>CAVLGL010000002.1:51441291-51843791 GCA_963668995.1 Parnassius mnemosyne
CCTAACCTCAAATGATAACATTTATCGTCTCCGGCAGGAGGGGGGAGGCGGAGCGGGGTTGTCTCTTATCACAACTGTAAGAATTTCTGAGTGGTCAGGTATTTCTGGGTGGTAAAAAAATAACCACGAAGGCTGTGACGGGGGCTACGCTGCGCTTCGCTAACGCAACAACCTTCTAGCCTATATCAACAGAAGGTATTTCTGGGTGCTCAAGTATATCTGGGTGATAAAAAAAATTAAACCACAAAGGCTGTTATGTTAGTAGGAACTTATGTTGTAACAAGTTATCCAATTACCGTATACCTTTAAAATACCAGCAACTCTTTGCTTCCTCTTTTTTTCCGACAAATGGGTGTGTTTACTCAAATAATCCAGAAGTGCAGGCTCAATCATGCTCACGGCTCGGTGGTAGAAATATTCCACCATCCTGTAGAAGCTAGGATCGGGGTCGGCGCTCACGCCATCCAAGTGCTTCGGTATTTCGTACCGTCGCACGAAAACTTTTTGCAAGCGGGCCCCTTTCTTACTAACCGCATTTTTTATGTTTGTAAAAGATATTGCAAGCATTTATATGACTAATAAAAATAACTTATAATAGCTAAAAAACAACAATTTTCGAAAAGCTCTTTGTAAACATTTGGCCATTTGACAATGTTTTGACAAAATTGTCTGATCTGAAATATGAGGTAGTTTTTTATTTACCTAGGAAAGGGCAAAAGGATTGGCCAGAGTTTTGATTTGTAATAAATATTTTGTTCCAACCTTTGAGATTATTTTGATGACCGTATATTAATTATAAGACATTCGTCCATTTGTTAACATTTTTTATTCTGTCATGGTATTGTATGTATTTAAATGAGACAATTAAAATAAAAGAAAACTAATAAAATATATCTCTGCACAAAATTTTAGCTCCGGGCTGTAATTGAAAATAATTAAAAATTAAAAATTTTGTTCAGCCGACTTCAATATAAGTTATTAAGAATAACTCAAAGACTATTGGTCTGACCTTGATCAAATTCATATGAGACCACACGAGAAGTACCAGCTTTCAAATAAAAAAAGAATCATCGAAATCGGTTCACCCAGTAAAAAGTTATGAGGTAACACACATAAAAAAACATACAGTCGAATTGAGTACCGTCTCCTTTTTGAAAGTCGGCAGATAAAACCTACTAAATCGTAGGGAGATGCTCCAACCACTACGCTACAAGATAACAATGTAGTAAGTAATAGAGAGGTTTTCCAGGGATAATAAATAAAATCTTGTTGGGTTTCTTGCTGATTCCTCCCGGTGCAAAGGTATTTTTCGTACCAGTGGTAAATACAAATTGGTATTCAATAATATTTAAATAATAATTTTCTTCTGTCACCATTATAGCATTATGTCAAAAGTCCACAGCTGAACATAGGCCATAGAGATATTTTCCGTAGTTGCCTTACATCTATTTTATTGTATTCTAAAGCAAGTGTATGCAACAAATTATTTATAATATTGATTACTATCTCAGAGTAGTAGGTAGTTTTTGTGTATTAAATCAAAATGGTATTTTATTTTGACTAGAATTGCTTTGTAATATGTATGGTAATAGCAACATCTGCTTCATTCTATAGATAAAATAATTTTATAGATCATAAATTGATTGACTCTCAAACTAATTTAATATAAATCGGTAAGATATGAAATCGTGGATTGTTAAGAATGGTTTGGATATTATAATTTTATTCAATGTATTTCATGATATATTTATAATTTTTTATTTTAACAGTTGAAAGTTATATTAACTATCTTTAAAGTACTGCACACAGAGGATACCGAGATAATACGAAATATTTTATACTGAACTAGCTGCCCCGTGTAGTAGCGGGTAAAAATACCCACTACCCCATATCTTCCCGTGGGTGTCGTAAGAGGCGAGAGATGGAAACTGAGGCAGAAGATGGGCAGCAACATCTTTCTGATTCAACAGCAAAACAACATTAAAAAACTGTCGTTGCCAACCCGCTCGCCAAGCATGGTAACTATGGCAATATACCCCATGAAAAAAGTTACGAAGAGACGGCCCCCAGTCCCCGGTGGCCCCGTTATTCCTAACTACGGTGGCGACCATGCTAACGGCGGGGCAGGGGGTGCTAAGAATCTCCGGTGGAGGTTCGGTTGCCACCTAAGACGACTCGACCTGGCAACAAATAACGCACGCACCCTGAGGACTGACGAGAAGATTCTGGAGTTGTAAGAAGAGATATACAAGTTGCGCTGGAATATTATAGGATTATCCGAGGTCCGAAGAGAGGGGGAGGACATGGTAATCCTCGAATCCAGCAACTTATTCTATCACCGGGACGGCGACCATCTGTCCCAAGGAGGTGTCGGATTTATCGTCCACAAGTCTCTCGTTAACAACGTTGTAAAGATTGAGTGTCGACGAGAGTTGCGTACCTTATACTCATAATCACCAAACGGTATTCGCAGAAGGTCATACTACAGGTTTACGCACCAACCTCGGCATATCCCGGTGGTGATCCTCGGCATTCCTCCAAAACCCACTATACGGTGTTAATGGGAGATTTCAACGCTAAACTAGGCACAAGAGAGAACGGTGAGCTGAAGGTAGAGAAATTTAAAATAGGGCAACAGAACCCAAGGGGCCAGCAGCTGGCTGACTTCATGGAGAAAGAGGGACTCTTTATGATGAACTCTTTCTTCCAGAAACGGCCCCACAGGAAGTGGACCTGGTCGAGCCCCGACGGTTCGACAAAAAATGAGATTGACTTCATTAGGACGACGAGACGACAACTGTTCAGTGATGTTTCAAAGATCGCGAGGATGAAAACCGGCAGCGATCACCGAATAGTGAGTGGCACACTGAACCTAAACGTTAAGTTGGAGAGGTCTCATCTAAAGAAGTCAACGCTCCGTCCCCCTCGTGCCCTAATCCAATGTTCAGAAACCTTTCAGCTCGAGCTACAAAATTGTTTTGAGTGCCTAGAAGATTGCAATGCAGTGGACGATATGAATGACAAGTTCGTGGAAACTGTCCATGCAGTCGGAGCTAAGTTCTGCAAGACCCGCCGGGGAAGAACACAAAATCTCTCCGATCTCACTCTTAATCTCATGACTGTCAGACAGGAAATGAAACTGATTACAGCGGAGATTCTGAAAGCGGGTGGGAAAAGGCGACAACGCTCTCTTGAAGAACTACAGACCGACTTCCCTTCTGAGCCGCGTCTACTTGCTGTTTTCGAGAGTCATTATGAATCGTCTCGCACGCAGACTCGACGACTTCCAACTTCCCTAACAAGCCGGTTTCCGAAAAGACTTTAGCACCATAAACCACATACATACCCTTCGGCAAATTGTACAGAAGTCCGAGGAGTACAATTTGTCACTATGTATGGCGTATGTGAACTAGAATGCCTTTGATTTCGTCGAAATTTGGGCGGTGCTGCAATCCCTTCAGCAGTGCCAAGTTGGCTGTCGGTATATCGAAGTTCTAAAGTGTTTGTACAGTGGGGCTACGATGGCTATCAGAGTATAGAACCAGAGTACTAAACCTATCCAACTTCGGAGAGGTGTAAGACAGGGTGACGTTATATCCCCGAAACTCTTTACCGCTGCATTGGAAGACGGTTTCAAGCTACTGGACTGGAAAGGATACGGTATTATCATCAACGGCGAGTACATTACTTACCTTGAATTTGCCGACGATATAGTTCTTATGGCAGAATCGCTGAAGGACTTAAAGCACTATGCTCAATGACGTCAATAGTGCCTCCATACGGATAGGTCTTAAGATGAACATGGACAAAAAACAAAAATCATGTATAACGTCCATGAGAAATATTTTACTGATATTCCGATCTTAACCACTAAGTCACTGAATTCTTCTTCACCAAATCATTAGAATTAAAAAAGCATTAAAATGTAAATGCATGTACAAAGAATTTTACATTTCATAAAATATCATCAAAAGATATTGTTACGAGCTTGGCGTTCGAGAAAACTAAAACTGCCGAGTGAATTACCAAAATTGACACTTTAATTACAGATCACTAATTACAATTTAAAACCACACTAATAATAAACACAATTGTACTACTGATCACTTTAGTTGCAGTTATATAGTCACTTCGAAGTATTCGCTTATATCGCCATATCAATACTGACTCGATCGTGATCTATACCGGCCTTATATAGGGCCTCAGATTGTTTCCCGAACCTTCTACTGTAGCGATATGTAGAATTTTCGAGTACATATCGGTCCTGAAATTTCTAGAAGGATCTTGACTCTCCTAGTTTTGCAACTCGACACTAGAGGGCGCTAGTGATAACTAGTGTTTCCATATACAAGAAATTAATAGTGGCGCGCAACAATATTTCAAAATATTTTAAAACTATTTATGTTTAGAATACTGCAGATCTGTGAGGGATTTCCGTTAGTTATTGCGTCTATAATAGATATAATCGCGCCTCATCTAGCTATTATTTTTAATACTAGTATCGAATATGGTATGTTTCCTGATTTAATGAAGCATAGTAAAGTAATACCTTTATTTAAATCTGGTAGTACATTAGACCCCGCCAATTTTAGACCAATAACACTTAGTAAGATTTTTGAAAAAATTATTCTTGATCAAATGTTAAATTTTTTTTTGTGTAAATAGTTTACTTCATAAAAATCAATTCGGTTTCACAAGGGGTCACTCGACAACTCATGCTGGTGTTGAGCTGATTAAATATATTTTCAATGAATGGGAGAATTCACAGGATGCTTTGGGTTTATTTTGTGACCTTCGATTGTGTTCACCATGAAACATTAATCAGGAAACTACAATACTACGGTGTAAGTAGTAATGTTCTTAAATTAATTGTTTCATATTTAAGTAACAGAACGCAAATAGTTGTCATTAATAGTATGAGCTTTTTTTGGTCGATAGTACAAATGGGCGTGCCTCAAGGCTCAATTCTCGGCCCCTTTCTGTTTCTTGTATATATTAATGACTTACCTTACATAGTAGTGGATAACCATAATATTGTATTATTTGCTGATGACACTTCATTAATTTTCAAATTAAAACGACAATTATTAAAATATGACGAAGTAAATGATACTATATCTCAATTAGTAAAGTGTTTTAATGTTAATAACTTGTATTTAAATGGCACTAAAACTAAATGTATGAAATGCATGACTCCAAATGTCAAACAATTAAATACTAATGTAATTTTAAATGGGGAGGAACTGAGTCTTGTCGATACCAATATATTTCTTGGAATAATAACACTAGACGCGAAGCTTCAATGGATATATCAAAATTAGCAAGCAGACTTTTACGACATAATAATTTAAAATTAAAAAATTTGTACAACCGACTTCAATATAAATCATTAAGAATAACTCAAAAACTATTGGTCAGACCTTGACCAGATCTAATTTTTATGGGACCACATGCGAAGCGCCAGCTTTTAAATAAAAAAGAAACATCGAAATCGGTTCACCCAGTAAAAAGTTATAAGGTAACACACATTAAAAAAAACATACAGTACAAACATGCTCAAAGTTTAAAAACATTATTAAACATTTTTATTAAAATATATATATATATATATATATTCAAATACAAACACTCACGCCTGTCACCCAGAGGGGTAGGCAGAGACTACGGACTTCCATTTGACGCGATCCTGACACACCTTTCTCGCCTCCTTTACATCCTTAGCTTGTCAGTTAAGGGTACTCCTAATCTGGCCCATTTTCAAAGTATCGCCGATTTGGTTTTATTAAAAGTTTGTACAAAAAGGGTTATTATAATATTAAGAAATTTATGGGTCGACATACCTCAAAACCTGAAAACGAAGTTGTACAACCAGTGCGTGTTGCCAGTGATGACTTACTGATCTGAGACGTGGTCCTTCACTGCTGGTCGTATGAGGAAGCTCAAGGTCGCTCAGCAAGCTATGGCGAGGGCTATGCTCGGAGTTTCTCTGCGTGATAAACTTAGAAATGAGGATATCCGCAGTAGAACCAGAGTAACTGACATAGCCCAACGGATTAGTAAGCTGAAGTAGCAGTGGGCCGGCCATATAGCTCGAAGAACCGACAACCGATGGGGAAGAAAGGTTCTCGAGTGGCAGCCTCGTACCGGTAGGCGAAGTGTAGGGCGGCCCCCCACTAGATGGAGTGACGACCTGGTAAGACATGCAGGAAGTCGATGGATGCAGGTAGCTCAGGACCGTGCTTTCTGGCATTCCTTGGGGGAGGCCTATGTTCAGCAGTGGACTTATGAAAGCTGTAATGATGATGATGATGATGAATAACCCCTGGGGATTAGGTGATCGTTACCAAGCTATTTCTAATTTGTTTTGTGTGGTTAATTATGTAACATACATGATTGTAAGCTGTTATTTAAAAAAGTCCCGTTGGTTTTCTTGCTGGTTCTTCCCAGGACAGAGATTTTTTTCGAACCGGTGGTAACTAAGTAAAAGAGTGACTTTCAATAAGTATTATTTATAATGTATATTGAAAAAAAAGTTTGTGTTTTTGTTTCATGTCACACCTATGCCGGTAGTTGTTGGGAGCACTAAGCTCGAAGTTGTTGACGAGTATGTTTACCTGGAACAAATAGTCCAACTAGGTAAGTCCAACTTCGAGGTCAATAGACGGATTCAACTCGTCTGAGCAGCGTTCGGGAAATTATGGCACATCTTCTCGTCAGGTATACCTCAATACTTAAAAACGAGACTGTACAACCAATGCGTGAGTGACCTATGGAACTGAGACGTGGTCCTTCACTTCCGGCCGTATAAGGAAGCTCAAGGTTGCTCAGCGAGCTATGGAGGGGACTATACTCGGGGTTTATCTGTATGATAAACTTAGAAATGAGGATAACCGCAGTAGAACCAGAGTGACCGAAAAAGGTTCCCGTGTGGCGGCCTCGTACCGGCGGACGAAGTGTAGGGCTTTCCCTCCCCCAAAATGAATCTGGCTATCGGATTGGTAGTTCCAAAGATTAGTGTGTTTAAACAGACAAAAAACCTCTTCCGCTTTATTACATTAGTATAGATTCTATCTCATTCTCTTCTATAGATTTATATGTCTCTTTTTAGTGTCGCTTTTTCCTTTCATTGAGTTTCAAATCCTACCAATGTTAAAGAACGGTTTCCACTTCAAAAAATGAATGGTCTTTGACCGTCTTAAATCTAACTAACGCCATATTAATAGATCCTACTTATGTGAAGCCAGGGCGAGTTTCTAGTATAAAATAAAAGTTTAAATAGATGTGGTATAGTAGAGGTTTTTTACGGTAAATTAATAAAACACAACAGAAATAATTTATACAATATATTACAGGAAATCATTTATCAAGCCTACAAATGGGATTGGCTTGGACCATTTGAAGGTCGACCTTGGGCCCCACGAGGTCGCGGATGTTGTTGAGGCCGTATTTAATCATGGTGGGCCGTTCCAGCGACAGGCCCCAAGCAATCACGTTCACATCCTCCGGAAGACCCATCGGCAGCAGCATCTCTGGTCTGAACACACCGGAGTTGCCAATCTCAATCCATTTGCCGAGACCTAGTAAACAATTTTCATAGATTAGTCGCACGCACATATTGAGATATTACTTACCAGTAAAAAGTTAAGTAAATAGACTATATACATTTTGATATGTTGCTAACTGGTAACGTTCATTACTATGCGGATGACAGCACTGGTGATACTCTATACACCGGTCGTGCCAATATTTCTCGGGAAAACGTCGCCGAGTACCGGAACAAACTTGTGTCTGAAGTCGAGTCTTTGCTGAACAAAGTCTCGGATTTGGCGCGACTAAATCTAGTCCAGTTTAATCCTCAGAAGACACAAGTTTGCGCATTTACCGCTAAAAAGAACCCCTTTCTCGTATATCCTCAGTTTCAAGGCACTCCCCTTGCTGCCTCAGCCAGTATCGGTATCCTCGGAGTCGACATATCGAGTGACGTGCAGTTTCGTGGTCACTTGGAAGAGAAGGCCAAATTGGCCTCTAAAAAGCTTGGCGTGCTCAGCAGAGCGGGACAGTATTTCATGCCGGCACATCGCTTGCAACTTTACAAAGCGCAAGTTTGGCCCCACATGGAATACTGTTCCCATCTTTGGGCAGGGGCTCCCCAGTGCCAGCTCCTTCCACTTGACCGCATCCAGCGCAGAGCGGCTCGAATCGTCGACGACCGAGCCCTTTCCGATCGGCTCGATTCATTGGCACTGCGAAGAGATGTTGCATCCCTTTGCATTTTCTTTCGCATCTACCACGGGGAGTGCTCTGAGGAATTGTTCGGATTAATCCCAGCCGCCAAATTTCACGAACGCACATCGCGGCAGAACTCCCGATACCATCCACACCATCTGGATGATTGGCGGTCCACCACTGTGCGATTTAGAAGATGTTTTCTTCCTCGCACGACTTCCTTGTGGAATCGATTACCATCAGCGATCGAATACCATCATCTGCAATTCCCTCCCTGGTGTTGCAGTTGTTCATGGGCGGCGGTAGTCACGTACCATCAGGTGAGCCTCATGCTCGTTTGCCTCCTCTCCTATAAAAAAAAACATGACACAGAGCACAGGCTTCTCATTTCTGAGAGGGTTTGAGATGCAATTTTACTCAAGATGTTTTCATTCATTGCTGCACACGTGATAAATCAGCACTTAAAATTACAACTAACAATTTTATCGGGTTCACCACCACTTACCTGTATGATACGCGAATATCTCCATACTGGGTTCAGTGTAAGGATTGTAAGCGGGCTTGAACTGTAGCTTGTCGAAGCCGAGCCTCTTGAAGAAAGCGTCCAGCACACTAATAAGGTCGGCAAGACCCAGGCCACGCCCAGCGACAACTCCCTCCACTTGGTGGAACTCTGCTAAGTGAGTGGCGTCCAGAGTTTCATTACGGAACACCTGGAAAAGATATAGTACAAGAATGAATGATTGCTTCGTTGGTCTAGTGGTCGTAAACGCGGTTGATGATCATGAGGTCCTGTGTTCGAATCCCGGGTCGCGCCAGTCAGTTATTGGGTTTGATTGTTTTTTCTTATTATTAGCCAGTGCTTGACCACAATCCCACCTGGGTGGTGATGCAGCCTTAGATAGTAAATCGCACTGTCTTAGCGTAACAAAAGCCTATTCAATTATGCCTTGAAGACGCCCAGATTGTATTCGGGCGGAAAAGATATACGCCGGCAATGCTCCACTCCTTTGCTGTACGCATTAATTTTATTACAAGACGAAGCAAACCGTTTGGTTCTAATGCGTGGAATATCCACAATAAAGGTGAAGACCCGCCGACCGCCTGGTTGTACGATGGTGGAGAGGAGAGGGAGGAATTAAAGCGTGTAATTCCTGCGGACACTCACGGAAATGCATCCTATAGAGTACCGAGAGACTGGCTATTCTGCACCTGTGCTCGAGACTGACAAGATTGGTTTCAACCAAATCAAGGTCACCAATAAGCCTCTTGGCACGTCTCTCCACTGAGTACAACGCTGCCAGGTGGCATTTTGCAGCACCAGCCCATATGTGACAGCAGTAATCCATGCATGACCGGACTTGCGCTTTATGAGGTAAGAAGCTGCCCCGGCGTGAAGTACCGCCGCACCCTTGCAAGGACACTAAGTTTCCTTGCGGCTGCTTTGGCTCTGGACTCAATGAACTGCCCATAGTTGAGGTTCGGAGAAAATTCAACCCCTAACAACTGAAGGCGGTCAGTGTACTCCTAGGATACATTCCGGAAACTAGGAGCTAGGGTGAGCGGGCTCCTTTCAGCCGTGAACAGACACGCTTGTGTTTTAGGGCCGTTGAATCTCAAGAAATTGGCATCGCCCCATTCGGAGACTGCCTGTAGTGTGAGATTCACACGCTCAACCATAGCCTCTCTTTCAGACTGGATTTGATCCCGACTGGCCCGGGCACTTGGCTGGTATCTCTACAGAACTGTGCTGTCGTCTGCATAGTATTTTAATGAAAATTTGTGTAAACTACTTTGTTTAATGCACTTAAGGCATGCACAATTGGATTTACCAATAGTTTTTTTTTATTATTATCCTCACCTTATCAATGCTGAAGTACTTCTGCGGCGTGAACTCCGTCTGTTGCGCCAACTTGTACAACATGCGCGCACTGACGGCCGTAGTGTGAGTGCGAAGAAGATTCTTTTGCGCTTCCTCAATCTTCCAATCGTATCTGTAGCCCTGTTATAGAAATATTATATAATATTATTCATCACCGTCATCACTGCAATCCGTCAATTGCATTGCGTCATATTCAGTTGTCATCAGCTAGAAACTGCTGCCCATCTTCTGTTTCAGCTTCCTTTTGTTGACTCTTACAACATACACGAGATGATATGCGTAGTGAATTGTGGTGCATAAGAGAATAAGTTTGGTAGAGCCACGCTGTAGCTATATGATGGATGTAGCACAAATGGGTTAGCTCTACTTGGTAAGGAGCACGCACTCACACAATACTAACGTAAAATAGCAGCTTAATTTTGCTGTGTTTCATATGATGAATGTGGGGAACCGAAGACTCTTTTTACTGGAAACGAGGCATTCTATCTTAGTCTTCACGGGTGACAACGCATCTACATTTTGATTGTTAATCGAGGGTAGATGTAGATGTCTATGGGCCACAGCATCCATTTACCATGAGGTGGACTGTGCTCGTTAACCAAACTTATTACTCATTACATTTGAAACATATCTTTTAGATATTTTTTAATTCTCAGGTTATCTCAGAATACGTTCTTATGGGTATTTCGTATTTTATCAAAATATAACACATATTAGAAGTGGAACAATTATTGTGTTATAAATAATTATAAACATACTTAAATTAGCCTTGGATCTGATTAAAATATTGAAAGTAAAAAATAAGCTAAATGGGTTAACTAAACTCAGAGAGAACACCTCATCACTGTCATTAAAAAAGAGCAATGGAGTTAATAACAAAGGAGTACAATATTTTGCCAGCATCTGTTTTTCCATCCAATTATAATGTGGCTGTCCTCAAGTATTCACTCTTGAATAAGCTTTTGTTAAGTAAGTACACTTTACCATCTTTGGCTGCATCACCATTTACTATCAACTGGGATAAATAGCACTCACATATAAAAAAAAACATCTCCTTTTTGAAATTTGTTAATTAACTTACTATTGCTTGAGCCAGTACTTGACCACATTGCCTAATAGTGGTAACTGTCAACAATTCAATTTATAACAGTCCAAGGCTTAAGACCAAGACTGTTAAGTCTTCAGAGGCCTTAAGCCAACTGCTGACAAAAATCTATGAATTTTATTTCATCATAATTTAAAAACAGAATGTTACTCCTACAATAGAATTTTTTCCTGTATTATGAGAGCCAGTTTACAAACATAAATTGCACAAAGACAAACATCCAGAACTGGGACAATTTTTGTAGTCACTACAGTGCAAATCTAATAAGATTGAAAAATAAGAATAATTTAAAACAAAAAGATTTAAAACACTATCTTTACCACTACTGTTATTGCCTATAAAAAGTAGGCTGAACATAGGCCTCCCCCCTAGGATATTTGCCTTAGTTATAATGTTTGGCAACTGCAATTTTTTATTTTTAGTTCTAATTTGTAAGACGCTGCTGCCCATCTCCTGGTTTATTTGCCTATCTCGCCTCTTACGATACCTACGGGATGATATGGAGTAGTAGTGGATATTCTTATACCACTATAACACGGTCGAAGATACGCGATAAACACTAAAAAAGATATAATAGATCTAACCTGTGACCCATAGCCACCTTCACTATGGACTTTCTTCACCCTTTCCAAATAGTCCATGGGGAAATCTGTAGTAGTAGCTGGCGAGGATACAAAGAATGTGTCATGCGCATCTCTAGCAGGGTGCTGCTGCGGTTGGAACAGAGCATCGAAGTTCCAGAATGAACTCTCCACATACATGTTGGTGGGCATTTCCGAAAAGCCCATTTCGAGGAAGATCTCCCTGAATTCCGATCTTACTTTCAGAAGTGGGTGAAGATGTCCGCACTCTGGCGGTTGTCCTATAAAAATATTGAAACTAATGTTGTACTTCAGACATACATTTTTGTTTTTGAATTTTTTTGGAAAGGACTGACGATTAAACACGTCATATAGCAATATACACAATGGTGGTCATAGAATTAACATAAATAACAACACTTCATACATAGACATCATTTTGAAATTTAAATGTTCTTATCACAGAATACTTTACTCCTAGCGGAGAGTTCTTATCCACTTAACCGTCAACCCCGCGCGAGTGATTCTCGCCTCACGGCCTCACCTGCCCGCGCATTAAATGTCACTATTTTTTTTACGTCCGCTCGAGACTGTCTTAACAAAAACGATTACTACTGATAAACTACTATAGCTACATTGAAATAAAAAATATTCTCAAAAAACTCAAAGAATTTAAAATTTTATTTTGTTAAAAGAAAATTAGTCAAATTAAAAATAAAGCTTAAAAATGGGAATATAAAAAAATCGTATTAATTTTTTTATTTCGAGTTTTACAAGAAAAGTATAATACTTACTGGAGACAATTATTTTATATTATAATAGTACATGATATTCCCTTTAAAATAACACCAATATCAATAATATCTTATATACATAAGTATATAATGTTTACCCAATATAGTATAATAGTGAATATTTATATATTTAGCATTCATTTAACATAAATAACTAATTAGAATATATTTTAAACAACATATAATCAATAAACGATGATCGCGTATAGTGATTAAAATTTCGAGCTAAATTAGTATATGTAAACGTTTTGGAATTGTCGTAATGATACATATTTACTAAAGAAAATATCTTCACAATTAGTTTCATTTACAATAACATTAGAAATAACGTATAAAAACAGAAAAGTTATTACATTTTTGATCGAATTTCTCACACTTTAAGGGGCTACTCAATGCGAACGGCCTTGAGCATTTGACCGGCGCGCCGCTCGCTACAATATAACGTAGTATTATTTTTTCAACATCAATAAACTATTTTATGGAAATACACACAGCGTACAACGATAAATGTATTTTAATTTTTTTATTCGGTATATATTAGTTGCATTATATTAGAATTATGTATTTTCATATATTATCTAATTATGAAATTTTATAATTAATTATATATTAAAAATGAAGTACTGAAAATTGTGAGTTTAAAAGATACCTATTCACTATAGGTAAATAAATAGATAGCTCGGCTTTTGTACAAATATTTGGTGCAATATAAAATAAATAAATAAATAGGATGTTTCGCAGATGTGTTTTTGATTATTGTTAATTTTTACGTGTCACGTATTGAAAAGTAATATACCTACCTACTAATTTTTTAACTGAGCACCTTGTAACTTAGCCTGCTTATTATTTATGCTGGCAGACATTATCCTCACCCCAATGATTGATGAGGATGAAAATCAATTTTATTTCTACATACGTAATTATATTTATTTATACATAAGGGTAACTTTAATAAAGGTAATACAAAAATCAACAAGAAGTATAAGGGTCCAATCTTTCAATTTCAATTGTAAAAAAACCTTACCCCCACACTAGGATTTTCTCCTGTGTCGTGGAGGCAGTTTACAAACATAAATTGCACAAGGACAAACATCCAGACCCGGAACAATTATTTGTAGGCCATACAAATACTTGATCCGTGCGGGATTCGAACCCGCGGCCCCCAGCGCAACAACTGATTGCTAAGCCACTGCGCCACGTAGCCGTCGCCGGGTTATAGCTAAAGTGACCATACGTCCCGTTTTGAACGGGACTGTCCCTTTTCTCGGACACCTGTCCCATTGTCCCCAAACAAAGCTCCGGGACACAAAATTGTCCCGTAACTCGTTGGATGGAAGTATTCAAAGTCAACAATCTTCAACATAATTTTTTTAATCGAATATATTTTATGTCTACCTGGTACGAATGCTCCGGTAGAAAGAGTATTTTTTTTATTTTGAATAAATTGTGGACGTCTGAAAGAAACACTTACGGTTCCAGAGTTCTAAAGGCGATGTTGTTAACAAAGATAACAATAAAAAAAACTTGAGCAGAATTTTATTTTTATTTAAAATCATCACCAACTTTATTAAAGAAAATTTAATCCACTGACAAATGTAATTAATAATTAAAAAAAATATGTTGCATTTAATAATTACCGTCTATACCGAATATAATTTTATAGTGAACACTAATTGTATAAAGTTATAGTTTTTAGAGTATAAATAAACCCATGTCCTGTTTTGAGTTAAAAAATAAATGGTCAGTTTAGTCTTTTTAGTTAAATTTAGTTTTAAACATTTTTAGTTAATAGTAAAAAGTAGGTATATTAGTACCTACTTAGATACTTTTTACCGAATTATAAGTATAGAACACCTTATTTACTCAATTATTTTTTGAAAAAGAAAAAAAAACAAGCAATAAATAATACACTATATTTTAGAAAAAATCTATAACTTAGTAATACTAATTATAACTTAGAACATAAATGAAAAACTCATAACTGACTTTTGGGCCCGACCCAGGATTCGAACCCTACCTCATGATCAGCAGTCGCACTACTACAACCACTAGACCAACGAGGCAGTACTATACATAATAAGATATTGTGGTTGGGTGATAATATTGAATTAGCCTTTTATAGTGTAAATTATAATATTTGTCGAAATTTTAATTATGGATTCGAACCTTACATGCTAATGGTGCTTCATTTTTTTATTTGCATTTACTTCAAAGAAAATACACGCAAAAAGCTTCATCGCGCAGTAAAAAACACAACAAATATATGTATAACTAATACGAAAAATTATACCCAAAACAAACAAATAATACTACCTATAAATAACCTAATAAGTAATATTATTATCGACTGATATGACGTGAGTTGCGCTGGTCGACGCTCTAACGACACGGGCTTCACGTCGAAGAGCTCAGGGCTCACTGACTTCAGCAAGCCCGTGAGCAGTGAATATGCCCAGATTTTAAAATAATTTCTTAATAAAATCAAATTTTGGTCTTTTGAAAAAAAAATTACTATAGAAATGTTTATTAATAAATTGCCTATCCATTGGTGTAAATCGCAAAATAAAATAATACTTACTTTACGAGGAGATGCATGTTATCAATAATAATTTCACATTTATGTGGTTTCGTTGTAAGGAGATTATATTAATATTTATTCGTTTAAAAAAAATTGGATATAGCTTTTATGGAATCAAGATTATGTAGAAATATAATGTGTTTTTTATTTGTTAATATATTTTTTAAATAAAAAGTAGATAGCTCCTATAAAAACCGCACAAATAACGACTAGCGCGACATTTTGCTCAACCTGCGCCTTAACATTTCCCAAACAACAATGGCGAAATTTAATTAAAACTTTTTTTTCTTAATATTTTGTTACTATTATACAGATAAAATTCACTTTCACAGATGACAAATTTCATATAGCACCATCTATGATTTTTTACTGTATTAATAACAGCTATCTTTTGCGCTGTACACATTTAAACCGAAATATGTTGTTTGGTGACTATAGCCACCATAGACAGGTAAGGCAATATTTGTTTTTGGGGACTGTAGTCACCGTGGACGGTTGAGTAGTTATGTATTACTAGTATTCCCCACAACTTCGCCCACATGGAATTTATTGCAATTGGATTTTATGTTTTTTTTTTTTTAGGTGGAACCCTAATTCTGTTTTCTAAAATAAAATTAGCCTAAGTAACTTCCTATAGCATCAGCTATCTGCCAGTGAGTCTCGTCAAAATCGGTCCAGCCATTTAGGAAATTAGCAGGAACAAACAGACAGACAGACAGATTGACAGACAGACAAAAATTTCAAAAATTGTTTTATTGTTATAAGTACCATATATATTTTCATATGCATTTAGTAAAAAGCTGTTATTTTGACATTACAGACAGGCACTTCAATTTTATTTATTTGTATAGACAGAATTTTTTATAGCATAGGGCTGACAGCAACAATCAACATGATAATAAGTGGATTTTCTGACTGCAGCTTTATAGTACCAGGTGTAATGTGTGTTGATTAACCAACATAAGGTTGGCAATCTACTGCAAAGAAAGAAGCCCACAGATGCATTGTCATCACTTTTTTATAGTATAACAATTAAAGAAAATCCTCCCTTTTGATGGACTATGACCATCAGAAGGTGATTATAACAGCCTGATAATGATATTTAAAAGATGCATATGAGATAGAAGAAGAATACAGATTTAATGTTTATAGTTTAAAATCATTTGTATAAATTTATATGGTTATGTACAAAAACATTTTTTTTTCAATTAATATAAATTAAATAACTCACCTAAAGCATCAAAATTGTATGGTTTAAATTGCAATTGCTTCCACGATCCAGTCTGTAACATTTCACTAGTTAAATCAGTCTCTAATTTCTTAATAGTTGTCGCAAACTGTGGCCCTTTTGACAAAATGAAACTCTTTACAGTGATCTCCTGTAGCAGTTTTCTTTTCTTGTAATCATTCCTAATGTTATCTTGTAAGTTATCTATCCCTTTTTTGATTTCATTTAAATGATCTTGCACAGTATCTTGGATATTGTCAACTTTTCTTTTAACTAAAGGTGCTCCACCAGATTTGTCTATGCATATCCATCCTGAAGACATAGCTTTACTGAATCCTACTTTTGCATTTGGTACTGTCTGAAAAATATTAAAAATATTAATATTAATATTCTTTTTGTTTCTTCTTAGACACACTTAGCCACATGCAAGTGTGAGAAATGATCCAAGAGCAAGTTTTATGTGAGATTATTCCTGTGATATCCCTGACTCCCCAGGCTCTCCAGCACCTTAAAACCATCCAACTGCAGAGAGGTGTAAGACAGAGTGACATTATATCCCCAAAACTTTTCACCGTTGTTTGTTGGAAGTTGTTTTCATCATCTTTTAGTGACATCCTAAATAAAATTATTGTTACTAAATTTTGCCCAAATAGTACAATAATAATTTTTGTTGGTAGAAGAGGCAGTGTAAACAACAAACAGTTATTAAGATATATTGAACAACTTAATAACTTGAATGTACACAAAATTGTCTTGTTCACACTGCCTTATATACAGGGATTGCCACAGGAAAATAATTTAAGACATAATTTAAATACACAAATGCATAATTGAATATATAATATTAATTTAAATTTGACATATAATTGTAATGATAATAATTATAAATTTCATGTAATTGACATAAATAATTTAATAAAAAAGTTTTGGACAAAAGATAGGTATTGCTTATCCAAATATAATTTAAGACTGATAGCAAATGCAGCATTTCTTATTATTTACTTTTTAACTGAGCCAAGTTTTTGGCTACCAAGACTGCTTTTATTGAGCATAATCATTTGACATTTAATTTGGAATCAGTTCCAACTAATTTAAATTAGTGAATGTGACAATAGAGGCAATCTCTAGCAATAATAAGAGTTTAATTAATTTTGAATACAGCCCACAAATAAGTAATAAAAATTGTTTACACCTGATGCGTCAAAATATACAAGGCATGTTGGGCAAAGAATTGGAAGTTGAATTGTTTTTAAATAGTAACAATATACACATCCTTTGTATTACTGAACATTGGCTAAAAGATTATAACTTCATGTTTAATTTCAGAAATCACCAGGTGGTCAGTTCCTTCAATAAAGAAAAAAGTTTACGTGGTGGCTCCTTAATATTTGCAGATAAGTCATTATTATATAAAGAATGTAAGGATATTGTGAGCCTCTCTGTTGAACGAACTGTAGAAATGGCTTGTGTCGAGCTCGAGCACCTCATTGTTTTAAGTGTTTACAGACCCCCATGTGCTACTTATGACCATTTTGAAAGGATTGTGGAAGAAGTTTTACTCAAACTTAGTAAACAGAACAAGTCTGTTGTAATATGTGGAGACTTTAACATCAATCTCCTTGAAACTTCTTCCATTAGTATTAAGTTTAGCTCATTGTTTAAATCGCATAATCTTGTAAATTTATTCTTAGAACCAACACGTATTGGGCCTAGTGCGACCTGTATAGATAACATTTTTACAGATGTTAAGCCCTTGCATAAATCAATTATTCAAAATTTAAGTTCAGATCACTGTGAAAGTTGGTATCACTACCTTACATACACAAAAAACAGAAAAATAAGAAAGTTGTGTTTGTTCCAATAAATGAACATCGCTTGGAGAGGTTTAGAAGTAATATAATAAAAAGACTTCCATTACTTTCGTTTAAAAATAGTGCTAATTATTTGTATGCTACATTATTTAAAATTGTAAGTTGTGAATTTGGTAGAATATTTACTTCTAAAACTTTCTCTTTTAACAGTCGTAAATCATTTAATGAATGGGCGACAGTAGGAATTTATAAAAGTAGGTGAAGGTTATACGAGCTTTATGATGAAAGATCATATAATAGTAGTGTTATATTTAGAGATTATGTAAAAATATATTTTTTAATATTTAAAAAAGTGTGCTCCACTGCTAAGGCTTTACATTTAAGCAACAAAATTAAAACTGCATCCGGCAAAATTAAAATGACCAAGAGAATAATAAATAATGAAACGGGCAAGGTCAAACCGCGTAACTCGGATTTTCAATTGAATATTAACCAGGGTTGGCTGATTTAAATCAGACTGATTTAAATCATGATTTAAATCACGATTTAAATCGCTTGATTTTGATTAAAAAAATCATAGATTTAAATCAACATGTATAAATTAATGTAATAGGCAGAAAATGAAATAAAGCTGGCTTAAAATAAAGTAAAATCTTGTGTTGTTTTATGTTATTCTTATTATTCTACTACAATAGTCTCATAAACTTTGGAAAATCAACAAAGACGTAGCGATGAGATCTGTCAGTTTTAAAATCAAATTTTTTATTTTTTAGAAATTCACTCTTAATATGTATATGAACTGTAATTAATACAGTATGTATTAATTATTTTACTCTTAATCAGTTTCATACATATCTATACAAATAAATAAAATTGAAGTGTCTGTTTGCAATGTCAAAATTACGGCTTTTTACTAAATGCATATGAAAGTATATACGATACGTATAACAAAAATACATTTTTTTTTAATTTTTGTCTGTCTGTCTGTCTGTTTGTTCCGGCTAATCTTTGAAACGGCTGGACCGATTTTGACGGGACTTTCACTGGCAGATAGCTGATGTCATAAGGAGTAACTTAGGCTACTTTTATTTTAGAAAAAGAATTAGGGTTCCGTGCAAAAAAACTAAAACCACAAATAACACGCAGGCGAAGTCGCGAGGAACAGCTATTGTATTCATAAACTTTTAATCCTACTATGTTAAAAAGTGTTACCAACTCGTGTATTTCCAAATATACAAAAAAATTAAAAAAAAATCAAAAAAATCATGATTTTTTTAAAAAAATCAGCATGATTTGATTAAAATTAAAAAATCACGATTTTTTCCATCCCTGATATTAACAATAATTTAACGCGATCTGATCAAGAAGTTGCTATGGCTTTTGAGAAACATTTTACTGGTGTTCCTTTCTTGACAACAAAATCATTAAATTCTTCTCCTACTGTCGCCGAATCATTGCTCAAACAAACAGTAAAGGCTTGTTCAAATACTTTTAAATTCCATAGGGTACTGCCAAAAGATATTGTTAAATATTAAGTCACCCATAACAATGATATTTTTGTGAGCATGAGTCTGTAAAGCTTTGTTCAAATCCTGGTAAAACTGACTAATTGTTTCGATCTCTGCTTGTTCTGTGGGTGAGTAAATCTGAAAAATGGTCCATGGGTCTTTGTAATCTGATAGTTTTAAATTCAACAATGCTGTGCGCTCAGAAACACCATAAAATCCATCTATGTGCTTTGCTAGATATTTTTTTACTAAAAAACCCACAGCATATTTTCCTGGGGTTTACCCTATGTGATAGAATATGAAGTCTGGATGTGCGACAATATTTTCTCCCATTCTTCGTACTTCAGTCAGGCCAAGGATATCCCAGTTGGTGTTTTGTAATGCTAGTGATAATTCTAATAAGTTTTCTTCTGATCTTAATGTTAGTATGTTTAGAGAAGCAATGTATAGTTTTGTATGTTTGTTTGATGGAGTCTCGATGATAGTCTTTTTCTTGGGTAGAGTTGGTTCAATGTTGTTTTTATCTTCATGTTGTTGTTGATTTATTGTTATTGAAGGGTATTGGTCTAATTCCCTACAGGGACCAGCCGGGTTGGGGAATGTGTGATTGTTTGCTGTTGTTGTGGTTTTTTTGTCTGTGTGGTATTTCGTTTCACGTTAGTAGTTGAGGCAAGTATTTTTATCGGACAATGAGTATGATCGCTCGCGCGTAAGTTGAAATGCGTCCATTCGTTGGATTTTTTTGCTATTGTTGTTGGTGGTTTCTTTTGGGCTTGGTGTTTCTGAGGTTCTTTTTCTTTTTTCATTTTCACGAAAGTTAGTGGCTCTTGCTTTACGTTTTTCCATGATGTCTTTAGAATAGTCATTGGTAATGTATGTTTTCTTTTATTTTCTTTTTGTTTCTAAGGATTTGGATTTTCCTCCGCAGAGTTGTTATTGTAAGCAGAATAGGTCTTATTTTTTTCATTTTCTACTTTTTTACCAAGACGTTGTGCTTTATTTATTTCACTATTTTCAAGTGGTACATCCAAATTCGTTATTGTTTTTATTTCCAAAGTATTTAAATCTTCGTATTTTTCGGGGGATGAGTCGCTCGCGTCCGTAGACTTCAACCACCTAATCCTAGGCCCACCCTACACGTGTCCCCCGGGTGGTGCTAAACGAGCGACAAAGCCGACGGTAGCGGCGTAAAATCTACCACCCCTTAGTTCACACCATGAGCCAAGAAGAAAAAGAAATGGCCCCGAGTTCCCGGCCCCTTTAATGGGGCAGGGGTGCGAAGAATCTTCGGGAGAAAAACCGGCGACGAGGTTCGCCACCCGTCACGTCCTGTCTCGGGGGGGGGGGGGGGGAAGTGGATTGCGGATACCCGTCTCTGAATGTATGTGGAGCAATGAATGATAAGATGGATGAAGTATAGAGGAATGACCTCTATGATGAATGATAGAGGAATAGATGTGTTATATGTAAACGAGACGAAACGAAAGGGAAGAGATGTCACTGCACATGGCATGTATACCGCTTACTGGTCTGGAGTAGACGAGACCGAGCGGGCATGCCAGGGAGTCGGCGTCATCCTTTCAGAAAGAATGGGTCAATGTGTGAAAGAGTATGAATGTGTTAGCCCAAGGCTGCTGTGGATACGAATGAAAGTGGGCTTAAAGAAGTTGTTTGTGCTAGGGGTGTACGCCCCAGATATGTCTAAGCCCATTTATATCCGAGAGCAGTTTTGGGACATGGTAAGGATGGTGTTGATGAAATGTAAGGAAAATGAAAATATTATTATGTTAGGAGATTTTAATGGAAGGGTTGGGGTGAAGAGGTCTGGTTATGAAAGGATATTAGGAATGTTTGGCGATGAATGAATAAATGAGAATGGTGAAGACGTCCTCACCGTTGTGTGGAAAAGAATCTTTTTGTGGCGAACACTTTCTTTCGCCATAAGAGGATTCACATGTATGCATGGGAAAGAGGGGATGATAGAAGCATGATAGATTTTATAATTGTGGATGAAAGAATGAGGAGCGCAGTGGTAGATACAAGGGTTTACCGGGGGTCCAGCGTAGGGACGGATCATTACTTGGTCTTATGCCGAATTAATGGTCTATTCAAACGTTGGCGGCATCGGACATCGGTGTCTACCACTGCGTTACAGCGTATAAGAATAGAGAGGTTACAAGATGAAGGTGTGAAAGAGAAGTATAAATACAGACTGAGGGTAAATATAAGTGGGTTGAATGAATTATGTATGAATGATTTAGAATTGAAGAATGTATGGAATAATATTAAGAAAGTTTTGGTGGATGCAGCCACCGAAGTATGTGGCGTAAGTAAGAGAACGAATGAAAGGAAAAGTAATATGTTGTGGTGGGATGATGAGGTACGGATGGAAGTTGAAGCAAAGAAGAGAGCATGGCTAGATTTACTAGCAACTAAAGCTGGTAATTCTGGCAGTATGAATGAGATTGAAAGAAAAAAGGCAGACTTTAGACGTATGAATAAGAGAGTAAAAGAAGTTGTTGAAAGGAAAAAGCAAGATAGGATAGATAAAAATGATAGAAGGATATCTGATAACTTCCAGGAAAATATTAAAATGTTCTGGAAGCTCGTAAGAACTGCCAGGGGAAATTCAAAACAGCCTAGAATGAATGCTATACGAGACGAGAATGGCTGCATGCTGAATGATGAAGTTTCGAATTTAAAGAGATGGAAGGAATACTTTGAAAGCGTGTTTAAGAGTGAAGAGTCGTCTGAAATAAGTGAAATAGAAATTCCGGAAGAAGTGGAGAGAGGTAGGGAGATAAGTGTAGATGAAATAATGAAAGCAATGAAAAGCATTAAAGCAGGTAAGGCAGCCGGATATGATATAGTATCACTCGAA
This sequence comes from Parnassius mnemosyne, assembly GCA_963668995.1. NCBI lineage: Eukaryota > Metazoa > Arthropoda > Insecta > Lepidoptera > Papilionidae > Parnassius > Parnassius mnemosyne. Next base: position 51,463,886 of record CAVLGL010000002.1, read on the forward strand.
ATGCTAAGGGCTGGTGAGGGTGTGGTTGCAGGCCTGCTGTACACCTTGTTTAATTTATGTTGGGAACTGAAGCGGGTACCGGACGACTGGTGCAAAGCCGTTATAGTCCCAATATATAAGGGAAAGGGGTCGCAGCAGGACTGTAAAAACTACCGTGGTATCAGCTTGCTTAGCATTGTGGGTAAACTGTATGCTAAGGTGTTAATTGAAAGAGTTATGGAAGAAACTGATGGAAAAATTTGGGATGTGCAAGCTGGATTTAGAAAGGGGATGGGGTGTACGGATCAAGTCTTTTCCATGCGCATGATAGCGGAGAAGTTTTTGGCCAAAAACCAGAAAGTTTTTTGTGCGTTCATGGATTTGGAAAAGGCTTATGACAGAGTGGACAGGAATGTGTTATGGCAAACACTGAACTCATTTGGGTTGAGCGCTGGCTTGATACAGGCATTAAGGTCTCTTTATAGGGACTCTAGTGCTTGTGTCAGGATCAACGGGGTCTACTCAGACTGGTTTGGCATTCACAAAGGTGTCAGACAGGGATGTGTGGCTTCCCCATGGCTCTTTAACCTATTTATGGACAGTTGTTTGCAAACTCTTAAAGTTGAAGAATGTGGGTTGAGAATGGGTGAGTCAACCGTCAAATGCCTTTTGTACACCGATGATCAAGTCATATTTGCATCTTCGGCGGCCGAGTTGCAAATGATGGTTACTTTAATGAATTGGTCATTGAAAGAAAGGGGTATGAAAGTGAACGCAAGTAAGACGAAAGTGATGGTTTTTGAAAGAGAAGAAAGTAAAACTTTATTTGAAATAAGAATAGAAGGGGAGTTGATTGAGCAAGTGGATGAGTTTGTATATTTGGGATGTTTATTTAGCAGGGATGGTAGATATGATAAGGATATAGAACGATGAGTGAATGCAGGAAATGGAGTGAATGGGGCTCTACACGCTATTATGGAGTCAGAATGTGTCAACTAAGGCACGTGTGGCAATTCATAATGCTGTGTTAGTCCCTACTTTAATGTATGGTAGTGAAAGTTGGGTCTGGCAGAAGAAGCATGAGAGTAGAATAAATGCTGTAGAAATGCGTTCCTTAAGGAGTATGCTAGGGCTGAATCTGAATGACAGGGTGAGAAATAGTGTGATAAGAGAAAAGTGTGGTTTGCAAGATGACGTTGTGACAAGGATTAAGAAAGGAATGCTTCGGTGGTTTGGTCATGTAGAAAGAATAAATGAGGAAAGAGTGACAAAGCAAATTTATGTTGCAGAAGTGAACGGCAGGGTCGGGAAGGGACGCCCTAGACGTAGGTTTATTGACCAAATCGGCGATACATTAAAAATGGGCCAGATTAGGAGTACCCTTAACCGACGAGCGTGTATGCGTAGATATATGGATGTAAAAGAGGCAAGAGAGGTGTGTCAGGATCGCGCCAAATGGAAGCCCGTAGTCTCTGCCTACCCCTCTGGGTGAGAGGCGTGAGTGTTTATGTATATGTATGTATTATATGTATTTTCGGTACTAGGTTCTGGGATCCCATGTAGAATGATGTTGTTTTGTTTTCCTAGCATTTATGTCCAAAGTCTGGAGTTTCTTGTTTAGTTTTTCAACTTCACTTGTAAGTCTTTCATTTTCTGCTATTATTGGTTGTATCTTCTCGTCCACTACTTTCAGTACTGTTTTTGTGACATTTTCCGTTATTTGTATTGTTTGTTTATTTAATTCTTCTTTCATCTTGTCAAGGAGCAATGACATAATACATTATATATTTTTGGTTAGACTTAGCAAAACTATGATTATACCTTGTTCCATAATGACTACTTGTCTCAAAAGATAATTCTTGTTAGAAATAGAGAAATAATCTAGGAATATTCTCAGATGTACAATTTTTGATTTATTATTCCTTATTTTATGTGACATAGAAATGTGAATTTATCAACATTTGGTCTATTTCATTTTTTTTTGAATTTATCAAATTATGAATTAAAAAAACACTTATTTCACTAACTACTATTTTTAATATTTTTTTTTCTCTAAATACTATTTCTTTTTCGTGGTGTCATATGGTAATAAGATAAACAGATAAAAATTACCTTCATAAGGTCAGCTTGAGCTATTCCATTCTCTGGGATACATCTAAAGAGAATAGCTTCGTGACTGCCTTTTTCAGCGACGAGTTGACCTTCTTCTGTCAATTCCCACTTTGTGCTTTTCACTGCATCAGACTTCACCATGTCTAAAGCTTCAATACTTTTCACTGCACCGACTATCTTTTGATGATCCTCATTAAATTCACTGGCTAACTTTAAAGTGTCAACCGTATCAACGTTGTTTAAATAGTGCAAGATTCTTTCGTTTAATTCCATTTTTTTTGAAAATAAATAAACTTATTAAATATTTAAGGTTAGTTTTAAGCCATAGACCAAATTACATTCAAATGTTATAGTTATCTAGCTCCAGCTGCATAGAGTAGAGTAATATATATGTCCAGCTGGCACTGACTAGTGCTGCCAGCCGTACGATTTAAATCGTATTCATACGATCTTTTTGGCCCTAGTACGATGTACGATCATGTATTCGTAATCGTACGCAAAATATACGATCTCTTCAAATCTGATAATCTGTATAACAAAATAAGAGTGATAATTGATTCAGTTTATTTTATCGATATGAAAAATCAATAAACTTCAAAATTGAGCGTGCTCTAAACTTTTCTTTGTATTTTTTTATGAACGTATCCTATCCAATAATTTTTTAAACTCTATCCCACTCGCACTTTAGAAATACGCAGTGTACTAGCACTTCTTATTAGTTTGTGGTATTATACTATTCCGTCAACTCGTCGACGATTAATGAATTCCCAGCTTTTAAGCAAAATTCGAAGAAAAGCAGCGTAACTGCTTTTCTTCGAATTTGTTTTACGTCATTCTATTCGTTCTAATCCAAATAATATTACTACGCAGATAATCATATAATATATTACATATTTTTGTTAATTTTATTTACATATTTTTGTAATAGAGGGGAGAGTGGACATAGTCCGAGCCTCTTTTTTTAATAAAAAAAGTCGTAGTAAATAACAATGCCAGATCGTGCCCCACCTTGTACAAAAAAGGTAAACATATGAAATTAATCTTATGAATTTTGAAGTTTTTTCTGATAAATTGTTATTTTGTATAACTTGCGGTAAAATATTATATAAAAAAAGGAATTTAACGATTTACATTTCCCGTCTCTTCTAATAAAATGTATGAAACAAAGAAACGCAGATTTTGTTAATTACATGCGTACGCATAAAGTATCAAACAATACATATTTCTATTAAAATATACATACATACTATAAGTCTTTGTCATATTAAAATGTTACTTATCAATTTTCATTTTCAATTATTATTATAAGTCGATAATAATCATGAATAACGATCATTGATTTCGTGCATTTTGTGAAATGATATACACACGTCATTGTGTCAATATCGTAAGTAAGTATGTCAAATTAATGTCGAATATTTTCACACATTGATTATTTTGTGCTTGTGAAATATATTGATAATCAATAGATTATAGTACATTTTTGTTTGTGCTGATTCCCGCTTTCTTTACCGTTGCACTTTTACCTGCTTTTGCTGACGACTTATGCTTTTATTAATCTCGCCTACTTATTGACTTACTGCTAATTACTACGGAAATTCTGATAATTGCATCCACAATGTTGAGGTGCACTAATTGTCACCTTTGCGTCGATAGGATGCAGGGTTCATTTTGTGTCCTCATTTCGATTTACAATCTTAACTCTTGTTTCAACATGGAAATCTTTGCAAGAGATATATTTAGTTTTACAGCTTTAAATAAAAATAGTTGATAATTTATGGTCCTGCTGCTGTCGTAAAATTAGCTAATTACTAATCTGTAAATATTTACTGAATAACAATAATTGATTTCGTGCATTTTGTGAAATGATACACACACGTCATTGTGTCAATATCGTAACTACGTATGTCAAATTAATGTCAAATATTTGATTAATTTGTGCTTGTGAAATATATTGATAATCAATAGATTATATCACATTTTTGCTTGTGCTGATTCCCGATGGATGCAGGTGGCTCAGGACCGTGCTTTGTGGCATTCCTTGTTGGAGGCCTATGTTCAGCAGCGGACTTATGAAAGGCTGTAATAATGATGATGATGATGAAATATTTACACCCTCTTCTGACACATGTCATAATAATATGTATCTTGAAAAATAATTATGTAAATAATATAGCTCGTTTACATGACTAGAACTTAGATATTACGAAAAACAGGTGGTGCTAGTCTTATTTTATGTAAGGAACTTTTAGATCCTATTCAAGAGAACCCTTTTTCCAATGTTACTGATCATTATATAACTATGCTACTTAAATTCTCATTTACGTATATATTTGTAACATTATCGCCTGACAATTTATATTCTGAAATTACAATGAACTACAACGAATTCTCTTCTTAAACATATGAATTATTTTACATTGAATATACTAAAGTACAGTTTACAAAAAATCGCAAGTTCTAGGGATCTCAAATTATATAATTTGGATGAAGTAATAAAGTAGACAAGAAATGTTGTATACGGCATTCGTGTACATCACACTTTTGGGTGAGGCAAAGTTCTATAGAAAATTTGGCATTCTCCTTTTGGTGTCAGATTCTTGAATGTTATATGGTCGACCATGGTAACGGCGGGGCAGGGGGTGCTAAGAATCTCCGGTGGAGGTTCGGTTGACACCTAAAACGACTCGACCTGGCAACATACAACGCACGCACCCTGAGGACTGACGAGAAGATCGTGGAAGTGGAAGAAGAGATAGACAAGTTACGCTAGCATATTATAGGTTTATCCGAGATCCGAAGAGAGGGGGAGGACACGGTAATCCTCGAATCCGGCAACTTGTTCTATCACCGGAAGGGCGACCATCTGTTCCAAGGTGGTGTCGAATTTATTGTCCACAAGTCTCTCATTAACAACGTTGTAAAGATTAAGGGTGTGTGGACGAAGGTTGCGTACCTTATACTCAGAATCACCAAACAGTATTCGCTGAAGGTCATACAGGTTTATGCACCAACCTCAGCACACCCCGATCAGGAGTTGGAGGAAATGTATGAGGAAATCTCTAGAGATATCCTCATGCATTTCATGGCTCTAGAGCCATGCATTCCTCCAAAACCCACTATACGGTGTTAATAGGAGACTTCAATGCGAAACTAGACACAAGAGAGAACGGTGAGCTGAAAGTAGGGAAATTTGGAATACGGCAACGGAATCCAAAGGGCCAGCAGCTGGCCGACTTCATGGACTCTTTATGATGAACTCTTTCTTCCAGAAACAGCCCCACAGGAAGTGAACCTGGTCGAGCCCCGAAGGTTCGACAAAAAATGAGATTGACTTCATTAGGACGACCAGACGACAACTGTTCAGTGATGTTTCAAAGATCGCGGGGATGAAAACAAGCAGCGATCACCGAATAGTGAGTGGCACACTGAACCTAAACGTTAAGTTGGAGAGGTCTCGTCTAATGAAGTCAACGCTCCGTCCCCCTCGTGCTCTGTTCTAAAGTCCCAAAACCTTTCAACTCGAGTTACAAAACCGTTTTCTGTGCCTATAAGACTGCAATGAAGTGGACGATATGAATGACAAGCTCGTGGAAACTGTCCATGCGGTTGGAGCTAAGTTCTGCAAAACCCGCCACAGAAGAACATAAAAACTCTCCGATCACACTCTTAATCTCATGGCTGTTAGACGGGAGATGAAGCTACACTCTTCAACAGATATGACAGCTATATGCTGCAACTGAACAGACAGATCTCCAAATGTATGCGGCGGGACTTACGGAACTTCAATACAGCTTGTATTGAAGAAGCGATCGAGCGGAACCAAGGCTCCAAAGTCTTTGCCAGAGATCTGTCTGCCCGAAAGAGCCAACTGTCAAAGCTGAAGACCGAGTGTGGCAGCATCGTTTCCGGGACACCTGAGATTTTGAGTGAGATTGAGAGGTTCTATGGGCAGCTGTACACGTCATAGTTGGAGCCACACGCAAGTGTGGATCGTTATCCCAGAGCGAGTCTTTTTCGACACTATTCCGAAGATATCCCAGACGTCAGTCTGAGCGAGATTAGAATGGCTCTCCAGCACCTTAAAAACGGCAAGTCCCGGGCGAGGATGGAATTACAGCGGAAGAAGTTGAAGTTGAAGTCCTTCAGAAGTTCTTAAATTCCTTCCTCCATGGTGGCACTACTCTGGAGGCATGGAGCGGTGTGTGGTGGTCTTGTTCTTCAAGAAAGGCGACAACGCTCCATTGAAGAACTACGGACCGATTTCCCTTCTGAGCCGCGTCTACGTGCTGTTTTCGAGAGTCATTAGGAATCGTCTCGCACGCAGACTTGACGACTTCCAGCCTCCCGAATAAGCCGGTTTCCGAAAAGGCTTTAGTACCATATACCACATGCATACCCTGCGGCAGATTGTACAGAAGACAGAGGAGTATAATCTGCCACTTCGCTCTGCGTATGTGGACTATGAGAAAGCCTTGGATTCCGTCGAAATTTGCAGTCCCTTCAGCGGTGCCAAGTTGACTGTCGGTATATCGAAGTGCTGACCTGTTTGTACAGTAGAGCTACGATGCCCATCCGAGTACAGAATCAGAGTACGAAACCTACCTGTCTTACACCTATATATATATAGGTCTTACACACACATATATATATATATATATATATATATATATATATATGTGTGTGTGTGTGTAAGACAGGGTGACGTTATATCCCCGAAACTCTTCACCGTTGGGCAACATCTTCAAGCTACTGGGCTGGAAAGGATACGGTATTAATATCAATGGCGAGTACATCACTCACCTTCGATTTTTCGACGATATAGTCCTTATAGCAGAATCGCTAGAGGACCTAAGCACTATGCTCAATGACCTCAATAGTGTCTCCCAACGAATAGGTCTTAAGATGAACATGGACAAAACAAAAATCATGTTTAACGTCCATGTCACACCTATGACGGTAGTTGTTGGGAGCACTAAGCTCGAAGTTGTTGACGAGTATGTTTACCTGGGACAAATAGTCGGACTTGGTAAGTCCAACTACGACCGAGAGGTCAATCGATAGATTCAACTCGGTTGAGCAGCGTTCGGGAAAGTACGACACATCTTTTCGTTAGACATACCTCAAAACCTGAAAACGAAATTGTACAACCAGTGCGTGTTGCCAGTGATGACTTACGAATCTGAGACGTGGTCCTTCACTGCTAGCCGTATGAGGAAGCTCAAGGTCGCTCAGCGAGCTATGGAGAGGGCTATGCTCGGGGTGTCTCTGCGTGATAAACTTAGAAATGAGGATATCCGCAGTAGAACCAGAGTAACCGACATAGCCCAACGGATTAGTAAGCTGAAGTGGCAGTGGGCCGGCCATATAGCTCGAAGAACCGACAACCGATGGGGAAGAAAGGTTCTCGAGTGACAACCTCGTACCGGTAGGCGAAGTGTAGGGCGACCCTCCACTAGATGGCGTGACGACCTGGTGAGACATGTAGGAAGTCGATGGATGCAGGTGGCTCAGGACCGTGCTTTGTGGCATTCCTTGGGGGAGGCCTATGTTCAGCATTGAACTTGTGAAGGGCTGTAATGATGATATGGTTATACCCTAAATATAAAATTTTGCTATAACGTTCTAATAATATTATTTCTGTATTTTTTTACCATTGTTTTATTAAAATATTGATGCGTACTATCTTTTTTTTGAGTACTTAGCAAAATACCATCTTTTCCAGTTTACGGTACGATCTACTAAAAATAAAGTTGGCAACCCTGCTTTATATTCTCTTTGGTTACTATACTCTTTGGTCACAGCCATAGATAATACTCCAGAGATACCAGTACGTAGTACTATTATTTATTCTGTGATACCAGGGAGTCACAGCCAGTCACAGCTGGTCAGCTGGTCACAGCCAGTCACAGCCATAGATAATTCCGTATGTTTAGAGTGGTCACAGCACAACAGTACCAAATTATAATTCGTTCGCGGTTCGTTTTAAATCACAAACTAGTAAGAAGTGCTAGCGCAGTTTTAAATATAAAGAGTGCGCTGCATAGATAAATATATATGTAGCAAGATAGTGCGCTGTCATTGTATAATTTAGTAGAGCTCCATTTGCCGACTGCGGTTATCAATTATTATCATTCTCTCTGTTCATTTGCTCGAAAACAATTTTTGATTTGATTTTTTTTTGTCATATTAGCGCAGCTTATATAGTAACTTGAGTGCATACTACCTACCTATCTACATTATCAACGCTGTTATCTTTTTCATCTGAAATTAATTGTGATTAACGGTAAGAAAATAATTTATATAAAATCATCTGTATCTTTTTGAATAGTGATAAAGTGATCAATGATTATATTTCGTTGGGTAGCTAAGGTCTTTGGTTTGCCGGCAGTGCGAGAATTTAATCGTAGCTTATACAATATCAATACGAGAAACATAATTTTTATGTCGCTGAATTTATATGCGCTTATTTTACATTGAACAAAATTTTCGTATTGCTCAAGGAATAGTAGTATTTACGTATACAGAAATATATTTGCAATAATTCTTAAATTTATTTTGGCAACCCATGTACACCTGAAAACAACTTGAAGCAAGGAAAGCTTCACAGATGCTTTGTTGCCACACACACTCACACACACACGCACGCACGCACGAACGCACACACGCACGCACGCACACACGCACGCACGCACGCACGCACGCACGCACGCACGCAGACACACACACGCACGCGCGCGCACACACACATTGTTTTTTGATTTTTTGATGATTGATTGATGATTATAAGTTATTACTTACAATTAATACTTCTAGGAACTAAGCTAGCCAAACAATTCAAACCAATATCCTGTCCCATAGAAGTCCTTAGAATTTTTGCTTACATACCTTCGGAGCCTCTGTAGCCCGGGGGCCAAGTATCATTGATATGGCTGATACGGCGGTAGTAGATACTCTTATGCAGGGCTGTACCCTGCATAAGAGCATCCACTAGCCTGTAGGTGTCTGAACAGGCGACAGAGGAAAATTAAACAGGACATAGGCAGCATCATCTTCCTGACAGCAAATTCAATAATACAATACTGTGGTTGTCAACACACCTGTCAATATACATCACAAGGCAATATGTAGGGGAGTTAGATGAATATATGTTAAGCAGTGCGCTTTTGATAAACATCTGATGAATGAATGAAACGAGTCAAAATTATCCTACAGTCTGTACGGTTTTTAAATTATCAGATAGTTCTGATAATTTGTTTTACTTATATACACCGAAAAAAAAAAACAAAAATTAGATGTGTTGTACTTTTACAAAGTTTGAAAAACTGAATATAAATTAAAAGATTTGTTCATGAAGGTACTAATATTGAAATTTATGTAGCTCTTACTTTACAGTTCACTAAGTTCAGATTGATAAATTTAGACTGCTTTTTATAACTAACCATCACTTATTAGTCATTGAATCTTAACGCATGTTTCCCAGTTAAAGACATAGGCATTCTAAAGTTACTTTATGATATATAATTTTCAAGCTGTAATCCTCCCTAAGACATACAAATATCTCCATTTCCGTTGGAACAATATGTTGTAATCTCAGTCTAGGAAAGCCACCAATTACTCTCTAAATCTTATAATAGTAATCACATCTCAGATGTAGACAATCATAGGTTTTCAAAGGGGAGGCTGCTAGATTAAATTCAAGCTAAAATCACATTTTTTTAAATTTACTAATTGTCACCAATTCCTCACTAAATCTTAGCCTAATAGAATTTAGGATATTATTAGGGTTGGATTACAGCTTGAAGGAAGCCAAAAAAGGTCCTAAACATTCTCATTCTAATATGTTCATGTTTTGATGTGTAATCTACATATTTATTAATACCAGTTTACAAGAAAACTGCATAAGATAAATTCATTTATTCTCAGATAACAAAGGTCAATTACTAAAGCACACATTACAAATTGAATTGGAATGTCGGAGTATAAATAGTTAAATTGGTAAAGATTGTGATAGAATAAAGAGCATGAATAGTTAAATTGTTAAAAATGTTGGTGAGTTTAATGTTATAATTAAGATATATAATATTATGAACTTCATAAAAATATATTGGGGTAGGTAGGTGAGATGGACTATGTAGGACCAAAAGAAGCGCTGAATGTGACAATGTGCATTGGGCATTTAATAGCTTAAATTCATAAAATTTACACAATATATTTTAGAGCCATAGATTTATTATGTACTATCAGCTTATAATAAATCTATAGTTACAGTAATGTAAAATGTAAATAGAAATTAATATTCATGGAACTTGTTATTATTACAGATGCAACAGGTCTGTGGAAACACCCATTAAGTGGATTATAATGATAATGACTTCTTACAGCTCTGACATAACACTTTTTTCAAGAGTTAATCTGTTGTATATTATTAATACAAAAGTATTAAATTAAAAGATTGTAACAGATTATTATTGTGCATAGTTGCAATTATTTTCTAACTAGCTGTTCCCCGCGACTTCGTTCGCGTGTTAGGGTTTTTATGTTTCTGCGCGGAACCTTGATTCTTTTTCTAAAATAAAAGTAGCCTAAGTTACTCCTTATGAAATCAGCTATCTGCCAGTGAAAGTCCCGTCAAAATCGGTCCAGCCATTTCGGAGATTACCCGGAACAAACAGACAGACAGACAGACAGACAGACAAAAGTTTTAAAAATTGTATTTTAGTTATAGGTATCGTATTTACTTTCATATGCATTTAGTAAAAAACTGTAATTTTGACATTACAAACAGACACTTCAATTTTATTTATTTGTATAGATGTAGTTTGTGCAACAACATCATAATTTGTTTGCTTTCTTTCACTCTTAGATGTCCCGACTAGATCTGGTGATATTTGGAGCCACTGGTTTTACTGGCAAAAACACCGTGATAGAATGTGCAAGGATTGCTAAGAGGAGGCCAGGGCTCACTTGGGGAATTGCTGGTAGATCTCAGTCTAAGCTTGACGCTGTGCTGAAGGAAGCTTCTAAGAAGACTGGTAAGTTTTATGCTGCTAAATTAGCTATACATATAAATAAAACTAAAGTGTCTGCTTGTAATTTTTTTTTCTGAATGTGTATGCTGTTGGCCCTGCGGCCTTGACAGCTTCATCTAATTACGCGAGGCGGCGCCAAGCGCCGCTTCACCGACTGCAGTACCGAGGCACCCCGACCCCTGCTTTCGGAGTGAGGCTCCTCGAGCTAGGGGGGGGGGGGGAGCTCGATGCGATTCAAGGGCCCCTCAGAAGGAGGTGCGAACCTCGGCTTGAATCACTAACGCAATTTTGTTAACGAGTCGCAAAAGTTAGAAACGCCCCGTATCACGGGTGTTAAACCTCGTGTACGGAGTGTGCCTGTGACCGACGCATTCGCCGGCGAATGGGGTGTGCCCTAGTGTTCTGTACTAGAGTAGTGTCTATAGAGTGTGTGATTGTAATATCGAAATAATTGCCTTTTATTAAGCTCAGGGGATTATTTGTACACTACTAAGACATGTATAACCATTTCTAAAAATTTTCTCTGTCTGTCTGTCTGTCGGTCTTTCTGTCTGTATGTCGCTCTGTCTGTCTGTCTGTCGGTCTGTCTGTCTGTCGGTCTGTCTCTGTCTAGGTCAGTGTTTCCCAACCAATGGTCCATGGACCACCAGTGGTCCGCATGAGTTTAAATAAGGTCTGCAAAACATTTAAATATTTTACCTACCTATTCGTTTTAAATAACACCTTTATTTTTATCTTGTCACGCGGGCAGTGCAACACCGCGCGTCACGTTAGTAAGTACCTACTACCTTTTACAATAAATACACAAATAATACTGTTAATGAATGTTTCTTTTCAGTTTCATCATTATCATCATCACCATTACAGTCCTTTACAAGTCCACTGCTGAACATAGGCCTCCCCCATGGAATGCCACAAAGCACGGTTCCGAGTAAAGATGAGACGTATTTACGCTACCAGGTTTTAAAGCCAGGTATTCACTTCAAAGTACGGCTCCGTGGTACGAGCAAAAAATACTTGCAAGTATGAAAATACTTGCATAGGAAAATTATCCATATCTTAATAGTAGTAAGGAACCCAATCGTATTTGTGAACGAAAAATACTTAGAACTTCAAAGTTTTTTTTATTTATACGACTTTGCTCCTTATTCATAGTAGGATAACATGCAATACTGGTGAAATTCCTATGCAAGTATTCTTCCTTATATATTACTATAATACTCTTTGCAAGTATTTTCAAACTGACACCGCGGCTGGACACGTCGCGTAAGTAGTAAGTAATAAGAATTATGCAAAGATGTTTTATAGGTCGTTTATATTCGAGGAAGTAAAAGTTTTGTTTCGATTTCTTGTAAATTCAATTGTTATTGTGAACTGATTACGTAACCTACTGACCGTGACCTAATATTTAAATAGTTATTTCGCGTGTATATTGAATTTAGAGACAGTTTGAAAACTTTAATTTATTAAGAGTCCTAAGCCGAAAAGTAGGAAGGAAAGATTTCATTTCGTTACCAAAAAAAATTTAAAAACGTTCAGTATAAATTTTTGCCCGAATCAAATTAGGCATTCATATATATATATTGACATTAACAAATACTTTCAAGTATTTTTAAAACCTGGTTTTCGACCCTGGTATTTTTCCATACTCGTACTTAGAAGCCCTGGTATTAAATTTTGCAAGTATGTCTCATCTCTAGTCCCGAGCCACCTGCATCTATTGACTTCCTGCATATATTACCAGGTCGTCACTCCGTCTAGTGGGGGGACGTTCTAACTTCGCTTGCCGGTACGAGGCTGGCACTCGAACCTTTCTTCCCCATCGGTTGTCGGTTCTTCGAGCTATATGGCCGGCCCATTGCCACTTCAGCATACTAATTCTTTGGGCTATGTCGGTTACTCTGGTTCTACTGCGGATATCCTCGTTTTTAAGTCTACCACGCAGAGAAACGAAGAGCATAGCCCTCTTCATAGCTCGCTGAGTGACTTTGAGCTACCTCAACGGCTAGCAGTGAAGGACCATGTCTCAGATCCATAGGTCATCACTGGCAACACACACTTAATCTCTTAGTTACTAACAAAAATGGTCGAAGAAGTTTATCAACCGCTTAATTTTACTTACGACTTTGAGAGCAACCTCGCCCCAGATATTAAGCCCTGTGCTACTAGCAGCAAGTGTGCCGCCGTTTCCTTTTTCCTTATGCAATGCAAGCCCTTTTTATATGGGTAAATGCCTACGCATACCTGCCTCGCGGGGACAAGAACGGGTTATGTCGGATTCGCACAGACTAAAATCTCATGGTTTTCCGCCTTCGCTGCATATTGGCAGGGCCATGGGAACGCTTTTGCACATATTTTTATTTTATAGGTTATTCCGTTTATTTACGAACGACCTACTCGAAAACGCGTGTTCATCAATCTACCTTAGGCGGGGTGGATAATCGGAATTCACTTTTATTTCTCCTTCCGACTTTTTATCCCAAGTACAGTTCAACACATACATTTTCATTATTATTATTAATTAATTTTTAATAAGCACCAACTTGAGCCACCTGCATCCATCGACCTCAGTGGCTCAGGACCGTGCTTTGTGGCATTCTTTGGGGGAGGCCTATGTTCAGCAGTGGACTTGTGAAGGGCTGTAATGATGATGATGATGAAGCACCAACTTTATCAAAACACTTATTACCTACGTATTATTACAGCCTATTATAGTCCATGCATTACATTATTGCATTTACATCAAATTAAACTTGAAAACCTTGGTATAGTATGGTTCTAGAACAGGCGGAACAACGTACATTGACCTTTGACGATATCATCCGGGTAGCCAACCTTTTTCTTAAGTTCTATCTCTCTATCCTTGTATCATTACATACATCATCAGAGTGAAATATAAGACTGCCGAGTGCGAAGTTCTTCGCAGGTCCTGTGTCTATTATTTTATAATGAAGAAAGAAGATTATCCTATACTTAAATGAATTCAAAAGCAAATTAACATTAATTTAAATTTATTACTTATAAACTATAAGGGTTAATACAAATTTAATTATTACATTAACAGTAAGTAGTGTAATAAGTAGGTAGGTAGGTTGTTGTACAAAACATAACCACTTCTTGGCATGCATAAAACTTCTCATAGATTGTCAGAGACACTTGACAGACTATGCTTTTGTAACAATTTCAGAATCATTTTCTGATGATAAAGACGTGGAAAAGTTCACCACATTGATTATAAAACTATCTACAGTTTTATCAATGGCATTATCAAATTAATTTAATTTGTTTTCTTCTTTTATGACGTGGTTAATGCAGTTTTTCCACTTTATATGGTCAATATTGTATAGCCCTTCTTCAAATAGATTTTTTGACGTCTACCATTTTAAAAGTGGTATTGTATCGGTGTAGGTTTGTTATCTCTGAATGACCGCTTCCTTCACCCCACCCCGTACCATGAAACATGCTTAGCGCATAACGATACGTAATTGATAATGAAATGTATGGAAGCAATACCTGTCGTTGTGTTTCCGGCCTAGAAACATACTATAATTATTTCAAGCAACGCGGACGAAGTCGCGGGTATCAGCTAGTATGTATGTATATATACATATATATAGAGTAAGGACTACCCTTAACCGACGATCGTGTATGCGTAGATATATGGATGTAAAAGAGGTGAGAGAGGTGTGTCAGGATCGCGCCAAATGGAAGTCCGTAGTCTCTGCCTACCCCTCTGGGTGACAGGCGTGAGTGTTTATGTATTATGTATAGAGTAAGAAGGAAACTAGGAGTGCACGCTGCTGCATTTCCTAGGTCCTCCTCAACAAGAGAAAATAAAAAAAACTGCGGTTGCCTACCCGCCTACCAAGCGTGGCAGCGTGGCTACAATGGCAAATATCTCCCACTATGAGTCATTCTATTGGGGAAGGATATGTTCAGCAGTGGACTTTTGATATTCTGTAACGGTAGGTAATAACGGCTTTAATTGCTTCTGGCCATTTTTAAATATGTCTTAAGCCGCGTCCCCACCAAAGATTTGTTGCAAACACGACAGTTGCCAACACGTGTTGCCAACAAATGTTTCTGTCAACAAGCGTCTCCACCGAGGGAACAAATGTTGGCAACAAGCGTATTCCTTTGATGTTGCCGCCGAAAATGTAAACAAGTTTTGTTGGCAAATGTTGTGTTAACAACAAAACTTTGGTGGAGACGCGGTTTAATTTTGAACACCAAACATTGTGTAAAGCTGTGGTTATAGTCATTAAATTATTAGAATAGAATAATTTTTATCCAATATAGATTACAAGAATACTTATTAAGTGGCGAAGCTTGCGAAGTCACTTATTGATTTCACGATGTCTGTCCGTATGTCCGTCTGTCCGTCTGTCCCACGATTATCTCGAGAACGGTTTTGAATTTTCAAATTTTGTTTTCAGCAATCGATTACTGATCACCCAGGCATCTGAACCTCCTATTTTGAAACTGATTGCTCAACGGCAACCGTTAGAAACCGCTACAAAGCTGATTGCTTCGCCACTTTGCTATGCTGTTAGCTTGCTAGGTTTATTGAAAGTCGTTTGAGTTTTAACACTGGCTCGGAAAAAGCCTCTGTCCAGGGAAGAACCAACGAAAACCCAGCGGAACTAAAAAAATACAATATAATATTTTATACAATTAAGTATGAAAACATTTAGAAACAGCGTATGGTAGGGTAGCGATGACCCAGTAGTTATTACACATAGTTATAAAGATTTTTTTCGAGACGGTTAATTAGCTTTTATATTTTATATAGACATATGGCATCCTGACTCTGAAAATAAAAAAAAATCGTTTTCATCTATCAGCTTTAGTTTTTGAGATATGGCATATGTGTGATTCTTTAGAAAAACACAAAAAATGAATACGAGGGCGGCACTGGCAAAATTTCGGGAATCAAGGAAGTGGCCTAACATTACTATTTAAAAATGTATTTATTGCTTTTCGAAGTATTCTCCGCGAAATTTGACACATTTTTCCATACGATGGAACCAATCATTGAAGCAACCATTCCATTCGGAAGTTGGGGTCTCCAAAATGGCCGTTTTGTAGGCGTCCACAGCTTCTTCAGGTAAAAAAAGTATAGAAATTATTAGGGCTTAGGTCGGGGCTGTACGGCGGATGGTCTAATAATTCTATGTTTTCTTGCTCTAAAAACTCTTTTGTTCTGTGTGCGGTGTGAAAACTCGCATTGTCGTGATGGAGGATGATGCGGCGGTTGCAGTTCTCTTTACGGAGTTCAGAAACGACCTGTGGCAAACAAATGCTAGCATACCATTCTGCATTCACCGTTCTTTGTCCCTCAAGAGGAATAGTCGTAACATGACCGGTTTTGGAGACGAACGTGGCCACCATTTTTTTTGCAACACTCCGTGAACGAACAATTTTTGTGGGCTTTAACTCATTTTCGAACACCCAAACTCGTGACTGGTTTTTTGTTTCGGGTTCGTACGCGTATATCCAGGATTCGTCACCTGATACGATGTTGCATACAGCATTTGAGGATCCTGCGTGGAATCTTTCGAGAGTTCTGACGCACCAAGTAACGCGAGCCGTTTTTTGCTCTTCACAGAGCGAATGCGGTATCCATCGGGAAAGCAACTTTTTTACACCTAATTGTTCATGCGAGATTATTTGTATTTGACTCATGCCAATGTCTAAAGTTGCCTGAATTTCGCGGTATGTCACATGTCGATCTTCCTCAATCAGCTTACGCACAGCATCAACGTTTTTTTGGATGACTGCAGTTTTTGGACGACCTTGACGGGGATCATCACTGAGCTTGACACGTCCACGTTGAAATTCAGCAAACCAGCGATAAATTGTGGTTTTGGATGGGGCTTCATCACCAAATGCAGAAATCATCCGGTCAACATAATGTTTTTGTGTTAAACCACTTCGAAAGTCATAATAAATCATCGCTCTTGAATTTTCTCGAGTCAATTCCATTTTCTCAACGACTAAACAAGTTTGACAGAACCTTATGACAAGACCGAGAATCTTTTTTTAAATAAATAAATGGTATTCGATTTTTAAAACCAAGGAGTTTTCAATTAAAAATATTTTAATATAACAGGAACAGTGGAAATATTCCATTCTCGATACTTTTAGTGCAGCCTATGTACCATAAAAAATATTTAATTTTTGGAAGCCGCCAAAAACGATCATTTTCATGATTTTCTTGCATGTGATACTTATGGTAGGTCTCGTTTCAGAGTCCAGCAATAATCTGCCATCATATGCACAATCCATCTGTCCTTATATCGTTCTTCCATGATGCGAATTTCTTGATGGAATCTTTCTCCTTGTTCATCACTAAAGTGGCCAAGATTTTCAGGAAAGTGGTTCAGATGGGAGTGTAAATAATGAAGTTTTACGCTCATGTTGCAACCAAGATCCTTTAGACATAATAACGTATGTCGGACCAAGTTTTGGTAGTTTGGTGCTTTAGTATTACCAAGAAAGTCTCTCATTACTGACACAAATGATTTCCATGCTTTGGACACTTTTTCATTCATTGTTTTAACAAAATTTTCATCATTAACTAGCAGACGTATTTGTGGTCCATCAAATATTCCAGCTTTTAATTTTTCTGTAGTTAGGCCAGGGAATTTCTGTGCAACATGCTCAAAACAGTCACCATTTGTATCAAGCGCCTAGACAAACTGCTTCATTATACCAAGTTTTATGTGCAGTGGTGGCAAAATAATGCGATGTTTATTAACGAGCGGAGAATGTATTATACTCTGCTTTCCAGGCACTAATTTCTTTCTTAGAGGCCACTCTTTCCGAGTCCAATGATGTTCTCTATCTCTGCTGTCCCAAAGACAAATAAAACACGGATACTTTGTAAACCCACTTGGCTGTCCTAGAAGAAAATTTACCATTTTAAAATCCACACATATTTTCCAGTTATGTTCATGGTATTTGATCTTCTCTATAACAGAAGAAATATTTCCATAAGCTTCTTTTAATGTCCTGGAATATGCGATAGGGATAGAACCGAATTTAACACCGTTGTGTAACAAAACACATTTCAAACTTCTTTGGCTGCTGTCTATAAAAAGACTCCAATCATGTGGATTATACTGTTGTAAACCCATGTTATTTATTAAAGCGTTAATATCTTGGCAAAATACTAAGTCATTTTCTTGCGAAAAATATTTTAACAAATCCTTTTCACGCGTACGGTACATCGTGACTTTAGTATTGGGTGCAAGTACTTTTTTTTCTTTCAATCTAGAGGCGAGTAACTCGGACTGTTCTTTTGTCAAATTAAGATCTCTTATTAGGTCATTCAACTCGTTTTGGTTAAAGAGTTCTGTAGTCGGGACATTGGGAACAAAATCAGGATCATTTGACTTATCATCGTCTATTATGTTGTCTGTTTCCATCTGAAGCAGCAAGCAAGAAGCTGTTGCAGATGTCGAAGGTAAAACTGGTGGTATAGGCTCTTGAGCTAGAATAGGTAGCAAAGTTGGTCGTTTAGCTGACGGTAAATCAGGGTAAATCCATTTACTGCGGTTATTTGAATTAATGCCGTTTACATTAACGACGCAAAAATAGCAATCATCATGGTGATTTTTCGGTTCTCGCCAGATCATGGGGGTTGTGAACTTTAGAAAACTTCTTTTTCCACTTGACCATTGTCGCAAACTAACAACACAATTTCGGCAAACAGTTGTAGGCACTCACGGCTTGTCCAAATTACACGCTTGTACTTTAAAATAGTCGGTATACGCGATTTTTCCGAAACCTGTCACCGATTTTCTATAATTTTTAAAAACATATTCACCACAAATGAAACAAAAACACTCCAGATCGTTCATGGTTCAAACAACGTCGCCTTGATGTAGACATCGCTAAAATTTTATCTTAAGGGGCTACTCCATGCGAACGACCTTGAGCATTCGGCCGGCGCGCCGACTCGCTACAATATATTGCGTAAGAAATATGTAAGACACCACCTACTGTAAGAACGTAGTATTATTTTTTCAACATCAATAAACTATTTTATGGAAATACACACGGCGCACAACGATAAATGTATTTTATTTTTTTATTCGGTATATTATTTGTATTACGGATCGCCGTAATGCCGTGCGAAAAATGGAATAAAACGCGCTGGTCTTGCTTTTAACTGGAGGCAAGCGGCGGTGAGGAGGAACTTGTACTTTTTCTTTTCTTGCTGGTGCCTTTTCGGTGGCTGGAGAGCGACTGCTGACCCTAGCGGCCGGCCCGTCTTTTATATGATTTGGCCGCTGCTGGCCAGCGGACCCTTGCCTCACCCCCGCGCCTATCTTTATTTATTTAATAACCTTACAAACTAATAAACATAATTCACTATATAATATTCTTATAACTACTTGTTAGACTAGGGTGTACATATCAATATTTTTACTTATTTACAGGTTTACATTATAATTTTCAGCTGCTTTAGGCGGAGAATCCTTCCCCCCGCCTCAGCACTATAAATATAAAACGTCGTGGCGCGGTGCGCGTGGCTTCATTTGCTCCGCGGCCGCGTCACGATAACATGCTCTTTGGTTACACTACTACTATTATTTTATGTGCCTAACGGCCTAATATATTTATTATACAATAAAGTAAACATTTATTATATTTAACAATTACAGTTTTTCATTAGAAGCCTATGCTAACTCTCCCTGTTCATACGGTGCCTTTATTTGGGAGAGTTATTGCACAGTTACAACTCAACCTTAAACTTAGTTATAATACAATCATTATTTTTTATCGTTCGATACAAGTAATACAATTATTTACACAAATTATAATTTAAATTCAACATAAGGTTGCGCTAGTTCCGCCGTATAACCCTTGCTAGTTGTCGAACCAGAGGCGTGGCCTGATAATTACACCGTCGTCATGGCTCCGCCCACCGCTCCTAGGTTGTTCAACTAGCGCCGGTTACAATAAGCATTTTCTTTCGTTTGTTTAATATTGTTGCGTCGTGCACATTCTCCCGCCGTCGCCACGCTGCGATCCCTCTGGTAGCACGACGATCTTCTTCGTTGGTCTTCTTAGTATGTGCCCACTGCCGGTGGTTACGTCCACTACTCGTACCTCTCCGTCGACGCCAGGATATACCTTACTTATTTTCCCTCTGGGCCAGGTGTTGCGTGGTAGATTGGAGTCACAAATGATGACTAGGTCTCCAATCTTCGGCGATACTCCTATGCTGCTGGGCTCCCGCCGGTGTTGGAGTAGGGGCAGGTATTCTTTAACCCATCTTCTCCAAAACACGTCGGCTAGGGCTTGAGCTCGTTTCCATTGCTGGCGGGCCGTCACGTCATTCTTGCTGAAGTGTCCCGGCGCAGGTACGTGCGAGTTGGGACCGATGAGGATGTGATTCGGCGTGATGGCTTCAGGGTCTCCTGGGTCGACTGAGACGTGTGTGAGAGGTCTGGAGTTTACAGTATTTTCGACCTCGGCGAGCAGGGTCCCCAATGTTTCGTCGCTGGGATAGCGCTCGTTGAGGGTGACGCGTAGGGCTTCTTTTACGGAGCGAACCATTCGCTCCCATACGCCGCCCATGAACGGTGCTGATGGCGGTATGTACTTCCACACAATCTGTTGACACGTGGTTTCGTGCTCGAGGGCTGCAAGTGCTGCTTCGGCCATCTCCTTGTCTGCTGCCTTGAAGCACGTAGCGTTGTCACTCCATATTTCTTTTGGGCATCCTCTTCTGCTCATAAAACGCCTAAGTGCCGACACGGCTGAGTCTGCGCTCAACGAGTGGGCTACTTCTATGTGTATTGCTCGCGACGTCATGCAGGTAAATAACGCGCCATAGCGCTTTTCGCGATGTCGTCCCACTGTGACTTCTATTGGCCCGAAGTAGTCTAGTCCGGTGTATGTGAACGGACGTGCGTGATGAGCGAGGCGTGCGGACGGCAGGTTTCCTGTAGACGGTGATGCAGGCTTGGCTTTTCTTAGACGGCACGGCAGGCATCCTTTGACGACAGTTTTCACTACTGGACGTATTTTTCTTACGTACAATCTCTGTCTTAATTCATTCACAACTGTTTCTACGCCTCCGTGATGCAGCCTCTCGTGTACGTGTGCTATGTACAGGCGAGTGTATGCGTGCTTCCCGTCTAATATGGGAGGGTCGTACATGTCGTCCTCCACTTCTGATGCCGCTTTTATTCGACCTCTGAGGCGTAGGGTCCCCTCTTCATCAATGTATGTGCTCAGGTGGCCTAGTTTGTCGTCGCCTCCCGGAACACTTCCGCTGGTGATTCTCTTGAGCTCCTTCGTGAAGCTTTCCCGCTGACTGGCTTGCACCCACAGTTGTTCGGCTCTCATATGATAAGCGGCCGGTATTCCTACAAGCGATGAGGCAGTAGGAGTCGCCTTTTTCTCCTTGGCGGGGGAGTTGCGTTTGTTTGTTCTCTGCCAGCCAGGGTCGCTACCTTGTCTTGCTTTGTTGCGTTTACGCCCAGCCTTCACTACGTGCTTGTTTGGTCTGCACATGTCGATGAATAGGAGGACTCTCGCTGTCGCCCTTATGAGGCGAATCCATTTAGAAAATCTTCCTATCTGTGGAAGATGTGTTGTTGTCGAGTCTTCACTTTTAACAGCGATGTTACATATTTCTCGCTCTTCCCCGGTGTCATATTGTGTCGTTTTCTCTTCCTGCGGCGGTGGCATTGGCGCGCGCTCTGCGTAACCCGAGTTGAAGAGGTTCTCGATGCGTTCTTCGTACTGTAGCTTGAGATTGCTGTCTCGGTCGAGCCTCTTCTCTAAGGTGTGCCGGCGCCTTTCCGCTTCCTTATAATTATTTGGTATTTGGAAGTCCTTTTGTTTCCACAACAACCCTGTCTCGAATCTGCCGTCCGCTGACCTCTGGCTGGTTTCGTCCAATATTTGCATGGCTCGCTGCTCGGGATCTTCTTTCGGTCTTCTCGGCTCGATGCACAGCGACTCCAATTTGAAATAATTTTTTATTTCTTCTTCTATCGGTGGTGCATCTTCCCTCTGATGTAGTCTGCCGCAGAAGGTGACCGTCGACGTCAATGAGCTATGACAGCCATGCAGAACCCAGCCCAGGTTGGTGTATGAGGCGACTGGTTGGTCTCGACGGCCGACGCGCAGTTTTCTAGACACTATGAGGTGCCAGTTATCTTGCCCGATTAGTACTTTCGGTGAGGCGCGTTCGTAGGTGATATCCTCTTTGATATCCAACAGATGTGGGCAATTCCCCAAGTGATCTTCATTCACGGATTCTGGCGCGAAGTCCAACCGCTCTACAGTACGCGCTGCTTCTATGTTGTGTTCTTCTTGCGCGTACGTTCCTCTTATTTTAAAGCTGACGATCTTGCTCTTCTCGTGTTTCACCTCCGAGCCGACCCCTTGTATCCACATTGTGTGGGCTGGGCCGTCGGCGCCGATGACGTCGGCGATTGAGGCATCGACTAAGGTGACCGTGCTTCCTTCATCCAATAATGCGTATGTTTCGACGCAGCTTAGCGGCCCCCTTATTGTTACGGGCGCAATCTTTAGGTAAGCGCGGCGGTGCTTGTACGGTCGAGTCGCTGTGTTGACCTCCTTTGCCGATGTTGCGGTTTCCATAGCGGGTTCTTTTTCCATCACTGCTGTTCTGTCGTGATGCAACAATTTATGGTGTTTCATCATGCATCCGCCTTTTCCGCACGGTGGAGCTTTGCACAGTAATCGACGATGTTTGCCTCGCAGACAGCGGTAGCAGATATTGTACTTCTTTGCTACTTCCCATCTGTCATTTGTGGACAGAGCGGCGTATGACTTGCAATCGGGCAGTTTGTGTTCTTGTTTGCATTGAGGGCAGCGTTCTTCATATGGTTTCTTGCTTGTGGCGAAGGCACGTTCTATTTTTCTTGGTCTTCGCTCTCTCGTTTCGCTGTCCTCTGCGATGAACTCCGGCAAGGCATACGCGCTGCATTTATCCGCTTCTTCGTTTAAGAACATTGATATCTTCTTAAGCTCTGGGATATCTTCTTTCTTTCTGGCTGCATAGTCGTACCATTTGCTTTTCAATATGGGCGTGAGTTTGTCTGTGATCACTCGCGTCATTTCTGGACTATGCAGATAGTGTGCTTTCTTGAGTGCTTCCACGGTGCCCACTACGTTCGCTATGCGATTTGCGAATATGCATAGCTCCCTGGGATTGTCCGTAACTTTGTTTAGCAGCTTCAGCTTCTCTATTTCCAAGTGAATTAACGCTTCTGGTCGTCCGAATCTCCTTTCCAAAGCTTCTATTATAATTCTGGGATCTGGTTGGCTTATAAGTAGGCAACCTGCGGCTTCTTTTGCTGTCCCTTTTAAGCTTCGGCGTATTCTCGCTATGTTTTCGTTCGCCGTGAAGTACTTTGAAGATTCTTCGTACATTGTCTTGAAGCTGAGCCACTCCTTGCTGCTACCATTGAATGAGGGCAGCTCTTGTATATATTTCGGCGGCTCCCTTGTGCTTCGTACTGCTTGTGATAGAGCAGCGGCTAAGGTAGCGACGTCGATTTGCTGCTGCGCCTGTCCATAGTCTTCTTTCTGCGGCGCGGTATGTTGCGGAGCACACTGTTGAAGTACGGGTGGTGCGATCTGCAGTGCTGGTTGCGGCGCGAAGTACGACGTGGGTTGCGGCGCAGGCTGCGGCGCGGGTTGTGGCGCGGGCTGAGGCGCGGGTTGCGATGTAGGTTTTTCTTGCAACCATGTAATAATGCGCACTGATGCCAAATCGTCTTCTATTTCTTCATCTTCATCGGTTGATCCGGCTTCTGCTTGTAGTCGCTGCACGTGTATTTCTTGCAATTCTGTTCTTGCTTGCAACTGAGCCTGCTCGAGCTTGAGTTCGGCTAACCGCTCTTTCGCCTCTAACTCCGCGAGGAGTCTCTTGCGTGAGGCTACGGAGCGGCGTGACCTAGTCTCGCCGGGCTTCAATGTGCACTGCGATCTTTGATCACCCTCTTGCTGGGTTTCTTCCGTTGCGGTTGTTCTATCGGTTGCCGAGGTAGCGGTCGTATCGCTGACCGTTGTGGTTTCGCTAGTGGTGTTTGTTGAACCACTAGCGGCTGAGTCGCCCCCGGAGGCCTCTTCTGTGCCCCCCTGGGTTGTTTGTTCATCCTTGCGACGCTTCGATGATTCTCCGTTGTTACTACGCGTAATCACCATTTTTCTTCACAATAATATTTTTTCGTTCTTGCGGTTTGCTTCTTTCTTCCGGCAATACCAAGACCGATATTGTCTTTTTCTTCTAGTAATCCGGCTTCTCGAAGGACCATTAATATTACGGATCGCCGTAATGCCGTGCGAAAAATGGAATAAAACGCGCTGGTCTTGCTTTTAACTGGAGGCAAGCGGCGGTGAGGAGGAACTTGTACTTTTTCTTTTCTTGCTGGTGCCTTTTCGGTGGCTGGAGAGCGACTGCTGACCCTAGCGGCCGGCCCGTCTTTTATATGATTTGGCCGCTGCTGGCCAGCGGACCCTTGCCTCACCCCCGCGCCTATCTTTATTTATTTAATAACCTTACAAACTAATAAACATAATTCACTATATAATATTCTTATAACTACTTGTTAGACTAGGGTGTACATATCAATATTTTTACTTATTTACAGGTTTACATTATAATTTTCAGCTGCTTTAGGCGGAGAATCCTTCCCCCCGCCTCAGCACTATAAATATAAAACGTCGTGGCGCGGTGCGCGTGGCTTCATTTGCTCCGCGGCCGCGTCACGATAACATGCTCTTTGGTTACACTACTACTATTATTTTATGTGCCTAACGGCCTAATATATTTATTATACAATAAAGTAAACATTTATTATATTTAACAATTACAGTTTTTCATTAGAAGCCTATGCTAACTCTCCCTGTTCATACGGTGCCTTTATTTGGGAGAGTTATTGCACAGTTACAACTCAACCTTAAACTTAGTTATAATACAATCATTATTTTTTATCGTTCGATACAAGTAATACAATTATTTACACAAATTATAATTTAAATTCAACATAAGGTTGCGCTAGTTCCGCCGTATAACCCTTGCTAGTTGTCGAACCAGAGGCGTGGCCTGATAATTACACCGTCGTCATGGCTCCGCCCACCGCTCCTAGGTTGTTCAACTAGCGCCGGTTACAATAAGCATTTTCTTTCGTTTGTTTAATATTGTTGCGTCGTGCACAATTTGCATTATATTAGAATTATGTATTCTCATATATTATCTAATTATGAAATTTTATAATTAATTATATATTAAAAATGAAGCATTGAAAATTGTGAGTTTAAAAGATACCTACTCACTATAGGTAAATAGATAGATAGCTCGCCTTTTGTACAAATATTTGGTGCAATAAAAAATAAATAAATAAATAGGATGTTGATGAGGATGAAAATCAATTTTATTTCTACACTAGCTGTGCCCCGCGGTTTCACCCGCGTCATCACGTGTCGGAGGTGCGCGACATGACCTAGTTCAAGCATTTTATAATTGCAATTAAATATTTTATTTGATAGCAATAGATGGAAAAATTGGCATAATTAATGGAGTACTTTTATCTGTGGGCATTTTATGTATGATGTTAGAGCGGAGTTAAGTTTTATCCACTTTCCCTCCCCCTCCCGGTTGAGCAGTTCTCGCAGTTCTCACCGGGCGGCTTGCGTTTATGTGTCGTTCGCGCGCCCGGCCAAGTATTGAATTATTTTAATTTTACATTATCTCTTAAACTATGCGTCCAAATAACATGGTATAAAGAACAAAGTTTATCGTCATAAAATTGTCTTGATGATGAAGTAACTTTCGTTCGTAAGGATAAATAGGCCATGCCTAATAATAACGCTCATAAATCACTTTTAAATTTTATATTTTTTTTTGTCACAATATACCTAATTATGGCTTATGTATAAGAAATAGACATATGGTATCGCGGACTTTTTTTTAGACAGAGTAAAGATCTATATTTTTCTAAAACATTGTATTTACGTATCCCTAACGATAACACCAGCGTAAGCGGATAAATAATTTCGGGAGTGATTTTTCTTCTGACTTGCTTAACAAATATCCATATTTAAGGCTAGCTGAGTAATATAGCTTAATGCTAGATAGCCTATACTATTCCACATGAATCTGGCTGTAGTATACAAAAAGAATTTTTCAAATCGGACTGGTAGTTCCAGAGATTAGCGCGTTTAAACAAACGAAAAAACAAAAAAACTCTTCCGCTTTATTATATTATTAGTATAGATACGTAATTATATTTATTTATACATAAGGGTAACTTTAATAAAGGTAATACAAAAATCAACAAGAAGTATAGAGGTCCAATCTTTCAATTTCAATTTTAAAAAAAAAACGTTACCCACACACTAGGATTTTCTCCTGTGTCGTGGAGGCAGTTTACAAACATAAATTGCACAAGGACAAACATCCAGACCCGGAACAATTATTTGTAGGCCATACAAATACTTAATCCGTGCGGAATTCGAACCCGCGGCCCCCAACACAACAACTGATTGCTAAGCCACTGCGCCACGGAGCCGTCGCCGGGTTATAGATAAAGTGACCATACGTCCCGTTTTGAACGGGACTGTCCCTTTTCTCGGTCACCTATCCCATTGTCCCCAAACAAAGCCCCGTGACACAAAATTGTCCCCTAACTCGTTGGATGGAAGTATTCAATGTCAACAATCTTCAACATATTTTTTTTTAATCGAATATAATTTATGTCTACCTGGTACAAATGCTCCAGTAGAAAGAGTATTTTTCTATTTTGAATAAATTGTGGACGTCTGAAAAAAACACTTACGGTTCCATTTCTAAAGGCGATGTTGTTAACAAAGGTAACAATAAAAAAAATTGATCAGAATTTTATTCTTATTTAAAATCATCACAAACTTTATTAAAGCAAATTTAATCCACTGACAAATGTAATTAATAATTTAAAAAAAAATATGTTGCATTTAATAATTACCGTCTATACCGAATATAATTTTATAGAGAACACTAATTGTATAAAGTTATAGTTTTTAGAGTATAAATAAACCCATGTCCTGTTTTGAGTTAAAAAATAAAACGTCAGTTTAGTTTTTTTTAGTTAAATTTAGTTTTAATTTTTTTTAGTTTATAGTAAGAAGTAGGTATATTAATACCTACTTAGATACTTTTTACCGAATTAGGGTGGATGCCCTAATTCCAGTCTTTTCGCCTTTTTACTCCATGAATAAGATTTCTAGTAGTCTTAACTACAAATATTGTCAAAAAAATTCTTTGTACCTAGAGGAAAGTATATTTATGTGGTTTCGTTGTAAGGATATTATTTTAATATTTATTCCTTTAAAAAAATTGGATATGACTCTTATGGAATCAAGATTATAATGTATTTTTTATTAGTTGATATATCTTTTAAATAAAGAGTAGATAGCTCCTAAAAACCGCACAAATAACGACTAGCGCGACATTTTGCTCAAGCTGCGCCTTAACTGATATCAACACTGTGTTAAATTCGTAAATATGCTCCCCTCTCATAAAATATCAAAAAGCTGTGTACGAAAAATAAAAGCTGATGGATAGAAACGGCTGGTAAATTTAAATTCACTGTATCCAAAAGATGAAGTAAAATTTTGTAATTATGTGTTATCAATCATGTACTCTTTAGTAGTATAATTGACCCTTACTAAACTTTTTTTGCTTAATAAATATTTTAAACTGTTTGGTAGACAAATCCTGCATATTTTCTGGGAATTTGTTGTAAAAGTGTATACATTGTCCCATAAAGGAATTATTGACTGTTTGGAGTCGAGTAACTGGTATAACTAGTTTGTGCTTGTTCACAGTGGCGTACATAGGCTGCACTAAAAGTATCGGGAATGGAATATTTTCACTGTTCCTGTCATATTCAAATCTTTTTAATTGAAAAGTACTTGGTTTTAAAAATCGAATACCATCTATTTATATAAAAAAAGATTCTCAGTCTTGTCACAAGGTCTTGTCAAACTTGTTTAGTCGTCGAGAAAATGGAATTGACTCGAGAAAATTCAAGAGCGATGATTTATTATGACTTTCGAAGTGGTTTAACACAAAAACAGTGTGTTGACCGGATGATTTGTGCATTTGGTGATGAAGCCCCATCCAAAACCACAATTTATCGCTGGTTTGCTGAATTTCAACGTGGACGTGTCAAGCTGATCCCCGTCAAGGTCGTCCAAAAACTGCAGTCACCCAAGAAAATGTTGATGCTGTGCGTAAGCTGATTGAGGAAGATCGACATGTGACATACCGCGAAATTCAGGCAACTTTAGACATTGGCATGAGTCAAATACAAATAACCTTGCATGAACAATTAGGTGTTATAAGTTGTTTTCCCCATGGATACCGCATTCGCTCTGTGAAGAGTAAAAAGGGCTCGCGTTACTTGGTGCGTCAGAACTCACGAAAGATTCCACGCAGGATCCTCAAATGCTGTATACAACATCGTATCAGGTGACGAATCCTGACTCGCGTTACCATCCATACCATTTGGATGATTGGCGGTCCACTACTGTGCGATTTAGAAGTTTTCTCCCTCGCACAACTTCCTTGTGGAATCAATTACCACCAGCGAATTTTCCGGACCGATACGAGTCGAAAGTCGAGTCTTTGCTTAACAAAGTCTCGGATTGGGGCTGACTAAATCTAGTCCAGTTCAATCGCCAGAAGACACAAGTTTACGCGTTTACCGCTAAAAAGAACCCCTTTGTCGTATCTCCTCAGTTTCAAGGCACTCCCCTTGCTGCCTCAGTTAGTATCGGAATCCTTGGGGTCGACATATCGAATAGTGTGCAGTTTCGTGGTCACTTGGAAGGGAATGCCAAATTGGCCTCTAAAAAACTTGGCGTGTTCAGCAGAGCGAGACAGTATTTCATGCCGGCACATCGCTTGCAACTTTACAAAGCGCAAGTTCGGCCCCACATGGAATACTGTTCTCATCTCTGGGCAGGGGCTCCCCAGTGCCAGCTCCTTCCACTTGACCGCATCCAACGCAGAGCGGTTCGAATCGTCGACGACCGAGTTCTTTCTGATCGGCTCGATACACTGGCACTGCGTAGAGATGTTGCATCTCTTTGCGTATTTTATCGCATCTATCACGGGGAGTGCTCTGAGGAATTGTTCGGACTAATTCCAGCCGCTTAATTTCACCATCGCACATCGCGACAAAACTCGCGTTACCATCCATACCATCTGGATGATTGGCGGTCCACCACTGTGCGATTTAGAAGAAGTTTTCTCCCTCGCACAACCTTCTTGTGGAATCAATTACCACCAGCGAATTTTCCGGACCGATACGACTTAGGAACCTTCAAGAAAAGAGCTTACACCTTTCTAAAAGGCCGGCAACGCATCTGCAATTCCCCTGGTGTTGCGGTTGTTCATGGGCGGCGGTAGTCACTTAGCATCAGGTGAGCCGCACGCTCGTTTGCCCCCTCTCCTATAAAAAAAATATACGCGTACGAACCCGAAACAAAAACTAGTCACGAATTTGGGTGTTCGAAAATGAGTTAAAGCCAACAAAAATTGTTCGTTCACGGAGTGTTGCAAAAAAAATGGTGGCCACGTTTGTCTCCAAAAGCGGCCATGTTACGACTATTCCTCTTGAGGGACAAAGAACGGTTAATGCAGAATGGTATGCTAGCATTTGTTTGCCACAAGTCGTTTCTGAACTCCGTAAAGAGAACTGCAACCGCCGCATCATCCTCCATCACGACAATGGGAGTTCTCACACCGCACACACACCGAGTTTTTAGAGCAAGAAAACATAGAATTATTAGACCATCCGCCGTACAGCCCCGACCTAAGCCCTAATGATTTCTATACTTTCCCTAAAATAAAGAATAAATTGCGTGGACAAAGATTTTCATCACCTGAAGAAGCTGTGGACGCCTACAAAACGGCCATTTTGGAGACCTCAACTTCCGAATGGAATGGTTGCTTCAATGATTGGTTCCATCGTATGGAAAAATGTGTCAAATTTCGCGGAGAATACTTCGAAAAGCAATAAATACATTTTTAAATAGTAATGTTGTGTAACTTCCTTGATTCCCGAAATTTTCAGTGCCGCCCTCGTATTCCGTTACCGTTACCGTCACAGCCTATTAAAATCTGTTATGCATATTTGTCATGCTCGGTCGCAGTTTTTGTTATTGAGTTGTAATCAGGAAGATGCTGCTGCTCATTCTCTGTTGTAGTTTCCCTCTGTTGCCTCTTACAACACCTACGAGAGAATATGGGGTACTGGATATGCTTACACGGCTTAGTATCGAAGTCGACCGGGAGAAAATCTTTATGTGGAATTTATTTTAAGATATCTATTAATTTTTTATTATCTATAATAATAAATTTTTTCTATTAATTATTATAGATATTAATCAGGCAGAGTTTACAATCTGAAGTTTCGATAAGTACTATCAACTATCTTTGTATCAAATTGTCATACCTACGTTGTCGATAAAAAATGATTTCGTAATAGCATCCATTAATTATTCCAAATTCCAATCGTTTGATAGTAGATTTAGAACTTACAACTAGAGAACTTTTTTTTTATATAGAATAAGGGTTACAAACTAGCATACAGTCCAACTGCTCGGCTAGCATGGGCTGGGGACAACAATTTTATCCCCCGATTAGATCCACTGACAAGGTATAAAATTATCTTGTCCCTATGCCAAAGCACGGCAACGGGGAGAAGTATATACCCGTTTGTGACATAACGAGTAGACATAATATCCCCCGTCCGTAGCATGGAGACAAATGAAAGAAAAAAAATATCTTTTTTGACATTTGAAAGGGACAATTCTATCCTAGTTCATTGGACGTGGGTTCAATTTATATTCATACAAAAAATCTATCTAAGTCTAAGTCTATCTCCCATTTTATCCTCTGTGGATATTATATCCACCGGTGTGCCCATGCTCGAAGGGTGGATAAAACTAAGCGAGGGGATAAACATTTTCTCCTTTCCCCGGGGATAAAATTGTCCCCAGCCCATGCCAACCGTGCAGATGGTAAGTGGATTCTGTTGCCCATAGAAAATCTACATGTGTCCTCGGTTAAGAATCAAAATGCAGATGCATTTTTCTCCTAAGATGAAATGCGAGGCATTTTTCAGTAAAAAGGGTCTCCGGTTCTCTACACTCACCATACGAAACACAGCAGCATTTAGTTGCTATTTTACTATAATAGTTATAACTAGTGACCCGCCCCGGTTTTGCCTGGGTGGTATTAATAATGGGGTGTTATTTATATTTAAGATGAAGATTAATGAAATGAAATGAAAGGAAGATTTATTTGCTTTGAAAAAGGGGTACATTTAGGTGGTGACTAGGTATGACCTATGTATGACCTGACTAGGTATAATAACCTAGTCAGGTCATAAGTATTCTCACACAGTAAAAACTTTTCTTTTAGAATGCTGGCCACAAAAAAGTTTATTGAATTCGAATTTCGAATTATTCATGAAAATAAAACTGTATACTTTTTAGAATTTTACTCATTTTTAAATATGGAGTGGACGCTTAAAGAAGACCGTGTTGCAGTTATTGCGTTGCATCGTTGCGGTTACGCGCCAATTCAAATTTTTGACATACTGAAAAATTTGAATATAACCAAAAGATTCGTTTATCGTACCATCAAACGATACAATGAAGACTAGTGTAGATGACAGGTCAAGAAGTGGTCGCCCTAGGTCTGTTAGGACTCCAGCAGTGATAAAAGCAGTGAAGGCGCGAATTCAAAGAAATCTCAAACGTAAGCAGAAACTGTTGGGCCCTCAGATGGGATTAAGCAGAACCACGGTGAAAAGGGTGTTAAATGAACACTTAGGGCTTCGGGCATATCGAAGAAAAACAGGACATCGTTTGAATGCTCGTATAATGGACCTGAGACTGAAGAGATGCCGCGCTTTGTTGAAGCGGTACGCGGGAAAAAAATATCGGGAAATTCTTTTTTCGGATGAAAAAATTTTTACCGTAGAAGAGAGCTACAACAAACAAAATGATAAGGTGTACGCACACAGTAGTGAAGAAGCGAGCAACCGTATTCCGTGTGTCCAACGAGGTCATTTTTCATCCTCGCTCATGGTATAGTTGGGAGTTTCTTATTGGGGCTTAACAGAGGTACATTTTTGTGAGAAAGGTGTAAAAACGAATGCAGTTGTGTATCAAAATACAGTCCTGACGAACCTTGTGGAACCTGTTTCTCATACCATGTTCAATAACAGGCACTGGGTATTCCAACAAGATTCTGCGCCAGCTCATAGAGCGAAGAGCACACAAGACTGGCTGGCGGCGCGTGAAATCGACTTCATCCGGCACGAAGACTGGCCCTCCTCCAGTCCAGATTGGAATCCGTTAGATTACAAGATATGGCAACACTTGGAGAAAAAGGCGTGCTCAAAGCCTCATCCCAATTTGGAGTCACTCAAGACATCCTTGATTAAGGCAGCCGTCGATATTGATATGGACCTCGTTCGTGCTGCGATAGACGACTGGCCGCGCAGATTGAAGGCCTGTATTCAAAATCACTGAGGTGATTTTGAATAAACTTTAGTGTCATAAGAATCTATGTTTTGTTAAGTTCATTTTGGTATATAAATGGTTACATAATGAATAAACTGGTTTCAATTATTTTATATTAAACATGTGACAGAATTTATGACCTGACTAGGTATAGTGTAGATCAGCATTTTCAGCCATCTATAATAGCATGCAAATACATTTTTTATAGTTAAATTTATCATATTACAATATAAAATTCAATTAAAATATTTATCGTCATGTCATTGTTTACAAATGAGCAATACCAATACATACAAAATTTAAATATAAATAAGATTAAAATTTAATTAAAAATATATAACTACTGTTGTGTCACATCATGTCAAATTTAGGTAGTCATTCACATTATAAAAAAATGTTCATTTGGCCACCTGTAAAAAGCACCTTTAAATCTATTAAGGGGTAAGTCTTATATTTTGGGGTATTTTATTAAATATGAGAATACACATCCAGTAGCAGTTTTTTTAAATCGAGCACTCTTGGGTATAATTTCAGCAACAAGTCTATTGGCATTTCTGGTATATCGTGTGTAAATCTCTTTTGCTTGTCTGAAATTATACATGTTTTGTTTTACAAACTTTGCAATTTCAAAAATGTACAGGCATGGGAGGGGTAGTATTTTCAGAGATATAAATAACGGCCTGCAAGGCTCATCGGGTGCAGTGCCACATATTGCTCTAATAAATTTTTTTTGGGCAATGAATGCCTTTTTTACATCTGTGCTATTACCCCATATAATGAGTCCGTATCGCAAAACGGATTCCACATAGGCAAAGTACGCAGTAAATGCCGTATTTTTTGTGGCTACTTTGCGTAGTTTGTAAAGTGCGTACGAAAATCTATTTATTTTTTTACAAAAATTTTCAACTTGACTTTTCCAATTAAGTTTTTGATTTACCCATATACCTAGGAATTTTGTCATATTTGTACTTTTTAGGTTTT
Organism: Parnassius mnemosyne; assembly: GCA_963668995.1. Lineage (NCBI taxonomy): Eukaryota > Metazoa > Arthropoda > Insecta > Lepidoptera > Papilionidae > Parnassius > Parnassius mnemosyne. The sequence goes on from CAVLGL010000002.1 coordinate 51,497,569, forward strand.
GTCCTTCAAAATTAATGTTTATTGTCTGATATAATATGTCATTGAAATTTATAAAATAAGTTTTGTCAAGGTTTATAATTAGATTATTATTTTTAAGCCATTCTATTATTGTTTTTACTGTGCTATTAATGTCATTAATATGGTCTTTTAGAGATTGTTTACGATCTGTTTTAACTATTACAGATATGTCATCAGCGAATAAAATGCATTTGTGTTTAGTTACATCCGGAAGATTATTTATATAGACCAAGAACAACAGTGGTCCCAAAACGCTGCCCTGTGGAACGCCATATTTGTTTTCTTTAAAATCTGATATGTAATTTAGGACCACATGATTGCAGTCTGGTCTGCTTATTTCAACAGATTGTCGTCTATTTTGCAAGTAGGTTTTAATCCAATTTAAAGCAGTGCCTCTAATGCCACATTTTTCCAATTTTTCTAATAATAAACTATGTGATACAAAATCGAAGGCCTTCGACATGTCAAAGAAAAGAGCAATTGTATAATTATTAGCATTTAGACATGTTAGAGTCTCCTTTACCATATCGAAAACAGCATGTGCAGTAGATTTACCCCTCTGAAACCCATACTGACTGTGATTCAGGACATGATACTTGTCAAAGAAAGATGTGAGGTTAGTATGCATAATTTTTTCATATACTTCTGACAAAATCGGTACGAACGCAATAGGACGGTAATTGTCCAAAATTAATTTTTTGTCCTTTTTGTACAATGGCTTAATCAAAGACAATTTAAGTTTATCAGGGAAGATACCAGAGACCATTGATTAGTTTATTAAAAATGCCAAGACCCTGCCTATTTCTTTATTGCACGCCTTAATTACTTTGGTACAAATGCCGTCATACCCTTCTGAGTTACTGAATTATTCAAGGTCATAATTACTTTATTTATATCATATTCGTCAGTAGGGCTTAGATTAATAGAATTATTTAGGATTTGATTGGATTTATTATTTGACATATTATCTTGGATATCTTTGTTTGTCAATTTAATGAAGAAATTATTAAAAGTATTTGCGATTTGTGTAGGCAAAGTAATAACTTCGTTGTCGTATTCAATAAAATCAATGTGATTATTATATTGCGGCTTGGTATCTATTTCATCCTATATGACCTTCCAAGTAGCTTTGCAGGTATTTTTGCTGTTTAACGCATATTTATTATTAGTTGTTTTTTTAGAACATGGTATGCATTTTTAAGTAGTTTTGAGTAGGTTTTATATTTGTGTTTATTTTGAGGAGTTTTTCTCCGATAGTAATTTTTTCTTAGGACTCTATTTTTCGCGCAGCTATTCCTAATTCCCTTAGATATCCATTTTAAATGGGATTTTGTAGACAGTTTAACTTTTTTATAAGGGAAGCAGAGTTTGTAAAGAAGGCATAGCCAATCATGAAATTTATTAAACGCAGCGTTAAGTTCTGTTTCGCTGTAAACATCGGAAAAGGAAAGGCTCACCAACTCACCATATATCTTTTAAACTTCTCTATATTTTCAGATGAATAGTCCCTCCTATAGGTGTATAAGGTTTTTGGGGGAGTAACCTTTGATTTAATACTAAAACCAAGAATTTGCGCAGTATCATGGTCCGATAAACAGAGAGGGAGGGTAAGTCCAGTTGCATCTTTAACATTACTTAATATATGATCAATACATGATAGGTCTCTAGTGGGTTCCGTAATATGCTGTGTGAGATTATAATTTTGGAGAATGTCTAGTAAGTTGTAGGTTACATTATTTTTTATTAAAGTATTTATGTTGATATCTCCCACAATCACAATTTTTTGCTTCGAGTGCTTAAGCAAATATTTACTAAGCACAAGCTCCAGTTTATCGAAAAAGCATTCAAAATGCCTTTGTTTTGTAGCAGATGAAGAACGGTATACACAGACAATAATTATGTTGTGATAAGGTATTTTTATTGAACAGCATTCAAGATGAAAGTTGGCTGACGCCTCGTCAAAAATGGTTATTTGTTTGAATGCTATACCTTTTTTAACCATAATACAGGTTCCACCCCTTTTTTTGTTTCGTGAGTAGTGGGTCGCAAGTTCGTAATTGTGTATATTGACATATTTTTTCTTCACCACACTTTATGAAAGTCTCTGAAAAACAAAGCACATCCGGGGACAAGTCATTATTTAGTTCCGAGAGAGTGACTTCAATAAGTTCTTTTTTTGAAGATAAACCCTGTATATTTTGATGTAAGATTACGAATTTAATTTTATTGTTTTTAGGAACGAAAAAATTCAGGAATTTTGTTTTCAGGTGTATGTGTTGTTTTATTTGGTATTTCTTTTGCTTTAACAGGGAAGTAATATGGTATTGTGCCTTTTTTAGATACTTGTATGTTCGCGCTATTTTTTGAAATGTAATTGATCTTATTTGAATCTTTTTTTAAATTTTAGCCCATTTTTGATATAATCGTGTTCATCATCATATTTTAGGTAATCTATTTCTATATTCAATTTAGTGCATATTTTATTTTTAGACGATGTCATGCTTACAGTATTGTAGTTATTCAATAATTTGTTTATGTCAATAAAAGTACAATTTTTATAGTTTTTTATAAAGAGTTTGATTTCAGAATTAAATTTATGAACATTTAGATAGCTATTTTGTTGTACGCTTAACAAAAATATGTTTTAAGTTGTTAAGTTTGTAATGTTTTAAGTTACATAAGGTATTACATAGGTCAGTTAAGAACAAGTAAGGGTTTTTGTCATTACAGCCTACAGATAATATCAGTATGTCATTACTGTTTAGAGAATCTTGTAAATAATTGCAGCTTCTTAGTACTTCCGAGCTCGATGCGAAAGGTTTTACCATACCAGAGATGTTGTAGCAATCACCGGAACGTGATGATTTTAATTTCGCTGCCAGACCTCTAGCCTGTTGATCTACAATTATATGGATAATAGGCTTTCTCATATTTTTTGACTAACAGAGCCATCTAGCGACGAGACAGGTGAACTATTTTGGATTTGATGGCTCGGGGTGCTTAGATTGCCGGCGCTTGTTCGATGACTTTTTGCTTTAGTCCTAGATGGCGTGCTACTGATTTGTTGTAAATAATTAGAGGTGCATTCCTCCTTTTCATCTTCCAGAAAATCCAAAAATGTTCTGTTTATACTTTTCCTGGGTTTTCTAGTCGTAATATTTTTTTTTTTGGATCTTTTACACTGTATATCTACTAAACATATCTGCTAAAATTTTTCTTTTTTTTTCTTGTTTGCATAGTAATTGTTTTAATTTTGTATTTTCCAATAAAATATTCTCTATTTCAGTTGTGTATCGCTAGCAACGCAAAGTCGGGAATTTGCCTTTGGAAAAATCCAAAATTATGGGCTTTGTAGGTGCTAATTAGGTGCCAAATTTAAAAATTAGGTGCTCTAAAATTTTCACCGCAACGAACGATTGAAATTTGCGTTGCTAGTAAAACGTCTCGCTAGCAACGCAATGAATTTATTAGATATACGATAAATATTAATAGCAAGGAATTAAGTGCTAATTAGGTGCTGCAAGTATACGCAATAACAAGGCGCCACTAATAAAAATAAAGTCGTTATTCCGAAAATTACACGTTTTTTCACTTTTTTTTGAGTTTTTGTTTTTAGATTATGTAGTATTTTTTAAATGTTCATAGTATTAACACTTAAAGTACACGTTATTATCTACAGTTTTTTGGCAAATACACTCCACAATTTTTGGTTTTAATATTTTTAAATGATAAAATACACAGAGTTGAAGTTAGCGTAACGGCTACGCCATCTATCCCCTACAAGGACCATTCATTTTATCAATATGTATTTTGATTTCTCCAAAAAAATATATTTTTTTGTTTTCAAAATGTTATTCATGTCTTAATGGTATGTAAAAAACCCCATCTGCTTAATAAATGGCAATTTGTTCGATATTACAAACAGACACTTCAATTTTATATAAGTGTATAGATAGAAATGCTAGAAAATGCGGTTCTTAGCCACCTGCATATTTTTATTTTATCAATTTATTTAATTACAACGGTTTTAATCCAATTACAGTAATTAATAATTTTGAAAGGTATATGAGAATAAACTATGCTATAACTAAAACTATACTAAAGAAAATACAAATTCTACATCATTGCTTTCGCAAAATTGTAAACAAGCTGACAACAGCACATTCCAACTATCCGCAAATATATCAAAGTCGGGTGCTTATGGACGCTTCCTGCATGTTTTACCCCGATTAAGAATCAAAATGCAGGTGCATTGTCACCCGTGAGGACTAAGATGAAATGCCTCATTACAGTTAAAAGGGTTTCCGGTTTTCTCCACTCACCATACGAAACAGTGCTCCTGTATACGAGTCGATCCATTCCTGCTGCAGCCCTAATCCCTAATGTAGCTGCAGTGTCGCTCTACAACGTAACACTTTAAGACAAGAAGGAAGAACCTCTGGGGACTACGATGGAATGCCTCGCAGTCTGTGATTGTACTAGATTTCTACACCTTTCCTTATCTACATTCAGACTGGAGTACAACCGTGTAGGCACTGAGGCTTGGCGTCAAAAATAGGTTAGAGAGTAACACCTGCCCAGACAGACTAGTCACCTTCTAGAAAAACTGCCTTTATGGAAATGGAGGTTAACGAGCATGCGGCTCACCTGATGGTAAGTGTTCACCGTCGTCCATGAAGCAACACCAGGGGAATCGCAAGTGCGTTGCCGGCCCTTTAGAAAGGAGTAAGCTCTTTTATTGAAGGTCCTTAAGTAGTATCGGTCCAGAAAAACCGCTGGCGACACTAAATTCCACAGTTTTTTAACGTGGTAGAGCCATGCTGCAGCTATATTAGTAGTATAGTTATAGCACGAATGGGTCGGCTCGACCGGGGAAGGACCACGCTCTCGCAGAATACCAGCGTAAAATGGCAGCTTGACATTGCTGTGTTTCGTATGGTGAGTGTAGAGAACCGAAGACCCATTTTACTGGAAAAGAGGCATTCCATTTTAGTCCTCACGGGTGACAACGCATCTGCATCTTAATTCTTTATTGAGGATAGATGTGGATGTCTATGGGCCACAGCAACCACTTACCATCAGGTGGACTGTGTGCTCGTTTGTCAGCCTATCCTATAAAAAAAAAAAGTTTAGTCGTGCGGGGCTGAAAATTACGCGTAAATCTCATTGTATTGGACCGCCAGCTATCGAAATGATGAGGATGGAATTTTAAGTTCTCTCGCAGTGACCAAACAAGAGACTTACCCTGTTTAGTGTGCTTCATTGTGCGTGACAAGTCCTGTTTTTGTATCTGCATTTATTTTGGCTGTCATTCTTTAAAAGGTTATTCAATGTTTTACCAGTACTTAGAATAATACAGTCAAAAGGCATAATGCTCGTTTTTTCTTTTTATCCGATTTAACGGAGCGTATACGTATCTTCTTACATAGGTCCAGCTAGGGTTGTAAATTGTTCGTTTAGTTTGCAACGGGTTTTTTTTTAAAATAAATCCACGTCTAAATCTACTTTGCACGTGTCTAGGAATATTGTAATTATTCGACCCACGAAGTCTGGAAGACGTTTAGTATCAGTAATCTCATTATGTTACCGACGACCTTGAGGAGCGATCTCAGCCTCGGATGAATTAACCCTGTATGTGGCGACCTCAGGACATACTAGCATCACGTGCGCCTCCGTCTTTTCTCCCTCATGTAAGCCCTGCATAGTGCACAGTACTGCACGTCTGTAACACGTTGTTATCAACTATTCCAGAATCCTCTCTGAAATAACGTGATTTTCAGTAATGACTGGAAACCTTACTATGTTTTTAAAGTCGCTTTGGATTGGAATAGGTTATCAGTAGCAGTTAATTGAGATAAAGATCCTCAGAAATTGAACGTGAACGGCCAAACATATCAACAGGCAACGAAAAATATAATTTATTGAGTTCGTTTGCTTATTACACTTTACGCGCAGTGAACTTGTATGAGCGAACATAATAATCTTCTCTTTCTTAGATAACCATTTTTAAAGTGTTTGTCTGTTTGTTCGGCTTAATCTTCGGAATGGCTGAACCGGTTTTAATGAAACTACTAGATCCAGGCTAAATTTTATCCGAAAAATCATTTCGCCTTGATGGATCAGTAGTACGACATAAAATTGTTTATAATTAATTATCCCTCTATATAATTATGTTCCTTCTATATAATTAAGTCGAACAATCATTTCTTTTATCTTTTTTTCCATCGAGTGCTGTAGGTACAATGGGTAAACTTTATGTATAATGGTTTTCATGTCAGGCGATGATCTGTCCTCGATTCCGGTGGTCCTAGCCGACGTGAAGGACGACTGCTCACTGCAGGCGATGTGCGAACGGGCAAAGGTGCTCGTCAACTGTTGCGGTCCCTACAGGCTGTACGGGGAGCCGGTTGTGAGGGCCGCTGTGCATTGTCATACGCATTACGTCGACGTCAGCGGGGAACCTGCGGTAGGTGGTCGAGCTTGGTATATATTATACAATTAATATACATGCACAGGTATATATTTTAATTGAATTGATAAACGGACGTAATCTTCACTCGTTGAATAGAATAGAATCGTTTTTATTCAATATAGATTACAAAAATACTTAATAAATGTCATTTAAGCTTTACCACTGGTTCAGAAAAAACCTCTGCCCTAGGAAGAATGATATAGTAAGTGGATAATGTGGCCCACAGACATCTACATTTATTTATCCTAGATTATCAAAAAGCAGATGCATTGTCACCCCTAAAGACTGAGATGGAATGCCTCGACCTGCGTGGTCTACATGTTGATTCTTAATCGAAGATAAATGTAGATTAAAGTTGGTAAAAATTACCTTAGCGTACATCCGCTCGATAAAATAAAATGATGTGTCTTGTCTAGTTTGAAGAGCACCTCCCGCCCTCCCTCAATTGCGTGCACTATCCCCGTCACCACTAATCCCAGCACCACAACACTAGGAAAGACACACCACTGACGACAATACGACACGTGTTTCGCCTCTACACGAGGCATCTTCAGGTGATGTAGACTCTAAGGTGGCTGACCGCTAAGATACTTAGCGATGAGCCACCGCACTAATTTTTACCAACTTTAATATAATGGATTTCCGCAAAGTAATGCCTGATTCTATTAATTATCATAAATATAGATGTCCACAGTGTATGGGCCACAGTACTCACTTATCATAAGGTAGACTGTGTGCTCGTTGGTCACCCTTATTCTATAAAAAAAAAACAACATAGCTCTCCCAGAAACGAGAGGAGGCCTGTACCCATTAGTGGTACCTTAAATACAGGCCGCAATTTTGCATTAAAAAAGTTGAGATGCTTTTCTATATAAAAGAAAAAAGTGTCAAACAAATTTTTGTCCACCTGATGGTAAATTGGGCTGCAGAAAGCCCAAGTACACCTGCAACCAACTTTAAACAAAGAAGGCTGGCTACACATGGGTTGTCACCTCTCGGGGTTAAGATGGAATTTCTCATAGTCTGTAAGTATCTGTAAGTGCCTGTCATTGAGTTATATGTACTACGTACTAGATTTCGCATTCCGAACATTGACTATGTTCAACTGAACTGTACTGCAATCCGTACAAACTAAAAATATTGCGTAAATTGAAGGTTTGTGAAATTCATAAAATAATTATTATTACATTTTATTTAGAAATATGTTTGTTTAGATTAAATTAAAATATTTTATATTAAATTCTTATATTTATTTTATATTCATATCTTATTTTATATCAAATTAAAGTATTCGCGCATGCGCGAAGACATAGATTAGGACACAATTTTTGTTTGGAATGGCTTCTCTAGTACGTAGTACATATAACTCAATGTGTATTAAAAATTGCCTGTATATTAAAAAAATAAAAATATTAAAAGAAACATTCCTTCAGACGGGAATAAAGGCTCGGAAAGGGTGAGTTGGAGCCTTTTTTTGGCTAGATTCCGCTTATTCTTTTTATCTTCTTCTTCTTCATCATCATCATCAGCTCACTGGTGGGCATCTCCCGTCGTAATGAGGATTCGTCTTAATCATCACGCTTGGTAGGTGGAGCGATAAGCACAGTAGCAGGCGTCTCGCACGATTGGCACTTCTGTCTGTCGCCGGTCTGGGTACCTTACGTATTTTTTATAGAATAAGGGTGACAAACAAGTACACAATCCACCTGGTAGTTAGTGATGTGGCCCATAGACGTCTACATTTACCCTCGATTAAGAATCACAATGCAGACGCGTTGTCACCCCTGATGACTAAGATAGAACGAGTTAAGATAATGAACCAGACTTCAATAAAAAATATGTTGTTTCGACAGAGTTACAGTAAGAAGATTATTACTACAATATTCAATATATAAACTGATTACAATTGTCTATTTATACTTAAGTTATATGCAACAAAACTATTTACTAAGATTATTTACTGCATACGCTTGACCCAGATGGGATTGCTGATGATGTGCGAACGATCAATCCCATCTGGGACATCGCAATCTCATGATTTGGCAGGGGTGCACAGCCTTAACTAACGCCTCGTTTCCAGTAAAATGGGTCTCCGGTTCCCTGCACTCACCATACGAAACACAGCAGTGTTGAGCTGTTATTTTAAGCTGGTATTCTGTGAGAGCGTGGTACTACCCCGGTCGAGTCGACCCATTCATGCTACAACCATAATATAGATGCAGCGTGTTTTTACCAACCCAACCAAAATAAAATTGCTGATGGAATACATTTTCAATTTTGGATTACTCATTGGTATTTTACCTGTGTACTGTATTTTGATTTGATAATTTTTTCATATTTTATGGCTAAATTTTGAGACTACACTAAAAATAAACAAATAAAATTGAGTGCTCTAGTTTTATAAATAAAGTAATTAAGATAATTATTCAGAGATCAGTTATTACTGATCGCTGAATAATTATCTAATTATCTTAATATAACGTTTAATAAATAATTAAGATAATATAATAATAATTATCTTACTTACTTATACTTACTTATCTTCACGCACAATCCCTGACGGGGTAGCCAGAGAGAACAGATCGGCAAGTGTCACGATCCTTACATACCTCTTTCGCTTCTTTCAGATTCATTATCTTCTTCATACATGCACGTCTAGGTATCCGAGTACTCTTGACCCTACCCTCTTCGAGCAATTTGCTCACATGGTCTTCGAAAGTTAGTCTCGGTCTACCTCGACACCTTTTAATATTAACTTTCGCGCTATATATTTTCTTCACCATTATCTATAAAACTAAATACGTTTTATAGATAATTCAACTCTTATGTTTCATTATTATTAAGTTGTTTTAGATTGCCGCCTAAATGATTTGATGGTTGTTTCTTTAGTAACCTCTTCTTTTTGTAACTTTTCTTATTTGTACGGATAATGGTTTACCGCCATCTATCTAAAGCCATAAGATTTATCGGCATTTCTCATGGTGACTTCCTTCCACACTTTTTCTACGTGGTAGAGCCATGCTGCAGCTATATTATGGTTGTAGCACGAATCGGTCGGCTCGACCGGGGAAGGACCACGCTCTCACAGAAAACCAGCGTAAAATAGCAGCTTAACGCTGCTGTGTTTCGTATGGTGAGTGTAAAGAACCGGAGACCCTTTTTACTGGCAAAGAGGCATTCCATCTTAGTCCTCACGGGTGACAACGCATCTGCATCTTGAGTCTTTATTGAGGTTAGATGTAGATGTCTATGGGTCACAGTAACCACTTACCATCAGGTGGACTGTGTGCTCGTTTGTAACCCGATCCTATAATAAAAAAAAAAACCAACGAGACGAAATGGGGTGACGTATTCCCATACGCCATCATACGGCGCTCCTCTTTACTAGCCTCTATAAATCCACTACTTCAGCAACTGAAGACGTAGAAACTTGAAAAATTTGTGTGTCCATTCTCAACACGCTGCGGTATGGTGACTTTGGAGGCCAGAGAAACCTATGTTTCTGTTTCGCTTCAGTCTGAGGGATTTGGGATTGGTATTCCTTAAAGAATAACACCAAGTATTGGTCTTCTAAACTCCGTTTCTTGGTTAGCACGGTGTACCGAGTGAGGGTGAGCTTAGCTTATTTGAAGAAGAAGCCTCTAGATTCTTATTACACTTTTAGATATTTGTACGTAGTAGAATTCCAGAGTTCTAAAGGCGCCGCAGAGGTTTAAATATGGTTGTTTTATTTAAAAGCGTGGCAAACGAGCCCACAGTCCACATGGTGGTAAGTGGATACTGTGGCCCATAGACATTTACATTTATCTTCGAATAAGAATCAAAATGCAGATACGTTATCACCCCTGAGGATTGAGATAGAATGCTGAAGTATTTTGCCAGTAAAAATGGTCTCCAGTTCACTACAGTCACCATACGAAACACAGCAGCGTTAAACTGCTATTTACGCTGGTATTCTGTGAGAGCGTGGTCCTTCCCCGGTCGAGCCGACGCATTCGTGCTACAACTATACTATTAATATAGCTGCAGCATGGCTCTACTACGTACAAATGTTGTGATTCTCACACCGTAAATTTGCTTATAATCCTATATTGGAGATGTTCGCGACCACCTGTGGACTCTTTACTGGATGATGAATATAAGAAATGGAATAAAATTTTGATGATGCTGTGCCTGAAGAAGAAGGATTCAAACTAGTCTTTCACATAAAGGGTTTATGTGCTATTTTCAGTTCCTTGAGTTAATGCAACTGCGATATGACTCGGAAGCGCGCGCGGCGGGCGTGTACGTCATCAGTGCGTGCGGGTTCGACAGTATTCCCAACGACATGGGTGTCATTTTCCTCGAGCAAAACTTCGAAGGTATTTTTATATACTTTAGTGTTGTTTTTTAATCGATATTTTAATGCGCAAATGGCTCTAGTCTATACGGTTGTAGAAATTCTGAACCGTACTGAACAAAAGCTACCATATGCTTGGAAAACTATAATTAATAAAATTAAATCCAAGCCCAGGCATACCACTGCAAGACTTCAAGATACTGTAAGATGTTCTGCACAGATCGAATCAAAAATTAATGTTCCAAAGCTGAAAGTAGCTAAGCTATAACATCGGGACGTCAAACACCTCAGTCACAAGCACCCTAAAAGTCAAGAATTAAAAATAATTAAAATAAGTAATATTAAACGCGATAGTATCCGTAAAATTAGTTTTATTGAATGTCAAGTATTTGTGTAAATATAAGAAATCACTAGAGGATATATTTGCTATACTTTCCACGCTTGGCAGGCCTGTAATACTTCCCCGGTCGAGCTAACCATTCGTGCCGCCGGTATAATACAGCTGCAGCGTAGCTTTACCACCACTTAAAAGATACGGATTAAACTGATCATTATTGATAACAATAAATAATTGGATACATCAACTACCCTATATCGTCACGTGGGTGTGGTAAGAGGCGACAGGGAAAACAGAAACAGGTGATAGACAGCAGAATTTTCCTGATAACAACTCAAAATAATAAAAAACTGATTTTGCCAACCCGCCTGCCAAACGTGGCTACTATGGCAAAATCCCTCCTATAAGGCAATCTATGGGGGAGGCCCATGTTCAAGTGTGGATTTTATAGGCTCTAATGGGGAATGGAATTTGATATACATATATATATATTTCCAATCACCAGGCACCCTGAACTCGGTGGAGTCCTACATCAGCACCTACCTGCCTCCGGAGTACCAGAAAGCTGCCAGAAGTGGTGTCATACACTACGGCACCTGGGAATCCATCATACATGCGTAAGTACTTCTATTCCCATTTGGTAAGTTTTGCAGTGGTGGGTCGGATGTGCGGGTGTTTGGTTGTCCAGGTTCGAATCTCGCATGTAAAAAGTGTTTGCATGGGCTACAAATCAAAGTTCCGGGTCTGGATATTTGTCCATGTACAATTTATGCATATAATGATACTGGAGATAATCCTTATGTGGGACTGTGGGAGTAACATTTTTTGTAAGAAACTTGTGTAATCTGAAGAGTATTCATTATCTGGTGATAAATGGTATCATTTTTATAACATTCAGATGCCAAACAAATTTCTAGTACCAATTACTTAATAGTATAAGGTACAGAAGGATGTGCTGTGCAAATCATTCAAAGAAATAAAGACTCTTGCGACGACGAAATAAAGTGCGATTCAGCTTGCACAGTTCCGACTAATATAAAACTAATAGTCACCTACAAGGTACCTCTGTTTCTATCGCGTATTTATTTGTAAGGCAACTTAAACTAAGGGTTACAATGGGCTAACTTTAATGCCTCATAGCATTTTCTACCAGTCAATTCTGGGAGAAATAGAGAAATAAAAGTTGGTAGATGTTAAAAAAATGATTAAAATACATATTGTTACGAGTTTTGGGGTTAGAGACAATGAAAAACTGCCGAGTGAATTACCAAAATTGACACTTCGGAATACTAATTACAACTTAAAACCACACTAATACGAGGGCGGCACTGAAAATTTCAGGAATCAAGGAAGTGACACAACATTACTGTTTAAAAATGTGTTTATTGCTTTTCGAAGTATTCTCCGCGAAATTTGACACATTTTTTTCCATTTCACCATTCCATTCGGAAGTTGGGGTCTCCAAAATGGCCGTTTTGTAGGCGTCCACAGCTTCTTCAGGTGATGAAAATCTCTGTCCACGCAATTTATTCTTTATTTTAGGGAAAGTATAGAAATCATTAGGGCTTAGGTCGCGGCTGTACGGCGGATGGTCTAATAATTCTATGTTTTCTTGCTCTAAAAACTCTTTTGTTATGTGTGCGGTGTGAGAACTCGCATTGTCGTGATGGCGGATGATGCGGCGGTTGCAGTTCTCTTTACGGAGTTCAGAAACGACCTGTGGCAAACAAATGCTAGCATACCATTCTGCATTAACCGTTCTTTGTCCCTCAAGAGGAATAGTCGTAACATGGCCGGTTTTGGAGACAAACGTGGCCACCATTTTTTTTGCAACACTCCGTGAACGAACAATTTTTGTTGGCTTTAATTCATTTTCGAACACCCAAACTCGTGACTGGTTTTTTGTTTCGGGTTCGTACGCGTATATCCAGGATTCGTCACCTGATACGATGTTGTATACAGCATTTGAGGATCCTGCGTGGAATCTTTCGAGAGTTCTGATGCACCAAGTAACGCGAGCCGCTTTTTGCTCTTCACAGAGCGAATGCGGTATCCATCGGGAAAACAACTTTTACACCTAATTGTTCATGCAAGAATTTTTTTGATTTGACTCATGCCAATGTCTAAAGTTGCCTGAATTTCGCGGTATGTCACATGTCGATCTTCCTCAATCAGCTTACGCACAGCCTCAACGTTTTCTTGGGTGACTGCAGTTTTTGGACGTCCTTGACTGGGATCATCACTGAGCTTGACACGTCCACGTTGAAATTCAGCAAACCAGCGATAAATTGTGGTTTTGGATGGGGCTTCATCACCAAATACAGAAATCATCCGGTCAACACACTGTTTTTGTGTTAAACCACTTCGAAAGTCATAATAAATCATCGCTCTTGCATTTTCTCGAGTCAATTCCATTTTCTCAACGACTAAACAAGTTTGACAAAACCTTGTGACAAGACCGAGAATCTTTTTTTAAATAAATAAATGGTATTCGATTTTTAAAACCAAGGACCTTTCAATTAAAAGATTTTAATATGACAGGAACAGTGGAAATATTCCATTCCCGATACTTCTAGTGCAGCCTATGTAACAAAGAACACTTATTCTACTGATCACTTCAGTTCGCAGTGGTATCACTTCGAAGTATTCGCTTGTATCGCCAATTCAACAGTGACCGGGTCGCGGTCTATACCGGCCTAATATAGGCCCTGAGATAATTTCCAGAACCTTCTACTGTAGAAACATCTAGAATGTTTGAGTACATACCGCTCCCGACTGACTAGGTGTCGATAGTTCTAGAAAGTTCTTCCATGGAAATTTCTATAAGGATCTTGACTCTCCTAGTTCTGCTACTCGATACTAGAACTGGCGCTAGTGGTACCAGTCATTAATGGTGGTGCGCAACACTGCCATCTCCTAAGACATGCTCGTCCCGAGCATTATTGGGTCCATAATAACGCGCCAGTCGATCCACATGGACGATCTTAGGAGTACCTCTTGCAACTTTTTATATCCGGTTGGTTACGTCATTGATCCTTGTCACAATCCGTTACGGTCCGTCCCATTTAGCTTGAAGCTTAGATTTCCCTTTGCTGCGAACTGGATTGTGCAACCACACTAGTGAACCTTCGTCGAACCCCCTTGTTGTTTATTTTGCGGTCATACCAGGTTTTCATCTTTTCAGACATTTGCTGGCCCGATTGTCTGACGTGCTCTTTCTTATGAGCATACATTTACATGTCATTAATTTTGCAAGTCATTTGCATAATTGATTACACTGCGTGGGGAATCAGGTGGTATTATAATAATAATAATATCTTTATTGATAAACATATTACAATCACAAATATTTACAATGGTCAACAGCCCCTAAACTAGGATATTATACCTGTATTTTAGGGGCTAGTTTTCCTTCCCTATTCTTAGTTCCTATAAAATAAAATCATTTGTTTATCGATTATTATAATATTGTATTCCGGTGACCAGGTCTGCAAGCAGCCGTAATTCTCTTCCAAAGTTTGCAAAGCTGGTGTCACTGATGTACTTTCGTGAACAGCGGTTTGATATGACAACAAAAACGGTTGTATGTGCTTGTGTTAGTCTCGTTGTCGATTTTCCACAACTTTTGCTAGGTAGGTAAACGTGTGCTCCTGAGTTGGCACCGGTTTTAACGCGTCTTTTCCGGTACTCCTACTCCCAAGGCGTAGTCCCGAATTCATGGAAGACAGCTTTGGTCCACCCGATCCCTAAAAAAGGCGACCGCTCAGACCCGTCCAACTACAGGCCTATTGCCATCACCTCCTTGTTCTCCAAAATAATGGAATCCATTATAAACTGCCAGCTCATGTGGTACCTTGAGGATCACCAGCTGATTAGTGACCGCCAGTACGGTTTTTGTCGAGGTCGATCATCTGGTGATCTTCTAGTCTATCTGACTCATAGATGGGCGGAGGCAGTAGAGTCCAAAGGGGAGGCATTGGCCGTTAGTTTGGACATAGCGAAGGCCTTCGATCGGGTCTGGCAGAAAGCGCTTCTTTCGAAGCTTCCTTCCTATGGGCTTCCTGAGAAATTGTGCAAATGGATCACCAGTTTCCTTGCTGATCGGAGCATCAAGGCCGTAGTAGACGGTGCATGCTCTGATTTCAAGCCTATCAATGCTGGTGTTCCACAAGGCTGCGTGCTATCACCAACGCTGTTTCTCCTGCATATCAATGATATGTTGCTAACTGGTAGCATTCATTGCTATGCAGACGACAGCACTGGTGATGCCTTATATACCGGCCGTGCCAATATTTCTCGGGAAAACGTCGCTGAGTACCGGGACAAACTTGTGTCTGAAGTCGAGTCTTTGCTTAACAAAGTCTCGGATTGGGGCCGACTAAATCTAGTCCAGTTTAATCGCCAGAAGACACAAGTTTACGCGTTTACCGCTAAAAAGAACCCCTTTGTCGTATCTCCTCAGTTTCAAGGCACTCCCCTTGCTGCCTCAGTTAGTATCGGAATCCTTGGCGTCGACATATCGAATAGTGTGCAGTTTCGTGATCACTTGGAAGGGAATGCCAAATTGGCCTCTAAAAAGCTTGGCGTGTTCAGCAGGGCGAGACAGTATTTCATGCCGGCACATCGCTTGCAACTTTACAAAACGCAAGTTCGGCCCCACATGGAATACTGTTCTCATCTGTGGGCAGGGGCTCCCCAGTGCCAGCTCCTTCCACTTGACCGCATCCAACGCAGAGCGGTTTGAATCGTCGACGACCGAGTTCTTTCTGATCGGCTCGATACACTGGCACTGCGTAGAGATGTTGCATCTCTTTGCGTATTTTATCGCATCTATCACGGGGAGTGCTCTGAGGAATTGTTCGGACTAATTCCAGCCGCTCAATTTCACCATCACACATCGCGACAAAACTCGCGTTACCATCCATACCATCTGGATGATGGGCGGTCCACCACTGTGCGATTTAGAAGAAGTTTTCTCCCTCGCAAAACCTCGTTGTGGAATCAATTACCACCAGCGAATTTTCCGGACCGATACGACTTAGGAACCTTCAAGAAAAGAGCTTAAACCTTTCTAAAAGGCCGGAAACGCATCTGCAATTCCCTTGGTGTTGCGGTTGTTCATGGGCGGCGGTAGTCACTTACCATCAGGTGAGCCGCATGCTCGTTTGCCCCCTCTTCTATAAAAAAAAACCTCTCCAATGTCTGATTAAATCGTTCTATCATCCCGTCAGATTGTGGGTGTCGTCAGAAGTTGTTCTTGTTTTATGAGTATCTGTTCGCGCTAAACGCTAATTTCAAGAACGAACGCGAGAGGGCGCGCGGCTCAGTGTCATACCGGTTTGACATTCGGTCGTGCGTAAAACGCCCAAGGGCAGTGAGTCGTCTGTAAGCGGTGCTGACGTGAGCACGCGGTCAATTTTGTTAGGGAACTCGGAATAATTAGGAGCGGCCCGTAAATATACGGTCTAGGATTTGTGACGCGTATTCCTAGCTGGAGAGCTTCCCAGGGACTTATTGGGTCCGACTCAGAATCTGTATAAGTGCATTCGGCAATATTAGCTAGTGCGGCCTGATATTCTAGAACTAACTGTTGCTACGTGAAACGGTAGTGACCTTTGATCTGTAAACTCCGTGTGTGTTTTGGTGAGTTAACCTTATACCCAGCGATAGGTAGTGGCTTCTGTAAGTTAGTTAATCGTACGATAGAGTTAATTGACTGTCATCGTGACGAAAGAGGAAAGTGACTGTGGACAACCTCGGAAGGCCCAAGTTGGCCTCAAGTTGGAGCGGTGTCGACGCTCGGGCTGCTGCCGACGGTCAAGGTCTAGGTTTAATCACCATCAGTCACACCCAGATACACATCACATCACTTTATTTCCCTTGCACTACATGCGAGTAATCTTCGCCTAATTCCTCTGCCGGTTGACTGGCCGTAGTATAGAACGCTCCCCCATATATTTAGTGTAATTAGAGAGATTCCACGTGGCCACATTGAGGCCCGACCTACGTCTGCTCGGGAAGTCTTCTGCTCATGGGCCCCAGAGGATTGGACCCTTTAAGGGAGCAGCCGTAGGCCGTAACAGTATCTATAACTCTGCAAGTTTCCTGGAATATTTGAGACTCAAAATTCATTCCTTGATCGCTGTGAATCTCTAAAGGTACTCTAAAACGACAGCAGACTTCATGAACTAGTTTATCTGCAACTGTTGAAGCTTCTTGATTTGTAATGGTGAAGACTTCTGGCCACTTATGCCCGAATACTGAAACGTCCCTCAAATATTTAACGGCTTGTCAAACATTTGAGCAGCTCCTAAACCCTATATTCGTATTCTCATATTTAAATTTTAAGTATCTCTTAAATTTAAGTGTGTCTCAAATTGAGTTGCGCTTAAACACTACTCAACTAAAAAATGGTATACTGAAACATCACTCAATGCGTTTTAGCTGTCAAATCAAATGTCAAATTGATTTAAGTACTCGTTATTATTGAGTGTGGTAGCGAGGACTCTCAATTCTGTTAAAAGTATTTTTCCAGTTTTAAATATGTCCGTTTCGTCGTTATCTTCTCTTTCGGACAACGAAACGCCTTTAAGAAGTCGAAGAAATGATATCAAGTTTAACGCTTTCGAAAAATATGACGATAAAGAATTTCGTGCGCGGTTCCGCGTTTCCAAAGAAACGGTGTTGTATTTGGATTCTGTATTCGGCAGCACGATAAAACCATTGACGAAAAGAAATAGATCTTTGCAGCCCGTGGATCAAATATTGATAACCCTTCGGTATTACGCTACAGGCAGTTATCAACGAGTTATAGGGGACATATTCCACATCGAGCAACCGTCTGTGCATCGAATCGTGCACAGAGTTACAGTAAAAATAGCGAATATGAGATCTCTTTTTATAAATATGCCAACTGCTGAGGAACGTCTAGAAGTAGCAAATGACTTTTATGCAATTGCTGGATTTCCTAGAGTGATGGGTGCTATTGACTGTACGCACATTAAAATTAATTCTCCAGGTACCTACATATTCTAATCATGAGCTATACTTATACTCCTACATTATCATATCTATTATTAATATGTTATATACATACACTCATTGTTATTAAATCTTTGCAGGGGGAGCTCAATCGGAAAGTTTCCGAAATAGAAAAGGTTACTTTTCCTTGAATGTGCAAATGGTATGTGATGCGAAATTGCGCATAAGAAATATCATTGCAAGATGGCCAGGTTCTGTACATGATAGTACAATTTTTAATGACTCACCATTGTGTGCCCAATTAGAAAGAGGAGATTTTACCCCTATGGTACTTCTGGGCGATAGTGGTTATCCATGTCGCCCCTATTTGTTAACCCCAATTTTAAATCCAAGGACACCAGCTGAAGAAGCATATAACCGTTCACAAATTAGAACCAGAAATCCAATAGAAAGGCTCTTTGGTGTTCTTAAAAGAAGATTTCCCTGTCTCCACTATGGGTTAGGTCTGAAGACTACCAATATTCCACCTATTATTGTGGCATGTGCAGTACTCCACAATATTGCTATTTCAAGGCAGGATGAAGTAGTTGAAGAGGATGATCCTTTAACTATTGTTGAGGAAGAAATTATGGTGCAACCCAGCAATGAAACAAATCAAAACTTTATTGTGAGGACATCGTTAGTAAATACATATTTTTCTGGTTAATTTTTTTTAATTTTAAAATCAATTCTTTACAACATAACGAATACTAAAAACAATAATCAGTGAAAAGTTTGCTATATCACAGTGTAGATTCATGAAAATACAGTAACTTAATATAATTCTTCTGTGTGTTTATCACTGAACTCCTAAAAGGCTGGACCAATTTGGATGATTTTTTTTTGTTTGAGTCCCTGGATGGTTTAAATTCTCAATTAGATCCGTTGTTGAGGTCCAGAAATCACCCATAATGTAAAATGTGACAATGTGGTTGTCGATTTTCAAATAAAACTGATAGAATAAAATAGAATAATTTTTTATTCAATATTGATTATTACATAATACTTCTGAAAGTTTTATTTACCACTGGTTTGGAAAATATCTCTGTCCTGGGAAGAAACAGCAAGAAACACAGTGGGACTTTTTTTCCAAACATATTTCACGTAACAATAATTTCATTTATACAATTTTAAATGATTTTTCATAGAACCAGCATGGTGGCGATCACCTTATTCCAGGGGTTATTTTCATTCATGTATTCCTTGATATTATAATAACCCTTTTTGTACAGTTTTTCTTTAATAAAGCTTTTAAACTTGTTTATTGACAAACTTTGAATATGTTAGTATGTTCTGGGATTTTGTTGTAAAAACGTATACATTGCCCCATAAATGAATTACTGTTTCTCTGGAGACTGGTAATTGGATATTGTTTTACTCTAATATATAATTGACAGAGTTTCTGCTTAAGGCAAAAAAGTATGTTACAACTTTTAGACCCGCATTATGTGGTTTACAATTATTCATAAACAGAAATAGTTTAAAATCA
The DNA here is from genome assembly GCA_963668995.1 of Parnassius mnemosyne. NCBI lineage: Eukaryota > Metazoa > Arthropoda > Insecta > Lepidoptera > Papilionidae > Parnassius > Parnassius mnemosyne. Next base: position 51,517,244 of record CAVLGL010000002.1, read on the forward strand.
CCTACATTATTTATTACATCCTGAATCTTATTTATAATGTAATTACAAACTTAAATAGTATATATACTATAAATCAAATAATTATGCATTTATTTAATCAAGTTATGTTTAATAATAAGAGGTTTAAGTAAGTTTATAATTATGGCTGAGGGCGGGAAACATTTACTAACAAAAGATAAATTATACAATGTCAAAGTCTTAAATCTAAATATGTTACAGTAATAAAATAAAATATTCATGATATATAATTCTTATTGTCTAGAAGCTTGTAACCTATTTAATTTCAAAATTTGTATTTCTAATTTATATTTGTTTAGCTCCATTTTGTTTTTGTTTATTAAATATTTATTTTCTAATTTGGAATTTCTTTCTTATGCTTTAAAATATTGTTGTTTAATGGTTTCATATGATTTCCTTTTTGTTACATTATGTTGGTGTGCTGAAAAATGTTTATCTAAGGTTAATTTACAACTTTATTAACAAAAAAAACAGTGTTTAAAAAATCATATATGAATATGTATAATTTACATTATTCATTAGCAAAAATATAATTTTTATCAAGATATTACTCGACCTCACTAATGTCACATAATATATATTAATAATTTATTCCATAATGCACAATTGATGAAAAGTAAAATTAAGTCAATACCTTTTGTATGAGATGTTATTGTATGAGGTTTATTGCTATTCTGCTCAATATAGTCATTTGATAAAAGTGTTTGATGGTTATCTAAAAATAAAAATTAGTATGAAAATCAAATATGAATCTAAAATATATAGTAATATAGTATTTACCAGTATTAGCACTGTCATTCTTATTTAAATCATTCACTGTTAAAATAGTTTCTATGTTCTCAGAAATCAATTCTGTGTCACCTGATAAACAATAATTTTATTTCTTATTAAAGATCTAAATTATAGAGATTAAACAAACTAACCAAAATAAAATGCAGCATCATCAAATGGATTTTGCAGTAGTTACACTTGTGGAGCAACCATTGTTAAAATCTGAGCATGTTACTGAGTTAGAACTGATTTATAGGACCCACCACCAGTAGAAGTTATTTCTTTCTATATAAAAAAAAAAACTTAATTACTTAATAGGTACTTAATCACTTATTTTCAAGATATATGGCAATATATACCTTATCTATTGATGCCCTTTTTGGGCCTCTTTTGTTTTTTCATTGTACTGTAGTCTCTAAAAACAAAATAATTATGAAATAATACGAATACAATAAATCGTGACTACTAAATATTTATACAGCGTTGTATTCCTTGCACACAATCCCAAGCTTGTCGTTTCTTCAAAATAATGTGGGCGTTCGTCTCTTTATTTTCTATAATATGTTGATATCTGAAATAATATATAACACGTGTTACAATGTGAACAACTTTTATTTAATTCGCAATGAAATAAAGGGCATTCTATTCGGTTAAAATAATTTGTTTCATTTGAAGATTTAAATATTTACTTACTTTTTTATCAATTCTAATAAAGTATCTTTCTCCGACACTGTGTAATTGCATCCGCGTCTCTTTTTAACATCCATATTTTACTATAATTTGTACTTAGCCTTTAATTGAAACTAGCAAAATATGTTCAATATTAATTCGAAAATTTAAAAATCACTGGACGCGATCAAAGAAACTGACACTGACAGCACATAACAGTAAGATTCTCGATTCGTTCTAGGACGACAGACAGAGCGATTTTCAAAAATTTTATACTTTGAAATGTCCTTTTTATCCACAATATTTAAAAAAAACACATAAATCACATTCTAAATGAAAGTATTATTAGGAGGTTATTTTTGAATATAATTTAAAAACAAATCGAACATAAAATTATTTAAATCTTTTTAGATGATGTTGCATAAAACGTATTTAAATTCAAATATCGTAAAATTGTCAAGAAGAACAAAGTTTTATAAATGAATGTTACCATGACGTAAACATTTGAGAGCTGCTCAACTAATCAAGCCCTCAAATCACTTGAGTGATGTTTCTGTATTTCAGTTAAATTTGAGTGATGCTTAAATATAGGGGACCTTTAATAAAGTGACAGATTTAAGTTGCGTTTCAGTATTCGGGCATTAGTGAAGTAATCCATCACAACCATAAAATACTTGTTACCACTTTCACTTTCCGGAAACGGCCCCACAACTTCAAGGGCTATCCTCTCCCATGGTGCACCAACATTGTACAATTTCAATGCATTACTACTAGACTGAGGTCCCTTTACAGCTGCACAATTTGTACATTTGCGACACCAGTCCTCGACATCGTCACGACAGTGGACCTAGTAATAAACAAAACCGTTCTCGGATCTTCAGTACAGTTCGTTTAACTCCTAGATGGTCTCCTGAACAACCATTGTGGTACAGCTGTAGAACGTCCGGTACTTTAGCTTTAGGGACAACTTTTGCAAATGACAGCTATCTCCCCGACCATTTTCACATTTACGGCACAGGACTCCATCCTGAATCAGCAAGCTGTGCCATTGGGCCCAATAGCTTTTCGTAGTCGAACTCATCGCTGAGACGTCGCTCCACTTGGGCTTAAGATCACTGACCTTCTTTGGAATGAATCGGCTTGATGTCCGAATCTTCCTGCAGTGCATGTTGTAGGCTGTTCTTCCACTCATTGCTGAGCTAGTCTGTCCTGAGCACCCTCACAGATACCACTTCCTTACCCTCTTGCCTAGTACAATGCTTGCAATCTTAAGGATAAGGTCTTCTTGACAATGCATCTGCATTGCCATGAGATTTCCCGCTGCGATGTTCGATCACAAAGTCGTATTCCTGCAGTAATTCAATCCATCTTGCAACTTATCCTTCTAGATTTTTGAACTGCAATAGCCATTTCAGTGTAGCCATGGTCAGTTCGTAAGTGAAATTTCCGCCCCAGAAGATATTTGCTAAAATGCTGCAACGACTTTACCACAGCAAGCAATTCCCGTCTTGTGACACAATAGTTTCTTTTCGGCTTTGACAACGACTTGCTGAAGTACGCTATCACAACCTCTTGATCACCATTCCGCTGAGACACATCGCCACGTCCTATATCACTTGCGTCTGTGTCAACTATAAATTCCTTGCCCGCATCAGCACCTCAAAATAGGTGTTTTGGACAGACGGTCCTTGAGCTCCTTGAATGCTATATCGCAACTTTCATCCCAGCAGAAATTTCGCGTCTCCTCGGTTAGCTTGAGCAGTCTTTTGGAACCGGCCAATCCTTGACAGTGGCAATTTTTTCTGGATCCGTGCGGATACCTTCTTCCGACAGTCGCATGTTTACTTTTATGTAAGAAATTAACTTCTTCAACTACTAACTTCAGAATATAACAAATTTCTTCGCTAGATTCACTCATTTGGCGCGCAGAAAAACAATTGAAAAATGGCGGGAAAGTCTTTTTTACTATTTATTTTTCTTTTCTTAATGTCCTATATGTATTGATATTAAAACCAGCCTAATACAAACAGTACAACCAAAGAAATTTTTCTTCAAATTTATACAAACAAAATATGAAGAAACTTTTTCCCCGACCTATCAACTGCAAATCCTCTCCACCTGAGAAAGAGTGTTCTGCAGTGAACTAAAGACAATCTACGCCAATGACAACGGTGATTGTTTCAGAGTGACGAACAAGAAAGAACTGTCGCCGATTAGAAAGCAGCTGTTTGCAGATAGGATGCCCACGTTCGAACCTGTACCGCCAAAAAGGTAAGAATTTAAGAAAAACAAATGTCATTTAAGTAATAAAAATGTCTTCCAGACCAAATTTCGGTCACGGCGGAAAGGTCAAATGGATACTAGCCATCTGTGCTGGACAGGATTATAGTGCTCGAGTCCCTCACTCTCATAGTCCGATAGGACGGCAATCCGACACGATCGGAGAGGGATCAGGCGCAGGACCAACGGCTTAATGTGCTTCCCGAGGCACGGGGGTGAAACATCGCTACCTTCCTAACTCTGGGCTGCTACTGACAATTTATTGACAGAAGAACCCAATATCAGATTTTGGTTTGACCCGGAATTCGCACCTGCGACGTCATGATCAGCAACCGCGTTAATGACCACTAGATTAACGTGGCACTAATGTAGTAATAACATTATTTGAGATGTAATATTTTCATATTTACCTATACAGCCTATCAAAAGTCCACTGCTGAACATAGGCCTCTCCATAGATTGCCTCATAGAGGGGAGATATTTGCCATAGGTGCCACACTGGTAGGCGGGGTTAACAACCGTAGTTTTTTAATTTTTAGTCGTTATTAGGAAAACGCTGCTGCCCATCTCCTGATTTGTTTTCCTCTGTCGCCTCTTACGGCACCTACGGGATGATATGGGGTAGTGGGTATTCTTACACAGCCACTACACGGTAAATGTCTTAAAAGCTTGCAAATGTCCCCCTGAGCTAAATAGAATTCATTTATTTAGATATTAGAGGCAGACACTTCAATTTTATTTGTATGTATAGATATATTGACACTATTTTTCTATGTTTTATAATTTCAATTTATGGTCATACAACGCTTTTGCACTATTAATGGTCTTGCCGATGAAGCAAATACAAAGAGGAGGTGTTGTAATTGGATTTCACTATGTAACAACGCGTGACAATTTGCGGGGTGAGGGGATGTTAAGCCCCGCCCACTTTACTATCTACATCTACCGATAAATAGTAAAACTACTCGAATCGTTCCATATCGATGTTGGAATGTAGTTTAGCTACCTTGACGATAGATCACAAAAAGATTATAAAAACTAGAAAAATAATATTTTGGAGATAAAAATTCTTTAGGACTGAATGCAAAACAAATTTCAGCATCTTCGTATGATTATTTTACCAATACTGAGCTCTACGTACCTTTATATTTTTAGTTCACATGACACAAAGTGTCGCCATCTAGTTTCGAATATATTTAATTATATATGAAAGCCGACACAAAGAGATTTTTCTAGAACTATTTTAATAAATTAGGTGTAACATTATTTACAAATGAAATGTGATGCCATCCATAACATTAGAGCGTCTATGTGAGTAGTTTTTACACGATAAAACACAACACTTTTCTTCTTAAGACTACGAAAATACACCGATTTGCGATTTTCAAAACATAAGCGCACAGGGCGAATGCTGACAGTATACTAACTAAAGCCACGCCCTCTATGATGACGTCAGGACCTACTTAGAATCACAGTGCACAGTTGCTTATGCCGCCTCCTCTTTGTATTTGCTTCATGGCCTTGTCTAATTCGAAATTGAATAAAACATTTGTGAAATAAAATATGAAATAAAAATATTTCACGGCAAATAATTTATTTAATATGATAATTTTCAACTGGCAACAAAATATAACTTAAAGAGTTTAATTTAAGTGTAATATATCAAATGAATATTTTCTTTCAAGTAAAATTGTTTTGTAATAGCGCCGTCTACTTCATTCTATAGGTTTTTTTTTTATAGGAGAGGGGGCTAACGAGCCTACGGCTCACCTGATGGTAAGTGATTACCGCCGCTTATGAATAACTGCAACACCAGAGAAATCACAGATACGTTACCGGCCTTTTAAAAAGGAGTACGCTCTGGCTTGACTCACTGGCACTGCGAAGAGATGTAACATATCTTCGCAGTGCCAGTGAGTCAAGCCGATCGGAAAGAGTTCGGTCGCCGACGATTCGAACAGCTCTGCGCTGGATACGATAAAATGGAAGGAACTGGCACTGGGGAGCCTTAGCCCAGAGATGGGAACAGTATTCCATGTGCGGCCGAACATGCGCCTTGTAAAGTTGCAGGCGGTGTGCCGGCATGAAATACTGTCCCGCTCTGCTGAGCACGCCAAGCGTTTTAGAGGCAAATTTGGCCTTCTATTCCAAGTGACCATGAAACTGCATGTCACACGATATGTCGACGCCGAGGATTCCGACACTGACTAAGGCAACAAGGGGAGTGCCTTGAAACTAAGGAGATACGACGAAGTGGTTCTTTTTAGCGGTAAACGCGCAAACTTGTGTCTTCTGGTGATTGAACTGGACTAAATTTAGTCGCCCCCAGTCCGATACTTTATTCAACAAAGTCTCGACTTCAGACACAAGTTTGTCCCCGTACTCTGCGACGGTTTCCCGAGATTTTTTTTATAGGATAAGGGTGACAAACGAGCACACAGTCCACCTGATGGTAAGTGGTTGCTGCGGCCCATAGACATCTACATTTATCCTCTATTACAAATCAAAATGTAGATGCGTTGTCACCCGTGAGGACTAAGATAGAATGCCTCATTTCCAGTAAAAAGGGCCTCAAGAAATATTGGCACGGCCGGTGTATAAAGCATCACCAGTGCTGTCATCCGCATAACAATGAATGTTGCCGGCTTGTAATCAGAGCATGCACCGTCTACTGCGACCTTGATGCTCCGATCTGCAAGAAAAGCGGTGATCCAATTGCACAATTTCTCGGGAAGCCTATAGTAAGGAAGCTTTGTAAGAAGCGCTTTGTGCCAAACCCGATCGAAAACCTTCGCTATGTCTAATCTAACGGCCAACGCCTCCCTCTTGGACCCTACTGCCTCCGCCCATTATGACTTTGGTAGCTCAGAAGATCACCAGCCGAGCGACCACGACGGAAAACGTACTGACGGTCACTAATCAGGTAGTAATCCATAAGGTACCGCATGAGCTGGCTGTTACATATAATAATGGACTGCATTATTTTAAAGTGTACATGATGGCGATAGGCCTATAGTTGGACGAATCGGAGTGGTTAGCTTTTTTAGGCATCGGGTGCACGAAAGCTGTCTTCCATGATTTCCTTTGTCCTTTGCGGCATGGGCCAGTGAGTCGTCCTCTCTGTGCAGAGATGGGAGAGATGGCTGACAGAAGTTCTCTTGGACAGCCTTGGCGAAAGACCAGATGTCTGAGATGCACGTGTTCCTGAAGGAAGACGAACTAGTTTCTCGCCAATTCGGCCGACGTGCCTGTTGTAGCACGAAATCTGCAGCCATTAGGACGTGGTCGATGAGTCGGTCTGTGTCGGCATTGCCGCTATGGGACCTATAGAGGCACCCGTAGACGCGGGGATGGTCGTCTCTGTCTACGCGCAGCCATAATATGGACAGGACAGTACCTTCAAGACTGTCGAGGCGTCGAAAACAGATGTCCTCTCTGACGTACACGCAAACTCCAGTCCGGGGCGCAAAGGAGTGTTCTAATTTGTACCTCGGGTAGGAAAGATACGAAGTATCAGTCGGAGAGGACACCTATGTCTCGGTTAGAAAGAGCAAGGCCGGCTTCGCCGTTTCCAGATGGTAGTGGACGGCGTTAGGGTTTGAATGAAGTCCCCTGATGTTGCAGAAATTCACGGATAGCGTGGTAAGGGGCGCCTTTGATTATTGCTCCGTTTGCCTCGAGCAGTTTTAGTCTAGAGCGGAATTTCGCCGTCCCCAAGAATACGCGGGGCAGCCTGATTATCCACGCTCAGGAAGAGTAGGGCAGCTTGGGCGTGGATGCTCAGCGAGGGATACACCGTCACCGGGGGTGCTGGTACCCTCCTGGAGTAGTATATTATTTAACTACCATGTTAACGATGGGGGGGGGGGGATTGGATCTCCGGCCACCTGCACTCACCAGACGAAATAACGAAGCAGAGCTTCTACTTCACGCTCTATCGATGAAAAATTAATTGAATCTCAAAGTGGTACGTAAAATAGACGCTAGATGGCCCAAATACGACTAACTTAATATAATATTCTATCTCATTCGCAGGCTAAATCCTATAGATTATGTTTGTCTCCTTTTAGTGAAATTTTTTTCATTTTATCGAGTTTCACATCACATCGATTCTAAAGCAGTTTTCTTTTCAAAAATGTAATTAAGTTTTAAAAAATAACTCTATTTTTGTCTAATCATCAGATCGTTGCACAAGCAAGGCAGCCGTTGGTGTATCCCATTTCCCGGCTCTGACGCGTCCATTGTGTACCGCACGCAAAGGCAGTTGTACACGACCGAGGGAAAGCGACCAGTTCAATTCCGCGTGTATCTGAAGATGCCCAGCTTATTGGCGCTCATGCTGGTGGCATTCTCCGGTGTAATTGTCTACCTGTTCACCTGCACCAGTTTCACCAGGAAGTGGCTGCTTAACTACCCAAAACTGTTCAGCTTCGGTATGGTGACCAAGGACGAGATAAAGGAGGAGGTGATGGAGAACACACACTTCACGATGGAGTTGCGTGGTCTCGGCTGGGATGGGGGGGCCGATGTTGAGAACACGCCACCTAATAAGAAGATGGTTGCCAAGGTGAGTATTTTTGTACCGACTTCAAAAAGGAGGAGGTACTCAATTCGACTGTACTTTTATTTATTTTATGTGTGTTACCTTAACTTTATTCTAGGTGAACCAATTTCGATCATTATTTTATTTGAAAGCTGGTGCTTCTCATGTGGTCCCATTTACATTTGATCAAAGTCTGACCTTGAGTCTGTTTTTGAGTTATAACTAATTACTTATATTGAAGTCGGCTGTACAACATTTTTAATTGTTTATAACATTGAAGTAGCAACTCTTTTAGATCCTTTTTACTGGAATTGAGGCATTCCATCTTAGTCCTCAGTGTGATGCCAACGTATCTGCATTTTGATACTTAAATCGGGGATAGATGTAGATGACTATAGACGACAGCGTCCACTTACAATCACGTGGACTGTGTGCTCGCTTGTCACCCTTATTTTATAAAAAAATAAATAAAAAAGCCAATGAACTCACTGTCCACCTGATGGTAAGTCGATGCTGCAGTCCATGGACATCTGCAACCAATTTCAAACAAAGAAGGCTACAGGTGCGTTTTTTGAGGACTAAGATGGAATGTCTACACAGTCTGCAAATTATATTAGCTCTCTATACCTTTTAGGCCGGAACAATTCAGTGCAAGCACTTATTTTCGGTGGTAGAAATAGGTAAGACGGTGGCCAGGATCTATCTAGACGAATTCCTAGGCAGAAAGTATAGTCTTACTCCATATTAAGCAAACTCACGTAGTGCAACTCAAACTCGAAATCAAAATCAGTGAAATAATTATGAATTTATACCAGTGTAAAGTAGCAACTCAATACTGATTGTTTCGTGTTACGCTGCTGTGTTTCGTATGGTGAGTGTAGAAAACTGGAGACCTTTTTTACTGGAAACGAGGCGTTACATCTTAATCCTCACGGTTGATAACGCATCTGCATTTTGGTTCTTAATCGAGGATAGGTGGTTGTCTATGGGCCACAGCATTCACTTATCATCAGATGGGCTGTGCGCTCGCTTGTCACCCTTATTCTATAAAAAAAAGGAATAACAGTGGTGCCTGTAGGGGTCTTGGTGCTTGCAGTGATCGAACTTGGGTGCTATGTTTAAAGTTGCAACGGTTAATTTAATAATTATTTGTTATAAATTATTCGTATTGTTGTCTCAGGTAACGGGAACGAACCCGGGCTATGGCGCGACGGTAGTGGCTCTATTGTATTCCGCACTCACCATTCTCGACGAGAAAGACAAAATGCCTAAGCCGTAAGTTATTTATTCTGTGTAACTTTATTATTATTTGCGAGTCATGGGACGATTTTCTATGTTTCACGAAACTATTTACAAGTTTGATGCCAGGCCATCTAGAATAAAAGTTTGGACGACAGGGACTGAAGTTTCTCAAAGACTCAACATAAAGATATAAATAGACTTTTGTACTATACTTAAAAATAGGGATGCGCAAAAGAAAATCGATATATATCGAATCGATAGTTTTAAACAGTATCGATATATATCACGTGATAAATATCGATATATCGTCATCATTTGCATGATGTAAGGATAAGGCCCATATAAATTTTATATTACTGACGGTTAGACGAAAAAAAAAACGACCACCACACATGAATGCTTCTTTTCTAGCTCCTTTTGTTGTTTCTTGTTTTGCCCATTAATACTACGTTTTAAAATTTAACGAAATAGATACGAATTCGATACTCTAAAATATATATATCGATATATCGCGATTAAAAATATTGACGATATATATTGTAGCCGTAGGAAGGAAAAGGGGAGATCTCCCGCCGGGCAAGGTGTTCTGCCCGGGGAGCGGCCAACGCTCCGATTGGTAGTTCGGAGCTATTCTATATATGCTGCTTTAACTTCGGAACTTTGTTAGTGCGATTTAGGCTTCGATGTGTTTCGCTTATAGCGCGACGACATCGCCGCCACATCACCCCCCTGCTCAGACCGGAGATCGATAGTGTAGTCTAGATGTCGACGAATTTGCAAGTGCCACGGAATTGCCTTGTAGTCTGCGGTGAGTCGCGAAGAAGGCAAGTAATCTGCGAGAGTGCCGTGAAGCAGAGGCGAGCAGTAAGGCTCAGAGCCGTGCCGAACGGGTAGAATATTAGAATTGGGTAGTATATTAGGATTCGGTAGATTAATAGGCTGGGGTACAATATTACGATTGGGTTAGAATATTAGAATTGGGTAAAATATTAGGATAGGGCAGAATAATACGATTGGGTTGTATATTATAGGATTGGATAGAATATTAGGAACGGGTAGAATAATACAATTGGTTAGGATATTATTATTGATTAGAATATTAGTATTGGGCAGAATATTAGGATAGGGTAGGATAACACGATTGGGTAGAATAATGGGATTGGGTTTACTGACAACTGCACTCTCTATCATGACATCGTCGTTAAGAAACGCTGCTGTATTACGATTGGTGTTTTATTAAGTTTAGGGAAAATTAAGAAACCGATAACATTAAATTGTTATGAATTAAATAAAATAAATACTTTGAAATGCCGTGGTAACTCTGGGGCTAAGCACTTGCTGTAAATTTCACAGTACTCGAACAACTTGAGATCGATTACCGCCGGCACCAATTAAGTTGCTAAATGCAATTTTGATTGCCGATTTACCACGTGCTCCGCGGTGACGAAAAATACTGCATGTCTGAGAAATTGAAAAAGGAATCGTATATTTCGCAGACGTAAATAAAAAAAATATTTCGCAGACACGTGAAGTCGGTCAACACGCATTGGGGCAGCGCGGTCGTCGCTGAAGAAGGGGTCTGTGCTCAGTATAGAGGCATATATAGGCAGTATATAGGCTGTTAAGTCATTTTTATTTTTAAACTCATTGAATGTATTTTTATTTCCCTCATATGGAAGCTTAATTTCGCTTAGCGAGCACTGTAACAATGATATCCACAGTAAAACCAGAGTAAACGACATAGCTCAATGGATCAGTAAGCTGAGGCGGCAATGGTCCGGCTAAATAGCTCGAAGAACCGACAACCAATGGGCAAGAAAGGCTTTTGAGTTTCGGCGCTCTACTAGATGGAGTGACGGCCTGGTAATTTGGTAAATTCGATGGATTTAGGTGGCTCAGGACCGTACTTTGAGGCGTTTCTTGGGGGGTGCCTATGTTCCGGTGTTACCACACCAATCGATCGATCATCGTTCGATGCCGAGTCGACCTGTAACCACCTTTTAGCAGTGGGCTTGTGATGGGCTGAAATGACGGTGATAATAATTCTTATCGTGTGCGCATAGTGTGTACTATATATTAGTTTAGTAGTATGTTAGTGTTAATAAGTTCCTAAAAATCAATCAAGTTACTAAAATTCAAAACTTCCAGGGGCGGTGTGATGACAACTGGGTACGCGTTCAGGAATACAGAACTGATAAAGAGGCTGCACGAAAATAACCTCAAATTTGAAATTACTGAGAAGTAATTGGTAAACTACATATTAAATGAAACTAATTTTATGGATTTTGTCGCTTTTAATTTTAACGTTTTAGTTCTCGACGTTTCGGGTGCTTTGTAGCACCCGTGGTCATGGATTCACGGAGGACTGAGGTGTTTAACGTTCCGATGTCATGGCTTGACTACCTTCATTAAAAGGCACTCGGTGACCCAAGAGTGCTGTAAAGCAAACGAAAAGTCTTGAATTAAAAAGTTAAAATTAAACGCGATAAAATCCGTAAAAATAGTTTCATTTAAGACATTTGTCTCGCTGTAATTGAGGCTCTGAATTTGGTTGTTCAATGAAAACAAATTTATATATTTCAATATGGATTAGCTTTTAAGAAGTTCCTACAGTTCCTGTTTAAAAACCAAAAGTAAAATATTATGTTCATATATCTTTATTATTGTCGATTAAAGCTATTAAAATGAATTTTATGGAGTAAAGGCTTGAAGAAATTCTATTTTTTTTAAAATAATTTTGAAGATTATTTGTTTATTATATTATTTTACATAGTGTTATCGTAATTTCTTTTATTATTTAATGGAGTAAAGTAAGCATTTGTTTCATTTTATGACCCAACATTTTTTGAGTAAAAGTATCAACAGCTTTATAATAGGTATAATACGGTCATTTTTATGCTACTAAGGGTGAACAAAGCATAGAATCCTATAGATGCGATGTTATCACTACTGAGAAATAAATAATTAAAAATTTTCTACAACCATCTTAAATATATATTATCAAGGATAACTCAAAAACTATTGGTCAGATCTTGATCAATTAATTTCAATTAATATGGGACCACATGAGAACCACCAGCTTTCAAATATAAAAAAGCATCTAAATCAGTTCAAGTAGAACAAAGATATGAGGTAACACACATAAAAAGTTTACAAATGTTGGATCAGCATCCCCGCTAGTATTCCCGCGTAGTCTAGAAATATGAAATGTTATATATTATAATTTATATTTGGGAATGTTGTCACTTGGTGTGACTCCAGCTTCATTTTGGTGATTTGAATAAACGCATGTACTAGTTTCACAATACTTGTTTAAAATTATTATTATACTAATTATAACATGTTATATATTAAGTTACAAGTGCACCTACACTCTATAGTTTGATGTATTTATATGAAATTGTTAAAAAAATATGCAGACACGATGCACTTAATGTGATTCTATGCATTATCAGCCAATACATCCTGTGATATAGTGGCGATATAACTAACATTTAAAAAACTAATAAACGGTTCACAAAATCTGTAAAAATATATATTTTTTTTTTTTTTTTTTATAGGATAAGGGTGACAAACGAGCACACAGTCTACCTGATGGTAAGTGGTTGCTGCGGCCCATAGACATCTACATCTATCCTCGTTTGCGAATCAAAATGCAGATGCGTTGTCACCCGTAAGGACTAAGATGGAATGCCTCATTTCCAGTAAAAAGGGCCTCCGGCCACCTGCACTCACCAAGCGAAACGCAGAGGTAAACCTCTACTTCACGCTGGTATTCTGTGAGGTCGTGGTACCACCCCGGTTCGAGCCGGCCCATCCGTGCGACAGCAAAAGATGCCGCGTGGCTCTACTACTGTTGAAATGTATACAGTAGTAAATGTAGTAAGTGTATACAGGGCTGGTTGCAATTTTTCATATAAAATGAAAACTCGGTCATTACTAACGAAAGTATTTCAAAGTAGTTAAAGCATTCCTATGTGAAAAATAAAAATGTAAATTTCAAACAGCATAAATATTTTATCCATTGAATCGAATAAAAACCTTTAAGAGCGGCAATGTCATTTTCTCCATTTGTAACTACAGTTTATCGACTTTCGCCATTGAAAAGTGGTTTATACATCATGTGTAAATACAACTTAAATAATATTTAATGTGGCTTACCTGCTAAAAGTTATTGATTGATTTATGAATACGTTTAAAATATATATACGTATAGAGTTGGCCGTATCACTTGCTTATGAAATTATAACCATAAAATATGTAATTATTTTCGTTGTATTGATAATTTTTATTATTCCATTGTGCCTTACTAATGATAATAAAACAATTTTATGATTTATATAATACCGAGTCGTAAAAATTACACATCGAGCATTAGGAATAGACTATCATCTATATTCGCCTTTTTAGAGCGTAGTCAACGACAAAATCTTATAGAAATGTGAATAGCAGTCATTATGTTTTATGAACTCTCTTACAAATGATAGAAGGTCTGTGCCCAGCTGTGGAGGTATGTGGAATGTAACTACGCTCTACAAAGCCGAATTCGAAGATCGCAATGTAAACTTTATGGACTATTTACAAGAGGACAATTATTGCAATCCATTAAGTCAATCCATTATTAGTATTATGTGAATAAGAAACTGTACAGATCAATGGATCAATCCACTCAATTTTAATTAAAACAAAAAATTATAAGTCTTCATACCAAATCGCAATTATTCACCTGACGATGTGGCCCATAGACAACTACATTTATTTTTAGTTTTAGGTTAAAAAAGTGTGTGTTTTCTTTTGTACGCATGTAGGAAGTTATATGTATTTAGCGTAACAAAATAAAAAAAACTTGAGGGACAATTACCCACTGAAGTTGTCGCTTTTAAGTGTCGGTATGCGCGCGCATCGTAAAAATTCACTTTCATCATTTTTCCCAAACGTCCCAAAAGACGTATAACTTGAAAAGCAGTTCTCAACGTTCCTATTTCATGCGATGTAACGTTCTGATACGGTGATTTACAGAATAAACTAAATAATAACGGCAATAATAGTGTTCTGACTAAATAGCCTCCATAATTGGCCTCGTGTAGTTGGTCCATTACGGCCGCGTACTATACACGTTTAAAGCGTCTCCCATACACAAGCGGCTTGCGCTGGCGGCTAACCGCGAGTCTGCAACAACACACTACCGCGCTCGCAGCGGCGGCTTGAAGCTCCAGTCGCTGTGGTGTCTGTGCTACGATCGGACTTCAGTCAACATGGCTAACCGTGACGATGTCTTTTTATTCTTATTATATTCGGCAATATTATCCCATATTTTGTTATTAATCCTAATGCTTTTGTAATCAAGGTGTGTAGTATTGGATAATTTTGCAGTGTTTTTATTAAAATCACCGTATTTAGCGGCATTTTGCACGCGGTACACGCGGGCTGTTGTAAAAGTGTGCAAGTGAGCGCGCTGCGGCCACCGGCTACCGATGGAGGCCGCACGTTCGCTGCTAGGCCGCGGAGGGGCGGTGGGGCGGGCATGCGGCCGCGCCCCTCCGCACGGGCTGCAGCCTCAATTTCATTGCAAGCGAATACAACCGGCCGCCACCGCTACCCGCTTCTGTATGGGACGACGTTTTATGCACGCCATACTTATGACAGCTGTCACATTTTGACGTTTATAGTTGTCAAGTCATTAAACCAAAGTCAGGAAAATTACATTTCATATTTCATTAGTATATTCCACAGAGGGTAAGTTAAGAGTCATGTTTGTTTTATATTATACTAACATAAAATCGAAATAAAGGCATTTAAAAATAAATTACTTCCTCTTTTATTTTAAAACAGCCCTTAAATCTATAGGCAAACGATAGAGGTTTTGAAATCATCGTTGTAAAATAATTTTTGTTTTTACATAATGATTTCTTATATTTACGCAAACACTACACATTTTTAAATAAAACTAATTTTACGGATTTTATCGCGTATATTAACCTATTTTTTTATATTCCCGACGTTTCGGGTGCTTTCCAACACCCGTGGTCACGGGAGACTGAGGTGTTTGACGTCCTGCTGTCATAGTTAGCCCGACTACCTTCAGTTTTTTAATATTAATTTTTGGTCCGATTTACGCAGAATGAGCTTACAGTATCTTGAAGTCTAGCAGTGGTATACTTGGGTTTGAACTTGATTTTATTAATTATGGGATCCCAAGCAGATGGCAGCACCCATCCATCTTCTCTATTAAAATTAAGATGTTTTTTAATTTCATTAGCCTCGCGAATCATCCTTGAGAGAAATCCGTGTTCTTTTGCGAGGATTTGTGGTCTATCAAATCTAATGTAATGGCGGGGACGATCTTGAACATGTTCACAAACTGCAGACTTCCCGATACGTCGGTGCTTCACGTCAGCTATATATTCTTTAACGCGAGTTTTAATAGATCTTTTTGTTTGTCCTATATACGAGAGACCACATTCACAATCCAGCTTGTACACTCCTGCATCTTGTAGAGGGATATGACACTTGACGGATGGTAAAAATTGACCAATCTTCTTCAGCTGCTTGAAGTATGTTTTAATGGAAGCTCGCTTCAAGATGTAGCCAACCTTGTCTGTGACTCCTCTGACATAGGGTAGTACAGCAGGCACACGCTCGACTGTGGCTGGCTTCACTCGGTCACTGTGACGTAGGCGCGGGACCCGAAGCTTGTTGTCTTGCAGTACTTGCTCGACGTGCTGAAGCTCGGCGGCCAGATGTTTTCGTCACAGATCCCTCGTGCTCTCTGAAACAAAGATTTTCCCACGGTAGCTAACTGTGAAGGATGATGGTGAAATTCACCATTTAGATATCGGTTGGTATGGGTATTTTTTCTGTACACAGTATGACCAATAGTGTTATCAAGATTTCGGATGACTAAAACATCTAAGAAAGCTAAAGTATTGTTTGCCTCTAACTCCATTGTGAATTGTATTTTAGGGTTTATGGAATTAAGGTGGTTTAAAAATGTAGTTACTTTGTCAGATGGTAAAATTGTGAAAGTATCGTCTACGTACCGCTTGTAGAATCTTGGATTTACAGGAGCAGTAAGAAGGGCTTTCTCCTCAAAGTCCTCCATGAATATGTCGGCGAATACGGGAGATACAGGTGAGCCCATTGCCACTCCGTCTACTTGCATGTAGAACTCTTCTTTCTACAATAAATAGCCAGATTTGAGGCAGTGTTTGAGTAATACTGCATATTCTGTAGGCATGTTGTTATCTTCTAGCTTTCTAGTAACAATTGAGATGCAATCTTCAATAGGTAGGCATGTGAATAGTGACTGAACATCAAAACTGACCATAGTTTCATTGTCAGCGAGATGTAGGTCTTTAATCTCACTAACAAAATGGTATGAATCCTTTGTGTGCTCTGGTTTGTCCTCTTAGTGGTGACAGTATTTTAGCCAAGTGTTGAGCCAACTTATAAGTTGGTGAATCGATCTGGCTTACTATAGGACGTAGTGGAGCGTTTGGTTTGTGTATTTTCGGTAACCCATACAACCTCGGTGGTTTGGCACATGATGGTATTGTCGAATAAAAAAATAGGTTAATATACGCGATAAAATCCGTAAAATTAGTTTTATTTAAAAATTTTCGTTTTTATTATGTACTTAATTACAGTTACAATATTCTATCTGAACGTCACCAAGTTCTACCACTCTTAATGATAGGTAGAGAAATGTTGTGTTATGAGGAAGCTGTAATTTGCAAGATGTTGTGACCAGGATAAAGAAATGCTTCGGTGCCTAAGGCATGTAGAGAGAATGAATAAAGAATGCTAAAGCAAATATATCCTGCAGAGATGAGAGGCAGGGTCAGCAAGAGACGAACTAGACTGATGTTTATCTCCTTATCGAATTAGCGATATATTTTATAGACTAATGCCTCGGCCACACGCATCGCGATAAAACTTCGCCTTCGACCTAGTGCGAAGGTGCCTGGTCACACTGGGCGTTGTAAATTTTATCGCGCTAAACACACGCTAACAACAAAATGGACACCACGGTCGCTCTGCATTATAATATGGCAGTGAATAATAATTTTTTATTATTATCAGTTTTTAAAAAAATAAGAAAATAGATATACATGTATAATATCAGTTCGGACTCGTAATTACTGATTATATATCTTCATGCTCGTTGGTTAAGGGTACCCTTATTTAAGGCGGCTATTCACTTGCCTGCCGCAGAACAATCTAGGGTGTAGGAGTGTATTTTATACTTATTATTGTAAAAGTTCTTTTTGAAAGTTCATTTAGATGCAATAATTAATTTGTTTTTTTTTGGCACAACTATCGACACCCATAGAAAAAGACTAAAAAAGGGAATTTCAATCCTATGATATCAGTATAAAATTTATTTTGCTGAAGTGTTCCACATTAATAGTATAATTATAAATATTAATAGTATAGTTGTAGCACGAATGGATCGGCTCGACCGGAGAAGGACCACGCTCTCACAGAATACCAACGTAAAATGGCAGCTTGACACTGCTGTGTTTCGTATGGTGAGTGTAGAGAACCGGACCTGGAGACCCTTTTTACTGGAAACGAGGCATTCTATCTTAGTCCTCACGGCTGACAACGCATCTGCATTTTTATTCGCAAACGTGGATAGATGTAGATGTCTATGGGCCACAGCAACCACTTACCATCAGGTGGACTGTGTGCTCGTTTGTCACCCTTATTCTATAAAAAATATATATATCTAACCTGGCGCCATATTGTGATGTCATAGCTGTCCACCAACCAGTTAGGTAATGTGAGCAAAACATATATTTTTGAAATAATATTTATTTACAAAAGAACCATGAACGAAAAGAAATTAATCTGAATCTAGCATTTCAATTTCGCTCATCTTTGCATCACTGTCTGAGTAGTCATCATTGTCGTCATAGTCATCACTGCTGCTTTGCCTTATAAAAATAGAAAATGGGTTTATATAGGTATTTAAAGTATGCCACCCACTAGTACCAATATTTTAAATTAATTTATAAATATAATTATGAGTTCAATAATTTTGGTAATACTAAGACTCAGTTAAATAAAGCGAAAAAATCTCTCTAAGTAGTCTGTTTGTAATGTTAAAATAACAGCTTTTTACTAAATGCATATGAATGTATATACGGTACTTATAACAAAAATACAATTTTTAAAATTTCTAATTCAATTCAATTTTTAAAGTTTGTGCCGGCTAATCTCCGAAACGGCCGGACCGATTTCGACGGGACTTTCACTGGCAGATAGATTTTCTAAGGAGTAACTTAAGCTACTTAGATTTGAGAAAAAGAATTAGGGTTCTGAGTAATATAATTAAAACCCTAAATGACACGCTGGCGAAGTCGCGGGGAACAGCTAGTTCGCAAATTAATTTTCTTTGCCAGCCGTACTTTTCAATTGACAGTTGACAAATGCGATCATTCGAGGTCTTTGACGTACCTATTCTTATTTGAACCGCATTGTACAAGCTGGTACAAGCAACCAGCTAAAAAATTGATCTGAGATGCGGTTCTATCCTATATGAAATAGAAAATAAATTTATTTTCCGTTTATATTTTTTATAAAATTAAAGTGACAAACGAAATTACAGGCCACCTGATGTTAAGTGGGTACGGCAATCCATGGACTGACTTTTCTCCCCAAAATGCCGCCTCCCTAAAATCCACTGCCCGGGCATATATTCATGCAGCTATACCGCACTGCTATTTGCGGCTTAATTAATATAAAAAGACAGTATATTTTCTCATCATTATCATCATCATCATCATTACTGTCCTTCACAAGTCCACTGCTGAACATAGGTCTCCCCCAAGGAATGCCACAAAGCACGGACCTGAGCCACCGGCATCCTTCGACTTCCTGCATGTCTTACCAGGTCGTTACTCCATCTAGTGAGGGGTCGCCCTTCACCTGCCGGTACGAGGCTGCCACTCGAGAACCTTTTTTCCCCATCGGTTGTCGGTTCTTTTAGCTATATGGCTGCTGCACTGCCTATTCAGCTTACTAATCCGTTGGGCTATGTCGGTTACTCTGGTTCTACTGTGGATATCCTCATTTCTAAGTTTATCACGCAGAGAAACCATGAGCATAGCCCTCTCCATAGCTGGCTGAGCGACCTTGAGCTTCCTCATACGGCCAGCAGTGAAGGACCACGTCTCAGATCCGTAAGTCATCCCTGGCAACATGCACTGGTTGTATAATTTCGTTTTCAGGTTTTGAGGTATGTCTGACGAGAAGATGTGTCTTAGTTTCCCGAACGCTGACTAGCCGAGTTGAATTCGCCGATTGATCTCTCGGTCGATATTGGACTTACCTAGTCGGACTATTTGTCCCAGGAGGTGTTTGAAATATACTCGTCAACAACTTCGAGCTTTGAGCATAGTGTTTAGGTCCTCCAGCGATTCTGCCATAAGGACTATATCGTCGGCAAATCGAAGGTGAGTGATGTACTCGCCATTGATGTTAATACCGTATCCTTTCCAGTCCAGTACCTTGAAAACGAAGCTTGAGAATTAAGAGTTTCGGGGATATAACGCCACCCTGTCTTTCACCTCTCTGCAGTTGGATAGGTTTCGTACTCTGCTTCTGTACTCGGATAGCCATCGTAGAGCCCTACTGTACAAACACTTCAGCACTTCGATATACCGACAGTCAACTTGGCACCCCTGAAGGGACTGCAGCACTGCCCAAATTTCGACGGAATCAAAGGCTTTCTCATAGTCCACATACGCAAGGCAAAGTGGCAGATTATACTCCTCTGTCTTCTGTACAATTTGCCGAAGAGTGTGTATGTGGTCCATGGTACTAAAGCCTTTTCGAAAACCGGCTTATTCGGGAAGCTGGAAGTCGTCAAGTCTGCGTAAGAGACGATTCGTAATTACTCTCGAAAACAGCACGTAGACGCGGCTCAGAAGGGAAATCGGTCTGTAGTTTTTCAAGAGAGCGTTGTCGCTTTTCTTGAAGAATAAGACCACCGCACTTCTGCTCCACGCCTCCGGAGTAGTGCCACCATGGAGGACGGAATTAAAGAGCTTCTGAAGGACTTCAAGTACCGGTTTTCCACCCGCTTTCAAAAGCTCCGCTGTAATTCCATCCTCACCTGGGACCCCTCCGTTTTTAAGGTGCTGGGGACCATTCTAATCTCGCTCAGACTGACGTCTGGGATATCTTCGGAATAGTGTCGGATGACTCGCTCTTGGATCGTTACTCACACTTGCGTGTGGCTCCAACGATGTGTTTTGACAGT
The DNA here is from genome assembly GCA_963668995.1 of Parnassius mnemosyne. NCBI lineage: Eukaryota > Metazoa > Arthropoda > Insecta > Lepidoptera > Papilionidae > Parnassius > Parnassius mnemosyne. The sequence continues at coordinate 51,538,036 of CAVLGL010000002.1, forward strand.
TGGCTTTTTCTGGCAGACAGATTTTTGGAAAAGACTGGAGCCTTGGTTCCGCTCGATCGCTTCTTCAATACAAGCTGTATTGAAGTGGCGTAAGTCCCGCCGCATGCATTTGGAGATCTGTTCAGATGCCTGTATGCTGTCAAGTCTGTTGAAGAATGTAGCTTCATCTCCCGTCTAACAGCCATGAGATTAAGAGTGTGATCGGAGAGTTTTTGTGTTCTTCTGCGGCGGGTCTTGCAGAACTTAGTTCCGACCGCATAGACAGTTTCCACTAGCTTGTCTTCACTTCATTGCAGTTTTCTAGGCACTGTAAACAGTTTTGTCATTCGAGCTGAAAGGTTTCGGGTCTTTGGAATAGAGCACGAGGGGAACGGAGCGTTGACTTCATTAGACGAGACCTCTCCAACTTAACGTTTAGGTTCAGTGTGCCTCTAACCATTCGGTGATCGCTGCCGGTTTTCACCCTCGCGATCACGGAGACATCACTGAACAGTTGTCGTCTGGTCGTCATAATAAAGTCAATCTCATTTTTTGTCGAACCGTCGGGGCTCGACCAGGTCCACTTCCTGTGGGGCCGCTTCTGGAAGAAAGAGTACTGGCCCCTTGGGTTCCGTTGCCCTATTCCAAATTTCCCTACTTTCAGCTCACCGTTCTCTCTTCTGCCTAGTTTTGCATTGAAGTCTCCCATAACACCGTGTAGTGGGTTTTGGAGGAATGTATCGCTCTAGAGATATCCTCATACATTTCCTCCACCTCCTCATCGGGATGTGCTCAGGTTCGTGCGTAAACCTGTATGACCTTCAGCGAATACTGTTTGATGGTTCTGAGTATAAGGTACGCAACCCTCGTCGACACACTCAATCTTTACAACGTTGTTAACGAGAGACTTGTGGACGATAAATCTGACACCTCCTTAGGACAAATGGTCGCCCTCCTGGTGATAGAACAAGTTGCCGGATTCGAGGATTACCGTGTCCTCCCCCTCTCTTCGGACCTCGGATAACCCTATAATATGCCAGCGTAACTTGTCTATCTCTTCTTCCAGCTCCACGATCTTCTCGTCAGTCCTCAGGGTAACATACAACGCTGCGTGCAGGTCGAGTCGTCTTAGGTGGCAACCGAACGTCCACCGGAGATTCTTAGCACCCCCTGCCACGCCGTTACCATGGTCGCCACCGTAGCCAGGAATATTGGGGCCGTCGGGGACTGGGGGCCGACTTTTTGTTACTCTCATCATTCATCAACTATGGCAAATACCCCCCGTATTTGTCATAGTTGCCACGCTTGGCGAGCTGGTTGGCAACCGCAGTTTTTTTATTGTAATTTTGCTGTTATCGGGAAGATGCTGCTGCCCATCTCCTGCCTGTTTCCCCCTGTCGCCTTTTACGACACCCACGGGAAGATATGGGGTAGTGAATATTCTTAACCGTCACTACACGGCAAACAACATAACTCAACATTATAAATAACAATTCCGTTCAAAACAACATAACTGCTCGGGGCAAACTGCCTAAGCCGGCCGTGATCTTTCTGACCGGGACGCAGGTGTGCTCTCTGGCTGATACTTCGTATCTCCCTTCCTCGGGGTACAAATTGGAACACTCCTTTATGCCTCGGGCTGGAGTTTGCGTTTACGTCCAGAGAGGATATCTGTTCTCGACGCCTCGGCAGTCTTGAAGGTGCGGACCTATCCATCCTTTGGCTACGCGTAGACAACGACGACCATCTGCGCGTCTACGGGTGCCTCTATAGGTCCCATAGCGGTAATGCCGAAACAGACCGACTCATCGACAACGTCCAAATGGCTACAGATTCCATGCACCAACAGGTCCCATCCGCAGAGATCGTGATCCTTGGCGATTTTAACGCCGACCACGCCGAACGGCTGGGTTCACGTTTAACCGATCATGCGGTGAGATCTCTTCATGACTATGCTTTGGCATATGGTCTGACACAACTGGTTACTACGCCTACACGGATTCCAGATGCGGAGGATCATGCACCTTCCCTGTTAGACTTTCTGCTGACCTCTCATTCGGACTGATATCAGGTCTCCGTCGACACCCCTCTTGGCTCCTCGGATCATTGTCTAGTCCGGAGTGTGGTGTCACTCACGCTGAAATCGGGCTTGCTTTCTGCAGGCTGCCGCTGTGTTTGGCACTATAGGTTGGCCGATTGGGATGGTATGCGGTTTTTCTTTGCATGCTACCCTTGGGGGTGGGTTTGCTTCTCGCCGGATGATCCCAACGTTGTTGCTAATTCTGTTGCTGATGTGATACTTCAGGGTATGGAATTTTATTCCTTCCTATGTGGTGCCTATCAGAGGCAGAATTCAGCCATGGTTTAGTCGCTCCTGTAAAATAGCATCACGCTACAAGCAGGGCAAGAGTGCTACCGGGCCTGGGCTGACGCATCAACATCCCGGGATGTTAACACCAGCGCCCTTAAAAAGAAGTATAATTTCGCCTCCAGATCCTTCAAAAGAGTTATTGCCAAAGCAAAGTCAGAGCACATAGGCAGAATTGTCGAGAAACTAGTTCGCCTTCCTTCGGGAACCCGTGCATTCTGGTCTCTCGTCAAGGCTGTCCAAGGGGACTTCTGTCAGCCATCTCTTCCATCTCTGCACAGGGAGGACGACTCACTGGCTCATGCCGCAAAGGAGAAAGCAGATCTGCTAGGCTCTTTCTTTGCGTCCAACTCGACTCTCGATGACGGGGGGAACACACTGCCGACCATCCAGCGTGCTCCATGCCGGATGTGCGGTTCTCACAGCGCTCGGTTCGCAAAGCAGCCTTCTTCCTTACTCCAATTGTGCTGAGGACGTGATGTCCGGAGTTGGCACCGGTTCTAACGCGTCTTTTCCGGCGTTACACCATACGCGTTACGCGTTACTCCCTAGGCTTAGTCCCGAAATTTTGGAAGACGGCTTTTGTCCACCCGAGCCCTAAAAAAGGCGACCGCTCAGACCCGGCTAATTACAGGCCTATCGCCATCACTTTCCATCCTTGTTCTCCCTAATGGAATCCATTATAAACTGCCAGCTCATGCTGTACCTTGAAGATCACCAGCTGATTAGTGACCGCCAATACGGTTTTCGTTGGGGTCGATCTGCTGGTGATCTTCTGGTCTACCTGACTCATAGATGGGCGGAGGCAGTAGAGCCCAAGGGGGAGGCATTGGCCGTTAGTTTGGACAATGCGAAGGCCTTCGATCGGGTTTGGCACAAAGCGCTTCTTTCGAAGCTCCCTTTCCTTCTCGAGAAATTGTGCAATTGGATCACCAGCTTTCTGGCATATTGGAACATCAAGAGCGTTGTAGATGGTGCATGCTTCCACAAGGCTGCGTGCTATCACCAACGCCATTTTATTCTGTATATCAATGATATGTTGCAAACCGGTAACATTCATTGCTATGCGGATGACAGCACTGGTGGTGCTCTATACAGCGACCGTGCCAATATTTCTCGGGGAAACGTCGCCAAGTACCGGAACAAACGTGTGTCTGAAGTCGAGTCTTTGTTGAACAAAGTCTCGGATTGAGGCGATTAAATCTAGTCTAGTTTAATCCTCAGAAATCTCAAGTTTGCGCGTTTACCGCTATAAAGAACTCCTTTGTCTTAACTCCTCAGTTTCTAGCCACTCCCCTTGTTGCCTCAACCAGTATCGGAATCCTCGGCGTCGACATATCGAGTGACGTGCAGTTTCGTGGTCACTTGGAAGAGAAGGCCAAAATGGCCTCTATAAAGCTTGGCATGTTCAGCAGAGCGGGACAGTATTTCATGCCACACACCGCCTGCAACTTTACAAGTCGCAGGTTCGTCCTCAGATGGATATACTGTTCCTATCTCTGGGTTGGGGCTCCTCAGTGCCAGCTCCCTTCACTTGACCGCATCCAGCTCAGAGCGGCTCGAATCGTCGGCGACCGAGTCCTTTCCGATCGGCTCGATTCACTGGCGCTGCGAAGAGATGTTGCATCCCTTTGCATTTTCTTTCGCATTTAGCACGGGGAGTGCTCTGAGGAATTGTTCGGATTAATCACAGTAGGCAAATTTCGACAACGCGACGTGGCAAAGTGGTAATGGACTGTAAATAGTAGTCTCTACATAATATCTTTTATACTACGCAACGGATTTTGATGCGGTTTTCATCAACAGACAGAATGATTCAAGAGGAAGGTTTATATGTATAATACATGCATATTATATGTTATATAATTCTTCTGTCCGTGTGTATGTGAGTGAACTCCTAAACGGCTGGTCCGATTTTGATGAAATTTTGTGTGTGATTAAGTTTATTAGAGGATGGTTTAGATTCACAATTGGAGCCGGTAGGTGGCGTTGTTGTTGAGATCAACCGTGCGAAGTGAAGGCGGAACGTTAGAGTAACTATAAAAGTAAGAAAGGAAACTTTATTTGCCTTATACTGCCAAACACGCTGTCAGAATTTTATTGGTGCTAGCGGGGATCGAAACCGAGTTGATGTTGGCGGGGATCGAACTCTGGTAGCTCACGTAGCATGACATTTGCAGCCAGCGCTTAGCCTCTGAGGTACCATGGCATTAAAAAACTGGAATGAACAAGCATTGAAGTCTATTTACATACAAGAGACTGGTTACGATCTCTAAAAACTTGTATTGTTGTTATGTGTCTAAAAACTTGTATTTTATTACAATAACATAGTTTGGTGAAAGTAAGTTTTAGGTTCTAAACAATGGCACTTAAAAAATAAAAACTCATAGTGTGCTTGACGTAAAGTTGTGATTAGGGTTGCCAGCTCTCGTTTTAGGTTTTTGAGTATTTAGAGGATTTGATAATTAAATAAAGGATGTAAAATGAAAATAAAAAACTATCGTATTATTTTCAATAAAATGTTGATATGGTATATGTTGCAGCATTTATTAATAAAAAAAAACAACGTCAATACGCAATTCAACGTAGTTTGTCTCTCTAACATTGCGCGACACCACAAAGTTATTTTTAATCTCTTTGACCTTAACTAGCAGAGGGAATATCATAGTAACGCGCGATATTGCCTAGTCTTTTAATTAAAGATTTTAATTTAACGGACAATATCAATTTTTGGGTCTGAAATAGAGGACATCCTTTAAAATAAAGGAAACAGAAATAGAAAGTTTTTTATTCGATAAGATTATAAATAATAGAGTACGTGAGGGTAATATGGTCATCCCGTTAATATAGTCACTTTCTTATAGCTCGAAAACTACAGCCTAATTTGCATTGGTGGCTTTGTGATACGATAGCTCTTCATCAGTCATTCAAATAATAAATGGTCAAAAGGCCGCCGCTTTATCGACGCCATTTTGACAGTTGATATTATAGTAAGTACGTGAGGGTAATATGGTCACCTTAAGCTTTATCGCACTATAAAACCAAAATTAGGAGGAGAATAGAGACAAAAGCACAAAGTCGTGTACTATGACTAATATATTAAGAAAAAAATAACAAACAAGCTTTGGAAATAATTAGGACCACTTCGAAAAATCTACTTAAAAAAACTAACTACAATACACAATACAAAAATCGACTAAAATATTTACAATAATATCAACTGTCAAAATAGCGTCGATAAAGGAGCGCCTTTTTGTCCCTTTATTATTTGATAGAGTGATCAAGAGCTATCGTGTCACAGAGCGTTCTATGCAAACGACGCTGTAGTTTATGAGTTGTAAGAAAGTGACCATATTAACCGGATGACCATATTACCCTCACGTACTATAGTTAGTTTTTTTTAAGTTGATTTTTCGAAGTGTTGCTAATTATTGCCAAGGCTTGTTTGTTATTTTTTTCTATATTAGTTATAGTATACCACATTGTGTATTTGTCTCTGTCCTCCTCCTAGTTTTGGTTTTATAAGGCGGCAAAGCTTAAGGTGACCATATTACCCTCATGTACCTTACTTATTGAAAGTCACTTTTTTGTTTAATTATCACTGGTTCGAATAAAAACCTCTGTCCTGGGAAAAACCAGCAAAAACTATAGAAACCCAGCGGGACTTCAAAAAAAATAACAGCTTACAATCATATATATTACATAATTAACAACACAAAATAAATTAAAAATAGCTTGGTAGCGATCATCGCATTCTCAGGGGTAATTATCATCCATAAATTCCTTAATATTATAATAAAGCTTTTTATACAAACTTTGTTTAATAATGTTTTGAACTTCGAGCAGGTCAAATTTTGTATATTTTTTTGGGATTTTGTTGTAAAAGCCGTCTGGCAACCCTAGTTGTAATGTTATTATATGTAGATTATGCAATCGTTATTAGCATTCCGTAGTCACATATGAAGACCTCAGAATATGATAGTGTTCCTACTGTAGATATACATGTATTAGTTTTTCACACACACTCGTCTGTCTGTCTGTTAAGCGTGACGATCAAGGTAAACACTACAATGGATTAGGTCCATGATCAGAAGTGGACCCTTACAGACTGATAAAGAAAAAGAAGTGGTAAAGTTCACTTTTTTTTTAAATATCAAATTTCAATGTAGGCTGCATTCACCGCCTAAACCTTTTCAAAATGCAATTAAAACAATAAAATAATTATATATTTTTATTATAGAATACTTTTATAATACTATAAATGTGAACTTTAGAAAATATAGTATATAAAAATATACGTGTCACATTGTTTGTCCGCGATGAACTCTTAAACCACTGAACTGATATCATTTTTCAGTGTGTAGTTTGGTCCAACTTGAGAGATAGGATAGTTTTTTATCCCGAGAAGTGACCCTCAATTTTTTTATTGTGAATTTAATGATTTTTTTTTAGGACTCGTGGTCGTCGGAGAGGGCAGAACAACGTCTGCCTGGTTATCTAGTATAATATAAGATGATTAAATTATATTATATATATTCCGCTGTGTATACGTGATAGAGCCCTGCTGCAGCTATGTTATGGTTGTAGCACGAATGGGTCGGCTCGAACGGGGAAGAACCACGCTCACGAAATGCCAGCGTAAAATAGCAGCTCAATGCTGCTGTGTTCCGTATGGTGAGTGTTTAAAACCAGAGGCCGCTTTTACTGCAAATGAGGCATTCCATCACATTCCTCACGGGTCGCAACGCGTCTGCATTTTGATTCTTAATCGAGGATAGATCTAGATGTCTATGGGCCACCGCATCCACTTACCATCAGGTGGACTGTGTGCTCGTTTGTCACCCTTATTCTATAAAAAAATATGCACGTAGACACAGCGGAACCCTACATAACGCTTGAACAAAAAACCTCGCACTTGGTCAACTATTGAATTTCGTCTCTCTGCAGTGGTTACGTGCTATCTGCCCAGTTTGGAAGTTTCGACAAACTCATTAGGTAGTGCTAACTCAGCAGCAACGCAATCTGTTTAGTTTTCATCAGTAATTTATGATTTATTTGTGTTTGTGTATAATTTAATTGTTGTTTCAAATTTTTTGTACTATTCTGAAAACGTTCTTTTGGCTATCATTAATTACAATATGGTAAGAATATTTAATTTTAAAGTTATTTACATATTTACTAATTAGTTAAGTTTTTACGTTCATCAGGTGTTTTAGTTATTTCTTTTATTATGAACTAGCTGTTCCCCACGACTCCGCTCGCATGGAATTTATTATGATTGGATTTCATGGGTATAAATTTTTTGTGCAGAATAGCCTAAGTTACTCCTTATACTCGTAACATCAGCTATCTGCCAGTGAAAATCCCGACAAAATCGGTCCAGCCATTTCGGAGATTAATCGGAACAAACAGACAGACATACAAAATTTCAAAATAGATTTTTGTTATAAGTATCGTATTTACTTTCATATGCATTTAGTAGAAACCTCTTTGTTTGACATTACAAATAGACACTTCAATTTTAGATTAAGCTATCTGACCGAGGCGCAGTTTCGTTGTATTTTAAAGGCGTATTAAATTATATCTAAAACTATTCAGTGAGTGTGTTTGTGTTAAAATGGAACACATTGTTCTGAGTGTAGTTCGTAATACGAATATATAATTAACTCTAAGAAATATTACGAGTGCATTATCACTTGTTAAACAGAGAAGAGCTTCGATAGTGAGAAACGCATGTACTAATAAGCTCACAGTAACATAATATGAAGAGCTATTCTATTATGAACAGACAAAAATTTGAAAGTTCCCCGCACCGAACTACCTAATCTTTGCTATGAATAATAAAAAAAATTCTGTAGATATTAACTACATATAATATAGAAATTAGTGTGATTGTTTTGCGTTTGGTCTATAATTTATAGTGTAACCCGATATATTCGTATCTACGGACCTCGTCGGAAAGCAGGATCTCTACGCGTTGCACCGCACTTTTGTAACCATCGCTGAATCTGAATGACAGGGTGAGAAATTGTGTGATAAGAGAAGAGTGTGGTTTGCAAGATGATGTTGTGACCAGGATTAAGAAAGGAATGCTTCGGTGGTTTGGTCATGTAGAAAGAATGAACGAGGAAAGAGTGACAAAGCAAATTTATGTTGCAGAGGTGAACGGTAGAGTCGCGAAGGGACGCCCTAGGCGAAAGTTTATCGACCAAATTGGCGATATATTGAAAACTAGCTGTTCTCCGCGACTTCGCCCGCGTGTAATTTAGGTTTTTAATTTCTTTTTCTAAAACAAAATTACCCTAAGGTACTCCATATGACATCAGCTGTCTGTCAGTGAGTCTCATCAAAATCGGTCCAGCCGTTTCGGAGATTAGCTGGAACAAACAGACAGACAGACAGACGGACAAAAATTTTAAAAATTGTGTTTTTGTTATAAGTACCATATATACTTTCATATGCATTTAGTGTAAAGCTGTTATTTTGACGTTACAAACAGACACTCCAATTTTATTTATTTGTATGGATTGGCCAAATTAAGAGTACCTACCTTTAACCGACGAGCGTGTATGCGTAGATATATGGATGTGGAGGAGGCGAGAGAGGTGTGTCAGGATCGCGCCAAATGGAAGTCGATAGTCTCTGCCTACCCCCCTGGGTGACTGGCGTGAGTGTTTATGTTTTATGTTATGTTTAACCACCGACGAAAACAGAGGGATGTTCATCCGTTTAAAGGTCATCTCTTTTTGTTTCGGGGTTTTTAATTAGTACCAGGCTTAGACAGACTACTTTTGCATGGCGTCATTGGACGGATCCACATATAATTCCGACGGGTACCTACTTATTGATAGGATTCTAAATGTGAAATTGCGTCTCAATCCGTTATAAAATTTAGTTAACAACCAAATCCAGGTGAAGAATGCATGTAATTCAGTTAAGTCACATGAAATTGTTTTCTACGTCGTTAGTCTAATGGTCGTAATTTTCTGCGGCAGCCCGGAGTCTGGAAGTTGACGGTGTTTCGTCCCCGTGCCTCGGGAATAGTGTTGCCAACTTTCTTTTTTAACAAATGTAGTATTTTTTTCGAAAAAAGAGGCAAAGATATCGACTTTTGGGAAATTAAGGAAATAAAAAGTACAAATAAATTTTTATTTTTTATGTATTTTTCGAGTATTTTTAGAGTTGGCCATGTGCAAAACAATACTGAGGTCCACTCCTGGAACGCGTAAAGTTTGACCTTCATCTTGATCTTGACGGTCATTGCATAACATAACTGGGAACTGAACACGCTTAAAACTGAAAGGAAAGTTATTTGGTATTAGAGGGATTCTGGCTATAAAAACAATATTGCGACATTTTGTTGCAATTTTGATACTTTTAATCGAGTTTCGTTGTATAGCTTGGATGGACGTGTTTCTTCTCTGGTTTTTTTTATAGGATAAGGGTGACAAACGAGCACACAGTCCACCTGATGGTAAGTGGTTGCTGCGGCCCATAGACATCTACATCTATCCTCTATTACAAATCAAAATATAGATGCGTTGTCACCCGTGAGGACTAAGATGGAATGCCTCATTTCTAGTAAACAGGGCCTCCGGCCACCTGCACTCACCAAGCGAAACGCAGAGGTAAACCGCTACTTCACGCTGGTTTTCTGTGAGGTCGTGGTACCACCCCGGTTCGAGCCGGCCCATCCGTGCGACAGCAAAAGCTGCCGCGTGGCTCTGTTTCTGTTTCTGGTGATGTTTGTGATTTTAGCCTACACGGTTCTTTCAACTTCATCGTACTCATGGGCACAAATTTCTTCAGTGAGTCTCACTACGATTCACCGGCTAAAAATTCAGAACAGACCGCAATTCAGAAAAGGTTGTAATTTGTACAACGCCGACTATTACGTTCTTTGTGAGAAAACATCCTCTTTTAATTAAAGGAAAACATACCTATTTTTTTTTGTTTACTGTGTTTTAAGTATAAATATAATAGAACGTTTTTTTACACATTAATCTTTTTATTACTATTTCTGAGATTTTATTAAACAGATTCGAACCTAGATTTCAAAATAATAATCATAACTTTCGATAGAATTAACCAATTTTAATAAAACAAAGATTAAAAATGAACTCGAGGATACCCTTATGATTTTCGACTTATTTGAAAATAGATGTTTATTCAAAACGTGATGCGTTCATAAGGACACAGACAGTCCGACAGACAGACAATTCTAAAATTTATAAAAATGTACTTATTTAATGATTTTTAGTCCCCATAATGATTTAGCCACAAACATACTATACAATGCACTTCGATCAACAAATGCACGGCAACAGACACAACATGTTATCACTATTTTTATTATAATGTACCTATAGATTTAAAGAGAGATGGCGCTGTTAACATCAATTCTAAAAATAAAAGAGTTTAATTGACGCAATTGATACATTATATAAAACATAAAAACACTTATAAAACAGTGCCTGCATAGTAAGCAAAAAAGAAAGTTTGATTATCGCCAAAACCAACGCAATTTTTAATAGCTCTTTTAAAATTTGATTTACCATATAAAGTACTCGGCGGTAAAGAACAAATGAGTTTGTCAACACGCAGTAGGGCAGCGAATAATATAAAGATTAGCAGCAAATATGAAAACTCATCAACAGGAAAAAACTACAACCTGCCTTTTTGAATTACATTTGCCACAATCCCACCATCTATCGATGAAATTGGTTAACTATTGTACTTTAGATGTAGATAATAAGATTAAAATATTTTTCTATATATATATTACGTTCTTTAATACTTTTGCTTACTGCGTTTTAAAGATAATTATAACATTATAGAACATTATGTTACAACATTTAATTATGATTTACAATATGATATTAGTTTAAAATGCACTTGATGACTCAACTAATGCCACCATTGAACAAATTTGTACCTATACTTATCACCAGTACTTCAGAATATTTATCGTAACTTTTGATGGAATGAACTGATTTTAATGAAATAAAGACTAAATGTAACCCGAAGATACACTTTATAATTTACTTAACAATTCTTATGATATAAATTAGTACTTTATACGTGATACGTTAACAAACAAACAGACAGACAGACAGACAGACAGACACACAATTCTAAAAACGGTAGAAATGTATTTAATTACTTATTTTTAGTATCTCTCAATCAATTTTATTACAAAAATATAAAATGTACAGACGTCTGCTATTTACATTTTTATTATATGTATAGAAGATAGGAGAGCGATCAAGCGAGAGACCTGCAGCATTTATGTGCTTTACGTGGGACGGTGGTAATACATCGCAAAATGGGCAAATAGCCACTACTTAGCCCGTATTGAATGTGCGACTCCGCAAGTGCATTATATAACATTAACTTTATTTTAAATGGAATGCGATTATTGAGAATAGTGATATTTGCTGGAAACTGTCTTTGTTTAGTACATACATGTTCAATATGCTGGCTACAATTAAACTTACTTGTCAATAACTAGTCCGATATATGTTTGTGTGTCAACTACATCAATTTCCGGGCAGCAACATTCAGCAGCGCTGTTATTATGTAGGCCGATGTGGTTGTGTGCGACAATTTTTTTTTATTGAAGTGGGTTTTAGTTGTCAGGTCTGAGTTGTCTCCTGTGTTGACACGCTTGTTCCGCCTCTCATTCAGGACTGGAATAGCGCCTAAACCTTGGAAGCTGGCCAATGTGCAGCCTGTGCCTAACCTAACCTCATGGCATACCTAGAGCAAAATGATCTCCTCAGTGATCGCCAGTACGGGTTTAGCCGAAATCGATCAACTTGGGACCTTCTAGCGTATGCCGCTCACATATGGGGCGAAACCCTCGAGAACAGAGGAAAAGCACTTGCTGTTTCCCTCGATGTTTCGAAGGCTTTTGACAGGGTTTGGCACGCTAGTCTATTGGGCAAGCTTTCAGCGTACGGCTTAACCCCTGGCCTAATTGTCTGGGTGAAGGACTTTCTGAGTGAACGGTCTCTCCAGGTCGTCGTTGATGGCTGCTCATCCAATACTGTGGCGACTAACGCCGGTGTTCCTCAGGGGTCCGTTCTCTCCGCAACTCTCTTCCTGCTGCATATAAATGAACTGCTCATTCCCGGTGTCTATGGGTATGCAGACGACAGCACAGTTGTGGAGAGATACCAACTAAGCGCCCAGGCCAGTCGGGATCAAATCCAGTCAGAAAGAGAGGCTATGGTTGAGCGAGTGAGTCTCACACTACAGGCAGTCTCCGAATGGGGCGATGCCAATCTCGTGAGATTTAACGCCTCCAAAACACAAGCGTGTCTTTTTACCGCTAAAAGGAGCCTGCTCACCTTGGCTCCTACTTTCCGGAATGTATCCTTGGAGTACACTGACCGCCTTCAATTGTTAGGGGTTGAATTTTCTCCGAACCTCAACTATGGGCGGTTCATTGAGTCCAGAGCCAAAGCAGCCGCAAGGAAACTTGGTGTCCTTGCAAGGGTGCGGCGGTACTTCACGCCGGGGCAGCTTCTTACCTTATATAAAGCGCAAGTCCGGTCGTGGCAGCATTGGACTCAGTGGAGACACGTGCTAAGAGGCTCATTGGTGACCTTGATTTGGTTGAAACCAATCTTGTCAGCCTCGAGCACAGGCGCAGAGTAGCCAGGCTCTCGGTATTCTATAGGATGCATTTCGGTGAGTGTGCGCAGGAATTACACGCCTTAATTCCTCCCTCTCCTTTCCACCATCGGACAACCAGACGGTCGGCGGGTCTTCATCCCTTTGTTGTTGATATTCCACGCATTAGAACCAAACTGTTTGCTTCGTCTTTTGTAATGCGTACAACAAAGGAATGGAATAATTTGCGTCTATCTTTCCGTCCAAATACAATCTAGGCGTCTTCGAGACAAGAGTGAATAGGCTTTTGTTACGATAAGACATTTTTTTTACGCGATTTACCATCTAAGGCTGCATCACCACTTACCAGCAGGTGGGATTGTGGTCAAGCACTGGCTTATAATACTCGTAAGTAAAAAAAAAAAAAAAACACAGCCTTCTTTCAATTGATCTGGATACACACCACTTTTAGTGTAACAGTAGTTAATTAGGTCAAATATGGTTGGGGAAATATATACCCTATATCATCTTAATGTCAGAAATCGCAATATTGTCATCTGGCGCCTTTCTTGAGTTAAAGTTTTTAATAATTTTGTGAACACTATTGGGGGTCGCTTTCCGAAATAAGATACTGGAGTCTAAGATTTTAGAAGTATTATTTTGGTTTATTAATTTTATTTTACAATTTGGAATTATACTTTTTAGTGTTGTGTCAAAGCTATTTGCGAAGTTATCTGCAATAGTTATGGAGGTAAGTCCCTGTGCATCGAACGCCTTGAGTACCGCATCAATAGACAAGGCCATTCCCCCTAACATTTGATTTACAACATTATAAATTTTTTAATATTTTTAAAATTATGATTTATTTGCTTAATATAATATGTATTCTTTTTGGTTTCGAGAACTTTATGCACTTTATTGCGTATTTTATTATATTCTAGTCTTAGCTTAGAGTTATTTGGATTATTTTTCCAATCACGATATAATTTTTTTTTTATAGGATAAAGGCGACAAACTAGCACACAGTCCACCTGATGGTAATTGGTTGCTGCGGCCCATAGACATCTATATCTATCCTCTATTCGAAATCGAAATGTAGATGCGTTGTCACCCGTGAGGACTAAGATGGAATGCCTCATTTCCAGTAAAAAGGGCCTCCGGCCACCTGCACTCACCAAGCGAAACGCACAGGTAAACCTCTACTTCACGCTGGTTTTCTGTGAGGTCGTGGTACCACTCCGGTTCGAGCCGGCCCATCCGTGCAACAGTAAAAGCTGCCGCGTGGCTCTACCACTGTTAAATTTGTCCCTTTTATCACAAAAACGAAAATATTGTCATCGATCCAAAGCAAATTAAACCGTTTGAGGGTGTTTCTAATTAATTTATAGGTTTTAATATTAGTTGCGGAATTTTTTGCGGTCTCGTCTAAATCTCGTCTTGGGAGTTGTTATCTTTAGACTTTGACCAATCTACATTTTTAAGTTCCTTATAAAAAATCTCGTAATCAATCAGTCGTTTTGTTACACCTGTGAACGCCTGAGTATTATAGGAAGATCGGTCAGTACATAATCGAGCACCGCCGAGAATAGATGTAAGATAATAGTAATTAAATTTTGTTTTGATTCAATTCTTGTGTATTCCGATATTCCACACACCAATCCGTGCCGGCTGAGTGCTCCTACATAAACATCCTTGTATGAGGTTGAAGTTTTTAGATCTATGTTAGTGTCACCGATTAAAAAGATGTTCTGTTCCAATTCAAACTTAGAAATGTACTTGCTTATTTCACTTACAAACAGGTTTTTATTTGTAGATTTGCACACACAACTAGATTTAGTGACGAGTTTAGTTTTATTATGGCCGAAAGACTTTCAAACGCTTTAGTTTTATGTTGAATTGTGGTAAATTTTAGATGGTTTCGTACGTAAATTATAATTCCGCCTCCCCTATTATTTTCACGTAGTTGTGCATGCAAATTATAGCCCGGTAAAGTGTTTAAATTAACAATACTGTTCGAATAAAACTACTTTTACGAATTTTATAACGTTTAATTAACTTATTTTTATTAATTCCCGACGTTTCTGGTGCTTTACAGCAATGTACAACGTCGGTTATTAATAAAAATAAGTTAATTAAACGCGATAAAATCCGTAAAAGTAGTTTTATTCAATGTGTAGTCTTCGCGTAAATATAAGAAATCATTAATACTGTTCGAGATACCAGCCTCTGTTATAACTATTACATCTAGTGGATAGGTACAGTTGTGGATTAGTGGTTACAGTTTAGTAATTTTTTTTATAAGTGACCTAATATTAAAGTGTTTGCATGAAGAGTTCATTAAACTTTTAGGAGGCAACTGTTGAAAGAAATGATGAGGAATTTTACAGTTAAGAATTTCATTTATTTGTGTATCTATTTTATTTGGATTTATTGACTTATGAAGAAATATAGGTATAGATGACAACTTTACAATATTGTGGATGAGGATGTCCCGGGTTGTTTATCAGAAAGAGATGAACTTTGTTTTACAATTTGATTGATATCATGCTAGTGCGAATATAATAAATTTTACTGTAGACAGTTTTTCGAGCACATACCTTCCTATTTTTACAATACATACTTACACGACTTATTTAATAGCTGTGACTTAGCATTAAATAGAAGTGTTTTCTGGTACTTTGTTAGGGCTTCTCTTATAAAAATGCGTTCATCAGCCTTCTCCTTTAGAACGTTCGGCACTATCATCCCTGCAGTGAGACACTTGGCCTTGCCAGCATCTATCCACTGTTTTTACAAGATCTTATACTTCAGCTCCACAAGAACTGATCCCGGTTTGCCTCTTGACCCTTGCAACCGTTGAGTTGACTGCACATCCTTATTAATTAATGTCCAATTTAGCGGCAACGGTTTCAATTATTGTATTTACCTCGCTAAGCATTTCCACTGGTAACCCGGCAATTTCCAGCGAGTTAGAGAGTCTTTTATTCAAAATCTCTAAGCCCCTGTTCTAAAACAGTTACCCGCAGTTCCAAATTCTTGTTTTTGTTCACTAAGTCATAATTCTTATTTTCAAGATCTTTAATCCTAGTGTCCTGTTTTTTTACAGATTGCTCCATAGTGTAAAGTTGCTCACTTAGAAAATCGAGTGACTTCTCAAGATTCCCGATTTCCTCACGAAAGGTTTTTTTTTTACCTTGCGACTGATGTTTTGCACCAACTTTCTCGCATCTATAACTTGAGCATTTGCCGTGTATCTAGGGTCTACTGCACTCCATTCCAGGCACTTCTTTCCTGATGTTTTTTTTACATTTATCACACTTCTTGACAACCATTTTAGTTTGCGGGTGGGTACAACTTTAATCGCTAATCGCGTGCGCCTCATCGCATTGGTGTCAACTTGTGTAAAAAGAGTCTCCGATTATTTACACTCACCATACGAAACATAGCAGCATGAAGCTGCTATTTCACGCTGGTATTCTGTGAGAGCGTGGTCCTTCCCCTGTCGAGCCGAGCCATTCGTGCTACAACCATAATATAGCTGCAGCATGGCTCTACCCCGTATACGTACGAGATAATAAATATAAAGCAAAAATATCCGTGAGTAATTATTATATACTAAGCTCAGGGTTGCATTACAAAGACTAAAGAGTCCAGTTACCGCAGTACACAATTGAATATTCCATGCTCGATTTACATTGTTTATTTAGGTACACAAAACAAAATAACATCAAGGTTAACATATACATAAGTGCTTTACTGGATGCACACAACATGATATCAGGTAACAATAACGAGTTTACAGCACAAATACTTATAACTTATCTATACATGTATAGCGAAATATTTTGTGGAAAATTAAACGAAAAATTAAAATTAAATCTTAATAAAAACAATTTTACATTTACATTTAAACGGGTAAACCTTGAATGCCTTAACTTGTTTTGGTTATGCAAAGTATATCTAAAACGAGTTAAAGCATTCAAGTATATCTAAAACGAGTTTTTTGTAATTGTTAATTTTGTTGATCAATACGTCATTAATCATAATAGAGGCGACACATTTTTACTAGAGGACTAGCTGTTCCCCGCGACTTCGCTCGCGTGTTAGGGTTTTTATGTTTTTACGCGAAACCCTAATTCTTTTTCTAAAATAAAAGTAGCCTAAGTTACTCCTTATGAAATCAGCTACCTGCCAGTGAAAGTCCCGTCAAAATCGGTCGAGCTGTTTCGGAGATTAGCCGGAACAAACAGACAGAGAGACAGACAGACAAAAATTTTAAAAATTGTGTTTTTGTTATAAGTACCGTATATACTTTCATATGCAATTAGTAAAAAGCTGTAATTTTGACATTACAAACAGACACTTCAATTTTATTTATTTGTATGTATAGATTATAATAGGACGTATTATTTCTATAAACTTGCAAAGCAAAAGTGTATAGGAAAGTATACTGATGATGGGGCTTAGAATTAGTCTTGACAAATGAAAATTGTCTTAGATTATTGGAGTTTTATTCGGCCCGGATAGCACGATTTGTAAACACGCTTTTGTAAATTTTCTATTAATCTATTCTAGATGTCCCGACTAGACTTGGTGATATTTGGAGCAACTGGCTTCACTGGAAAGAACACCGTATTTGAATGTGTAAGAATTGCTAGGAGGAGGCCGGGCCTCACTTGGGGAATCGCCGGTAGATCACAGTCTAAGCTCGATGGTGTATTGCAGGAGGCTTCTAAAAAGACCGGTAAGTTTTTGAAGTATCGGCAAACATGTTTATTTTATGAAATATATGGTTACTTACGTGAAACGTGAAGTGAACGATGATGACGATAATGGTGCTGGTGTAAAGAAATGACTGACAGTGACAGGACACCTGTATCTCGCGAAGAATATAGGTACATGTGTGAGCGAGAGTAAGAGACAATCGTGAATTGCGTATCATAGATTACTGTATATTGCAATGTATTTTTGTTTACCTCATTTAAATTTGGATTTGTATTAGCTCTTCACTAAACATGTAACGTTATAGTGAGCGTGGTAAGATCTAAATCTTTGCTTTATTATAAGATGTTGTTTGTAACTTGTTGATAAATAAATGAAATAAATAAAATACAGACCTACTCATATATACTAGAGATTATTGTAGTCGTATTCTAAGTAGGTAACCGGGCGATATTACCGTCAAGATGGTTGCATCGTTGAGCAGCCTATAACCATGACCATATTATTATTATTTTCGCCTTTTGTCCGAAAAATATTGTTTTGTCTTTATTTTCATTATATAATAAAATAGAACAAATTATACATAGGCATTCTATCGCTTCGAATTTAACTTATTAGATGGGAGATGATGTCATAGTTACTAGCTGTTTAACTGCCCGCTCGCTTCGCTGCGTACTACTCTCTAGCGAGAGGTCTGTATTATTTAAAATCACATTCTGTTTACTAAATTCTAATTTTGACGGTTCCGTGGCGCAGTGGCTTTTTTATAGGAGAGGCGGTAAACGAGCAATCGGCTGACTTGATGGTAAGTGACTACAGCCAGCAGTTAACAACTGCAACAACACGGGATTTGTAGATGCGTTGCCGGCCTTTTAAAAAGGAGTAGGCTCTTTTCTTGAAGGTCCCTAAGTCGTATCGGTCCAGAAAAATCGCAGATGGTGTGGATGGTATCGGGAGTTTTGTCGCGATGTGCGATGGTGAAATTGAGCGGCTGGAATTAGTCCAAACAATTCCTCAGAGCACTCCCCGTGATAGATTTACGTGGTAGAGCCATGTTGCAGCTTTATTAATAGTATAGTTGTAGCACGAATGGGTCGGCTCGATCGGGGAAGGAGCACGCTCTTACAGAATACCAGCGTAAAATAGCAGCTTAACACTGCTGTGTTTCGTATGGTGAGTGTAGAGAACCGGAGACCCTTTTTACTGGAAAAGAGGCATTCCATCTTAGTCCTCACGGGTGAGGTGACAACGCATCTGCATTCTGATACTTTATTGAAGATAGCTGTGGATGTATATGGGTCACAGTAACCACTTAGCAACAGGTGGACTATGTGCTCTTTCGTCACCCTATCCTGTAAAGAATGCGATAAATACACAGTGCCAGTGAGTCAAGCCGATCGGAAAGGACTCAATCGTCGATGATTCGAACCACTCTGCCCTGGATGTGGTCCAGTGGAAGGAGCTGGCACTGGGGAGCCCCTGCCCAGAGATAGGAACAGTATTCCACGTGATGCCGAACCTGCGCCTTGTAGAGTTGCAAGCTGTGTGCCGGCATGAAATACTGTCCCACTCAGCTGAGCACGCCAAGCTTTTTAAAGGCCAATTTTGCCTTCTCTTCCAAGTGACCACGAAACTGCACGTTACCGAGGATTCCAATACTGGTTGAGGAAACAGGGGGAGTGCCTTGAAACTGAAAATGAATTGCAGCGCTAAGGGCCGCGGGTTCGAATCCCTCAAGAAACAAGTGTTTTAATGACCTACAAATGGTCTGGGTGTTAGGCCTTGTGAAATTCATGTATGTAAATAATCTATGTGTAGCCACGATACAGGAGAATATCCTAGTGTGGGTGTTAATTAACAGGAAAAAAGACATATGTATGCTATTTAGTGTTTGAAATATTTCGTGTTTTCTAGAATATTCATATGCTATAAAGCTTATGTTAATTTGTTCTATCAACAAAGATTCTGGTTTCTTCAATATACAAATTATTTAAGCCACGGTAGCTCAGATGCAATCGCTCGCCATAAATTTCATATTACGCAAGGAATACGTGGTAGAGCCATGCTGTAGCTATGTATATCAGTAGTGTAGTTGTAGCATGAATGGGTCTGCTCGGGGAAGGACCACGCTCTCACAGAATACCAACGCAAAATAGCAACTTAACGCTGCTGTGTTTCGTATGGTGAATGTAGAGAATCCGAGACCCTTTTTATTGGAAAAGAGGTATTCCATCTTAGTCCTCACGGGTGACAGCGCATCTGCATTTTGATTATTTAATGAGGATAGAAGTAGATGTCACAACAATCATTTACCATCAGGTAGACTGTGTGCTTGTTTGTCACCTATCATATAAAAAAAAAACCAAAATGTTATGATTTTCTTGTCTCCTTAGGCGAGAATCTTTCCTCGATTCCGGTGATTCTGGCCGATGTGAGCGATGACAGCTCTCTCCTGGCGATGTGCAAAAGTGCAAAGGTACTTGTCAACTGCTGTGGTCCCTTTATATTGTATGGAGAGGCCGTCGTGAGTGCCGCTATACAGTGTAGAACGCACTACGTGGACGTCACTGGGGAGCCTGTGGTAAGTTGAAATATAAATAGAAACGGTTTTGTTCAATATAGATTATAAATAATGCTAATTGAAATTCACTCTTATGTTTAATTTACCAATGGTTCGGAAAATTTCACCATGTATGATTAGATTTAATAAAAAGGGTTATTATGATATTAAGGAATTTATGGATAATAATAACCCCTGGGAATGATAGCCGGAGAGCTGGCAACACATTTTAAGCTTTTTGGCATCTGGCTTTTTGGGATTATTATTAAAAAAAATGTGCTTGACACATAACTACCTACTTTTAAACGGGGAAGGACCACGCTCTCACAGAATACCAGCGTAAATTAGCAGCTTAATGCTCCTGTGTTTCGTATGGTGAGTGTACAGATCCGGATACCCTTTTTACTGGTAACGAGGCTTCCATCTTAGTCCTCACTGATGACAACGCATCTGCATTTTGATTCGTAATCGAGGATAGATGTAGTTGTCTATGGGCTACAGCAACTACTTACCATCAGGTGGACTGTGGGCTCGTTTGTCACCCTAATTCTATAAAAAAAAAACTAAATTTTCAGCGTGGGTCAAATTTTTTTTTAATAATATCATTGGGGTGGTCTGTTTTCGTGCTACCCCACTCAAAATATTATTGATAATAGAATACAAATACAATTTGTGTTATTCCATGCTGGTTCAATTATATTTTTAACACAAATATTTTACCTTACTTTTACCTTACACAGTAACTGTTCCACCTCTACATGCCAGGCAGACTGGCCAATCCCTATACAACTTTCGTAAACGACACTTTTGAGCTATATAAATAAATGGGTCAAATCCGTGCTCAAAATGTGTCGCCAGCTCTTGGAATATGAGGTGATGTTTTTTATTATTGTGTAGTAACTTTAGTTACAAGTACAACAAGTACAAGTAGTAAACTGTTCTTTACTTTAAAACAAAAATGTGTCGCTGGGTTTCTTGTTGGTTCTTCCCAAGACAGAGATATTTTTTATTGAAGACTAGCTGTTTCCCGCGACTTCGCCCGCGTGATATTTGGGGTTTTAATTTTTTTGCGCGGAACCCTAATTCTTTTTCTAAAATAAAAGTAGCCTAAGTTACTCCTTATGACATTAGCTATCTGCCAGTGAAAATCCCGTCAAAATCGGTCCAGCCATTTCGGAGATTAGCCGGAACAAACAGACAGACAGACGGACAGACAGACAGACAGACAAAAACTTTAAAAATTGTATTTTTGTTATTAGTACAATACATACTTTCATATGAATTTAGTAAAAAGTTGTAATTTTGACATTACAAACAGACACTTCAATTTTATTTATTTGTATAGATGGGGCAAACTACATATAATATTTTTTTAGGTTTGCCTCATCATATAATGCAGCTCACCTGATGGTAAGTGCTGACCGCCGCCCATGAAAAAATTAAACA
Organism: Parnassius mnemosyne; assembly: GCA_963668995.1. Classification (NCBI taxonomy): domain Eukaryota; kingdom Metazoa; phylum Arthropoda; class Insecta; order Lepidoptera; family Papilionidae; genus Parnassius; species Parnassius mnemosyne. The sequence goes on from CAVLGL010000002.1 coordinate 51,559,728, forward strand.
CCAGGGAAGTTGCAGGTGCGTTACCAGCCTTTTTAAAAGGAGTAAGCTCGATTGTTGAAGGTCTCTAAGTCGCATCGGTCTGGAAAAATCGTCGGTGTTAGGTGATTCCACAAAGAAGTATTGCGAGGAAGAAAACCCCTAGTATATCGCACAGTCATGGTGAACCGCCAAGCATCCAGACGATGTGGATGGTAAAGTTTTGTCCCGATGTACGTTGGTGGAATTAATCCGAACAATTTGTCTAAGTACTTCCCGTAGAAAATGCGATAGACAATGCAATAGGATGTAACATCTCTCCACAGCGCCAGTGAATCGAGCCGATCAGAAAGAACTCGGTCGTCGATGATTCGAGTCAGTCTTGGATGTCCGGGTTCAGAGATGAGTAACAGTACCCCATCTGAGGGCGAACTTAGCCTTGTAAAGTTGCAAACGGTGTGCTGGTATGAAATACTGTTCTACTCTGCTGAGCATGCCAAGCTTTTTAGAGCTTTTTGTTGTTTTCCTTAACAAAATTAAAGGAGAAGAGAGCTTGAGCTGTTTAAAATCTTTGAAACACATCCAGCCAGTCAAGGAAAGACGAAAGGTACCAAATAAGTAAAGATCTCATTTTTATAATATATTCATTCGTTTTGTACCAAAAGTAAATAAAGAGCAACAAGTAAAATAATTGCGGCACTTACGCTATTATTTATTGGGAATATTAAACCAAATTTTATTCCGTACACATACGAGTAAATGTGTTTGCAAAGGCAAGCTCAGCCAGGGGCGGATCTATATAAGGGCTTTTTGGGCTGCAGTCAAGGGCCCCGTGGATATAAAGAGCCCCTAGCCCCATAGCCCCCATAGGAGACAACAGCTGTCAAAGTTTAAAAGAAATTCCGATGATATTATGAAAATTTCGTGAAACGCCCACCTCATGGCATACCTAGAGCAAAATGATCTCCTCAGTGATCGCCAGTACGGGTTTCACCGAAATCGATCAACTGGGGACCTTCTAGCGTATGCCACTCACATATGGGGCGAAGCCCTCGAGAACAGTGATGAAGCACTTGCTGTTTCCCTCGATGTTTCGAAGGCTTTTGACAGGGTTTGGCACGCTAGTCTATTGGGCAAGCTTTCAGCGTACGGTTTATCCTCTAGCATAATTGTCTGGGTGAAGGACTTTCTGAGTGAACGGTCTCTCCGGGTAATCGTTGATCTCATCGCTCAATCGCTCGATCAATCGCTCATCCAATACTGTGGCGGCTAACGCCGATATTCCTCAGGTGTCTATTCTCTCCGCAACTCTCTTCCTGCTGCATATAAATGATCTGCTCATTCCCGGTGTCTATGGGTATGCAGCCGACAGCACAATTGTGGAGAGATACCAACCAAGCGCCCGGGCCAGTCGGGATCAAATCCAGTCAGAAAGAGAGGCTATGGTTGAGCGTGTGAGTCTCACACTACAGACAGTCTCCGAATGGGGCGATGCCAATCTCGTGAGATTTAACGCCTCCAAAACACAAGCGTGTCTTTTAACCGCTAAAAGGAGCCCGCTCACCTTGGCTCCTACTTTCCGGAACGTATCCTTGGAGTACACTGACCGCCATCAGTTGTTAGGGATTGAATTTTCTCCGAACCTAAACTATGGGCGGTTCATTGAGTCCAGAGCCAAAGCAGCCGCAAGGAAACTTGGTGTCCTTGCAAGGGTGCGGCGGTACTTCACGCCGGGGCAGCTTCTTACCTTATTTTTTTTTTTTATAGGAGAGGGGGCAAACGTGCATGTGGCTCACCTGATGGTAAGTGACTACCGCCGCCCATGAACAACCGCAACACCAGGGGAATTGCAGATGCGTTGCCGGCCTTTTAAAAAGGAGTAGGCTCTTTTCTTGAAGGTCCCTAAGTCGTATCGGTCCGGAAAAATCGCTGGTGGTAAACTATTCCACAAGGAAGTTGTGCGAGGAAGAAAACATCTTCTAAATCGCACAGTGGTGGACCGCCAATCATCCAGATGATGTGGATGGTATCGGGAGTTCTGCCGCGATGTGCGTTCGTGAAATTTGGCGGCTGGGATTAATCCGAACAATTCCTCAGAGCACTCCCCATGGTAAATGCGAAAGAAAATGCTAAGAGATGCAACATCTCTTCGCAGTGCCAATGAGTCGAGCCGATCGGAAAGGACTCGATCGTCGACGATTCGAGCCGCTCTGCGCTGGATGCGGTCAAGTGGAAGAAGCTGGCACTGGGGAGCCCCAGCCCAGAGATGGGAACAGTATTCCATGTGAGGCCGAACCTGCGCCTTGTAAAGTTGCAGGCGTTGAGCCGGCATGAAATACTGTCCCGCTCTGCTGAGCACGCCAAGCTTTTTAGAGGCCAATTTGGCCTTCTCTTCCAAGTGACCAAGTCCAGTCGTGCATGGAGTACTGCAGTCACATATGGGCTGGTACTGCAAAATACCACCTGGCAGCATTGGACTCAGTGGAGAGACGTGCTAAGAGGCTCATTGGTGACCTTGATTTGGTTGAAACCAATCTTGTCAGCCTCTTGGTATTCTATAGGATCATTTCGGTTAGTGTGCGCAGGAAATACACGTCTTAATTCCTTCCTCTCCTTTCCACCATCGGACAACCAGACGGTCGGCGGGTCTTCATCCCTTTGTTGTCGATATTCCACGCATTTGAACCAAACGGTTTGCTTTGTTAGAAGCAAAGGAGTGGAATAATTTGCCGGCGTCTATCTTTCCGTCAGAATACAATCTGTGTGCGTTTTCAAGGCAAGAGTGAATAGGCTTTTGTTACGATAAGACAGTGCGATTTATCATCTAAGGCTGCATCACCACTTACCACCAGGTGGGAATGTGGCCAAGCACTGGCTTATAATAAATAAAAAAAAGTTTTAGTGGAAATGAGAATGAGAAAGTTAATTTTCGAAAAGAGGCACGAAATTTATTTATTAAAATGGCGAAACTCGATGCTATTTTTGGAAAGAAATTTTAGAGAGGATATTTGTGAAGGCAACAAGTTAATTATGTCATTAGTCAAGAGTTCGTGAGCAACATACGGTGCAGAAAGAGAGAAGAATTTTTTTTTATAGAAGAGTGGACAAATGAGCGTGCGGCTTATCTGATGGTAAGTGACATAAACAACCGCAACTCCAAGGAAATTGTAGGTGCGTTGCTGGCCTTTTAGATAGGACTTAGCTCTATTCTTGAAGGTGCCTAAGTCGTATCGGTGCGGAAAAATCGTCGGTGGTAAACATTCCACTGAGAAGAGAAGAAGAAAACTCCTAGTAAAACGCATAGTGGTGGACCGCCAAGCATCCAGATGGTGAGGATGGTATTGTGAATTTTGACGCGATGTGCGTTCGTGAAATTTGGCGGCTGGAATTAATCCAAGATGATCCCAGAGATCAGAACAGTATTCCATGTGAGGCCGAACTTGCGCTTTGTAAAGTTGCAAGCGATATCCCAACATGAAATAATGTCCCGCTCTGCCGAACACGCCAGAACACAGCTTTTTAGAGGCCAATTTGGCCTTCCCTTCTAAGTGACCACGAAACTGCACACTATTTGATATGTCAACGCCAAGGATTCCGATGCCAGCTGAGGCAGCAAGGGGAGTGCCTCGAGACCTTGTGTGCCTTGAGGAGATATGACAAAGGGGTTTCTTTAGCGGTAAACGCGCAAAGTTGTGTCTTCTGGGGATTGAACTGGACTAGATTTAGGCACCCCCAATCCGAGACTTTGTTCAAAAAAGTCTCCACTTCAGACACAAGTTTGTTCCGGTATTTGGCGACGTTTTCTCGATAAATATTGGCACGGCCGGTGTATAAAGCATCACCAGTGCTGTCGTTCGCATAGCAATGAATGTTACCAGTTTGCAACATATCATTGATATGCAGCAGAAACAGCGTTGATGAAGCTGTTTTGGATTTTGAATTTAAAGTTTCATTTGAAGAATTCAACGGAGTGACTGTGAACACATAGCGGAATTATGGACGGGACGTGACGCGCGCGGGGCGGGACGGGGTAAACATCGTCGCAATATTTCCAAAATTTGAGGCCCCGCTCCGTCCGAAATAAATCACGTTACGTATGCAGTGACATTAAATTGGTATTGCTCCCAAGTAGTGATAGCCCAGGGCCCCACAAAGTCACGGTCACCACCTTAACTCAGCGCCCCCTCGAACCTTGCGCCCTAGGCTCCAGCCTGATTAGCCTGTGGATAAATCAGGCCCAGCACAACTTATCCTCCGCGACTCGGGCGGAGCCGCACCACAAACCCAAAAAAATCTACATATATAAATAAAATTGAAGATACATCTATATAAATAAAATAATACAGGTTTGCAGTTGTGCGAGCATCTCGGTAAAACTACTGGATAGATTTCAATAAGGTTAAGTTTTATATCTTAGACACTTGGCCCTTACCAAAAAAAAAATATTGCGATATCTTGATGTATATATCGATATATTTAACTTTAAATTTTATTATAAGCCAGTGCTTGACCACAACCTTACCTGGTGGTATGAATGTAGTGATGAAGTTATTTTATAAGTTGTAATTGTATATAACAGCTGCAGAGGGATTCTATCACTATGAACAGTTTATTATTTTCAGTTTATCCAGTCCATGCAGCTGCGATATGACGCGGCAGCGCGCGAGGCGGGCGTGTACATCATCAGTGCGTGCGGCGTCGACAGTATTCCCAACGACATGGGTGTCATTTTCCTCGAGCAGAACTTCGACGGTAACTTTTATTCTAGAGTTATATTACACACCTAGCAGGAGATGCAGGAACTCGAAGGATGCTGGTGGCTTAGGACTATGTTTTGTGGCATTGCTTGAGTGGCCTAGGTTCAGCAGTGTAGTGAACTGTCTCGTTGCTCTAGTAGTCGTTAGCGTGACTGCTGATCAAGGGGTTCGATTCCCAAGTCAGCCAAATGCTCGAGCATTCCCGCGACTGCGCCTTTCAACTATATACACCTTTTAGTTACTTAGTATCTTTTATTTGACAAGAATGGTTGATTAGATATTATTTTCATATTTCTTAAAGGAAGAATATCTGAAAAATAAAAGAAATAATTGTGTTCATGATTTATGGAAGAAATGAAAACGACAGCCTTCGCGCCACTTCCCGCGGATTCTACAGACTGCGCCGATATTCGCGCGTGACTTCTTTTTAGGCTCATATTATCTAGTTTGCGAGTTACAAATTAGATAATACATTAGTATATGTACATAATTCTAAAATAATGTAACTGATATACCAAATAAAAAAATGAAAATATATTTATTATTGTCTGCTGTGTCTATTATAATAAAATAGTTTATTGATGTTGACAAAATAATACTACATTCGTAGCAGTAGGTGAGGTCTTACGAACATAATATTATTTTATTCGTCTTGCGGGTTTCTTATGCGATATATTGTAGCGAGAGAGCGTGGAGTGGCGACCCAGACCTATTGTGTATTCTGTGATTTCTGTGCCCAGAGGCGGACCGAATGCTCAAGATTGTTCGCTAGTGGATGCGCCTTAACATAAAATTCGTTTTACTATGTACCTACAATTTCGTTACAAAAATTCGCTTCCATTCCGTACTGCGGCAATATAAATTGAGTCTTATAGGCTGTCACGGATGGTTGAATGTTAAAGAGATGGTTATACCGCCATCTATCGGAAGACATAAGACCTTTCTGGCATTTCTCATAGTCTTCTCGTCGGAATGGAATGTGGTGATGGATTCTGTACACCGCCATCACACGATTTCTGATTAATTATGGTATTCATTTATTTATTTATTTAGGGGTATATATAGTTTTGCCATCTGGTTGGGTTGTATAAATATAATTTTAAACTTAAGGTCAAATATATAAATAATGATGTACTGTTATTACATTTTTTCAAAATACAAATAAATAATACTTCTACTTGTATTTGAAATTATCCCAAATTGAATGTTATTTATGGGCAACAACTCATATACGCATACGCACGCTCGTCTGTGTGCGATTCAATTCACAACATTTTGCCGACCTTACGAATGTGTGCGCGTGCGTAGTAAAACAGTATTTATGAATGACAAACAGTTAAAATAATGCATTAGCACTCATTTTCAATTTAAAAGATAAAAAGGACAGAATGTTTGAGATTTTTTTTAATTAATTGTTCTTCACCATTTGCCTATATTCTTTATTACGAACCTTCTCTGCAAATTTGGCTGGTTAATTCAAAATAACCCTGTATATTTAAATAAAACTAATTTTGCGGATTTTATCGCGTATATTAACTTATTTTTTATTTCCGACGATTAAGTTAATATACGCGATAAAATCCGTAAAATTAGTTTTATTTAAATGTGTAGTGTTCGCGTAAATATAAGAAATCATTATGTAACCCTGTATAAGTGAAAATGGTGAATATACATAAATATATATAAATATAGTAAAACAAATATATAAATAAATAAAAACCCAACAACAAGTATGAGAGCCCACGTCAGGGGAGACCTAACGGCCAAAGGTTAGGGGGAAATTGAAAGAGATATCGAGGAGGAAGGGGCACCGGCTTCTGCATTTGAGCTTGGAGAAGTCAGTCACGGAGTCCCAGTCGCCTGAGATGACCCAAGAGGGGTGACCGGGATTACCCCGTTTGTAGAGACGACTAGAGCAATAATTTCGGACTGCAGATCACCCCACATGTCGGTCACCTCATGAGCCAAGTCCAGATATTTTGTTCGCTTCTCTGTTTCAGCTCTCAGGCATTCCGTTTGACGAATTATGTCGACTAAAAATATCCTTGAGTGTGCCCGGTCAATCAGCACTTTATATTCACCCATCGTAACTAGTGTTTACAAAATGACAGTAACAATGACCAATGAAGAAACTTTTCTCTTTATAGAGCTCTATCAAGCCGAAAATTATTTGTGGAACACAAGAAATAATATTTCTGTTTTTGCATTTCTTTTTGATCACCCTTTTCTTATACACATTCACGTAGTAGCGGTATGCTGTGAATAAATCAACCGCAGCAGCCGTTAGCGCCTCAATATCCATTTTAATAAATTCGTCCACATATTGACCTGAACCGAAGCAAACTGTACGACCTTCCAACGTGTGAACGCCATCACAAACTCTTGGCTAATATCTTTGCCAACACATTCGCCACTATGTTGGCCAACGTGAAGAGCCGACTTTATAATAGTCCAAGCTCACACTAAGAATACCTTAAATTGGATTGTGTTTACACCATTTGTCCAATCTATTTCAAAACTATTCAAAAAGGGAGCCTCGGCCCATTTCTTGAGGCAATTTCTTCTGTGTTTATGACTCTGTTGTTTAGTATGTGATGCCCCACATTAGTGTATTCTGAGCGCGTATGAGCCAATCCCATGAAGTGACAGCTCTTTGCAATTATATTTAAATCATATTATCTTAATTTAAATTAGTTGTAATAAATTATATTATATTTTTAATTATATTATCTTCATTTCTAGGCACCCTTAATTCAGTGGAGTCATACATAAGCGCAGACGCACCGCCAGAGTACCAGAAAGCGGCCCGACAGTATGGGTGCTTTCATTACGGAACCTGGGCGTCCATTGTTTATGGGTAACAACCTGTGTATTGTTATCTTAATATTTCTCTTAATCACTAAATTAAATAGTTTTGCCTAAGAAACAGTGCAGTCACTTCCATGTCTGTTTTTATTTTTTTATAGGAAAATGGTATCAAATGAACACACATCCCACCTGATATGTGTGTGGATAGTGTGGCCCATAGTCATCTATATTTATCCTCGGGTAGGAACCAAAATGCGATGCGTTGTCACGCCTGAGGAGTAAGATGGAATGCCTCGTTTTCAGTAAAAATCGTGTCCGGTTCTCTATACTCATAATACGAAACACAGCAGCATTATGTTACTATTTTACGTTGGTATAGTGTGAGAGCGTGATTTTTCTCCGGTCGAGCCGATCCATTCGTGCTACAACCATATTCTAGCTGCAGCAGGGCTCTACCAAGTTTGAACGTGTCTTGTGTTCGTTTAAAACAGGGCTCAGAAACGTTATGAAAAATAACGTTTTTAGAACGTTTGGGACGGTTCCTTGTACAACATTTTGTTCGGAACAAAAATGAAATGAGTACGTAACGTGAAAACGTAAAAAACGGTTTTTTCCGCAGGAAGCTAAATGAATGGCGCGTGCCACGACAAGTTTAAACCTATAAGGTATTTTGTTTCGTATTGCAGAGCCAAAAATGGGAAAAAACTGTTTAAAATGGTTAAAAACGTTTTATTGAACAAAAACGATTTAAAATTTCGTTCTCTTCATAAACGTTTTTATTATGATTCCGTTCGAACATAAACGAAACAAATAAGTTTTTAGGTATTTAAGACGAAAACGTTTCCAAAAATATACCGTTATCCGAGCCCTGGTTTAAAACATTAATTATATTAGTATTTAGTTTAAAAGTCAGGTTGACTTTTAAACTAAATTCTTAATTGGTGTGGTTGTTCATTAATTTATTTCAGTCTATCAAAAGTCTACTGATAAATGTGGGCCACCATCCTATATTTTTTGTAGAATAAGGCAGACAAACGAACACGCAGTCCACCTGATAATAAGTGGATGCTGTGGCCCATAAACATCTATCAACGATTAAGAATCATCTGTTCTCGATTACAAATCATTTTGATTCGTAATTGAGAATAGATACCCATTATCAAAAGTCGCAAGCAAGTTGTATTTCACTTACAACAACAATAAAACACAGATATTTAATATACAAAATTGCTTTTTTGCGTCGACATACACTCGAAAAAGGAACAATTGAAATGACATAAATTCACAGCTCGTTTAATAAATGTGTCAGTATTTTTCTACAGACTTCAATTTCAAATTTCAATTTGAAATGTTGTTAGATTGATTTTTATGTGTGTTACCACATAACTTTTTTCTGGGTGAACCAATTTCGATAATTCTTTTTTTTATTTGAAAGCTAGTGCTTCTCACGTGGCCCCAATTTGATCTAGGTCTGACCAACAGTTTTTGAGTTATTTTTAATAATTTATATTGAAGTCGGTTATACAACTTTTTTATTTTAAATTATTTTACAACATTTTAAATTTTTTGGCGGAAAATCTACTCTGTGCGAATACTTGACCACAGACTATTATGTGTTCAATGTTTATTAGCCCTTTTCCAATAACTGCTGTGTTTTAGGTTGACGTATCAGAGCGAGTTGCCGGCACTAAGGAAACAGTTGTATCCGGATCAGTTGCCTACATTCAAACCTAATCTACCAAAAAGGTAAAGTTTTTAATATATGTTGGCAATACTAAGAGCCACTTGCCACTGGATAGTTGTTGTATTCCGTATTTCCTTTTATCAAGGTCCTCTTATCTTACTGTTACCGCCAATGAAGTAGATTAAAAGTCCACCGCTGAATATAGGCCTCCCTTAAAGCAGGGATTTTGTCATAGTTGCGACGCTTCGCTGGCGCCTTGGCAACCGCAGTATTTTACTATGTTGAGTTGTCATCAGGAAAACGTTAATGCCCATCTGTTTCAGTTTCCCTCTGTCGCCTCTTACGGCACCCACGGAACGATGCGGGGTAGTGGATCTTCTTACACCGTCACTACACAGTTAATTATTACTATTCGTTTCTACTCTTTAAAATAAGATAATTAATAGAATCAGGCGTTACTTTGCTCAAGTCCATTATATTAAATTTGACAAAAAATTACTTTGCGTACATCCGCTAGATAAAATAAAATGATATGTCTGACCTAGTTTGAAGAGCATCTCCCGTCCTCCCTCAATTGTGTGCACTATCTCCGTCACCACTAATCCCAGCACCACTACACTAGGAAAGACACACCACTGACGACAATCCGACACGTGTTTCGCCTCTACACGAGGCATCCTCAGGTGATATAGACTCTACGGTGGCTAACCGCTAAGTGAGCGGCGAGCCAAAACAACTGCCTTTTATACAGACCGCTGAGGCAACCGCGGTTGTACTTAGCGGTTAGCCACCGTAGAGTCTATATCACCTGAGGATGCCTCGTGTAGAGGCGAAAAACGTGTCGTATTGTCGTCAGTGGTGTGTCTTTCTTAGTGTAGTGGTGTTGGGAGTAGTGGTGCTGGAATTAGTGGTGACGGGGATAGTGCGCGCAATTGAGGGAGGGCGGGAGGTGCTCTTCAAACTAGGTAAGACACATCATTTTATTTTATCGAGCGGATGTACGCAAAGTAATTTTTTGTCAAATTTTCTTTAAAATAATTCATATTACGGTTAACTTTAACTCACAGATCGGTGATCCACAAACACAACGGTCGTTGGTGTCTACCGTTCCCGTTCTGCGACAAGGATGTCGTGTACGGCACGCAGAGACGGCTGTATACCAACACTGGCAAGCGACCGGTGCAGTTCCACACGTACATCAAGATGCCCAGCGGGATTTTACTGCTCGTAGCTATGCTATCTGGAGCCCTGCTCTATCTGTTCACCTTCACCAGCTACACCAGAAGCTGGCTACTCAAATACCCGCGGTTCTTCACCTTTGGCGCGTTCACCAATGACGACATAAAGGAGGAGGTGATGGACAACACCCACTTCAATGTGGAGTTGCACGGTGTGGGCTGGGAGAGGGGAGACGATATTGAAAATACACCACCCACTAAGAAGATGGTGGCTAAGGTAATAAATTAACGAAATTTTCTAATATACAGTACAGTTACAAGTTACTTGAACAATTTATATTTCTTAGTAACGACTTTACGTTATAAAACATTTATGGAGTACAGTTAACAGTTAGAAGTAAATACGGAGCACGAATGGGTCGGCTCTACCGGGGACGTACCACGCTCTCACAGAATACCAGCGTCAAATAGCAGCTCAATGCTGCTGTGTTTCGTATGGTTTATGTAGAGAACCGGTGATACTTTTTACTGGAAACGAGGCATTCCATCTTAGTCCTCAAGGGTGACAACGCTTCTGCATTTTGATTCTTAATCGAGTATAGACGTAGATGTACATGGGCCACAGCATCCTATTTACCATCAGGTGGCCTGTGTGTACGTTTGTCTGCTTTATTCTAAAAAACACATGACAGCCTCACAGCAACTAAACATTCTTCTCTTGTACTAAAGGAATTTCCACGATGGACATAATCACAACACCGATTTAAATATTTTTTTAAAATTTATTTATGTACACACAACAAGATACAGAAACAGTCTTATAGTGAGTTTGTACAAAGGTTCTACTTATTCTATAAATTGCTGAAATATCTTCCAGTAGACCCACAAAGGAAAATATATTTAAAAAGGCAAACTTAGTGCGTACAATACTAATACTCGTACAACTGTAAATAATATACAAAAACATACGTAAATTATAATAAATGATACTATAAATAAAAATAAAATAATACCACATATAAAAATAATACATACAATAGTTTTTATCCTTATCCTTTGTATACTTTTTATTAGGGAATGCAATAAAATTTTTAGTATAGTTTTTTTGCGCCTAATGCAAGGCTACCCTCCGGAAGCGGGGGAGGGAGGTGGTGAATGCTCATAGCATACCACGCAGCCGGCTGCGTGGTTATGTGGGACTCACTAAGAAGTGCCTACCCATTAAACACCACCTGTGGGACTGGCTTTGGCCTGTATGGCCATTCTGCCAAATCGGAACCGACCCCCTTTACGGAAAAGGGGGCGTAGGCGGCGAGTAGCCGCTGAGAAGTGTAAATAAATAGTTGTCTGCACCGCATTTTATACTGCTAAATTTGCTGTTTGGGGTTTATGGTTCTACCCTTATTTTTCTGTTTTGTTTTATTTTCTACCTTCATTTAATAACCAAATTTCACAGCATCTTACGTTAACGCACAATTCATATAAATAAATGAACCATAGATTATTTGATTCATTGATGATTGTTACCGTTACAGGCCTTCAAAGCCCACTGCTGAACATAGGCCTCCTCATAGTTTGTTTGAAGATATTTGCCATGCGAAGTTTGTCATGCGGGTTGGTATTAGGAAGACGTTGCTGCCCAGCTCCTAGTTTCTTTCCCGCTGTCGCCTCTTACGACACCCACGGGACGATAGTGGGTAGTGGATTTTCTTACACCGTCATTACACGGTCAATTATGATTGAATAGGTATTAAATATATCCAACATCCTATCATCATCGTAATTACAGCCCTTCACAAGTCCACTGCTGAACATAGGCCTCCCCCAGAGAATGCCACAAAGCACGGTCCCGAGCCACCTGCGTCCATCGACTTCCTGCATGTCTCACCAGGTCGTCACTTCATCTAGTGGGGGGACGCCCTACACGTCGCCTGCCGGTACGAGGCTGCCACTCGAGAACCTTTCTTTCAACCCATCGGTTGTCGGTTCTTCGAGCTGTATGGCCGGCCCATTGCCACTTCAGCATACTAATTCTTTGGGCTATGTCGGTTACTCTGTTTTCGAAGCTTTAACATGGCTGAAATACAAAAGTGATGATTCGATACTGATACTACCAACTGCAGCATAGCTCGAGGTTAGTGAGTTTAAAATTTGGTCATACAGAATACCAAGTAAGTTTTCTTCTTCACACAACTTCCTTGTGGAATCGGCTATCGCCTGCGGATTTTTCCAGACCGATACTACTTAGGGACCGTAAGAAAAGAGCCTACTCTTTTTAAAAGACTGGCAACGCACCTGCAATTCCCCTGGTTTTGCAGTTGTACTGTGAGGTGGTAATCACCATCAGATTAGTCGCATGCTCGTTTGTTCCCTCTTATATAAAAAAAATCAGCGTGAAAAAATAGCAGAAAATGCTGCCCTATTTCGTATGATGAGTGTAGAGAACCACAGCGTTTTTATACCGGTAATGAGGCATTTCATGTTAGTCCTCAGGGGTGATATCACAACAAATTAGAAATTAATCAAGGATAGACACCTATTGTCTATGGTAAACAGCATCCACTTATTGTCACATACTTAAACCGAGTGCTAGTTTGTCACCCAGTCTTGTATAAAATTTTGTTCTTGTATAAATTTTTTATAATTTTACCAAACACAGGATTCTTCAGGGATATTAATCAAGCCCTGACATTGTTTTGTGTGTGTATATTTACTAGAAACCGAAAAATTTACAATTAAATCGCAATTATTCAATGATGATGATGCTGTGTGTCCATCTGCGGAACAAATAAGTTTACCATAGTTCCAACTAGCGACATCTGGTGAGCGTAAGATTATTAGCTCTCATTTCTTGCAACGTTCGTTGTCATCGTTTGCTTTCCTATCGTACCCCGTTGGCAACGTCGTTGGTCGTTACTGGTCGCTACATTATAAGCTGCGGTTTTCACATGCAACTTATTTGTTTCTTGAATACAGGAAGGAATCGGGCATAAAGGCCAATTTATAAGCGTAAGTGCTGGCGCCGATAACGAGAACTGTTTATCAATACAGTAGTCGTGGTAATTTCTTCACGGTGTATGCACTTTATTGATGTCAGTGGGTAAAAATGAAATGACTTGATCGTTTAGACAAGGTCAATACCGCTGGCGCGGGCAGCGCGGGGGGAGTAGACTAACTTCAAAATATTCAAGCAGGAATATTGGAGTCAGCACTAACACGTCAGCGCTATACTGACTCCAAATCAATTTATACATGTCAGTATTGGGTCGGCACTGACTTGCCTGGAATTTGGAGTCAATAACTGACCCTGTGTAATTTTAGTCTGTTGCAGACCTGCTTAAAAATTTAAAACATTATTTTGTTTTTACTATTTCAGGTATCGGGAATGAACCCGGGATATGGCGCGACTGTAGTGGCGCTGTTGCATTCAGCACTGACGATACTCGACGAAAAACATAAAATGCCCAAACTGTAAGATATTTATTTTAAGACCCTTTTATAGAATAAGAGAAACAAGCGAGCACACAGTCTACCAGATGGTGAGTGGGTACTGTGGCCTATAAACATCTTCAAATATTCTCCATTAAAAATCGAAATGCAGATGCGCTGTCATCGCCGAGAACTAAGATGGAATGCCTCGTTTCCAGTAAAAAGTGTCTCCGGTTCTCTACATTCACCACACGAAACACAGCAGCATTAAGCTGCTGTTTTACGCTGGTATTTCTATGAGAGCGTATTTCCACCTCGGTCGAGCCGATCCATTCATGCTATAACCATGGTATAGCTGCAGCATGGCTCATGACTTACACGTTGGCAACCCATATATATACATCATATCGTCTCATTCTGTACACATTTGAAATCTTGTGATTGAAAACATGGTGACTTGAACTCCACAAGAGAAAACATTCCATAACTGTGTAGCAGTGCTTCAATAGCGCCTGTTTCCGCAAAAAAATATTGGCTGGGATTACGCTCGTGTCGAAAAACTCCCCGAAGATCTTGTAGCCTCCGATAGATTTTGGTATACGGTTACCGTTACAGCTTATTAAAATTCACTGCTGAACATAGGTCTCCAACGTAGATTGCCTCATAGGGGGGATATGTTTTCCTTCACCGTCTAGCACGTGGTACATCAGCACATAAAATTGCAGTTAACAATTTCTTTGGAATCAGCCGAGAAAGAATCGTTTTGCTATCTTTGGTGATTATCAAAAATGGCGTCATAAGCATTAACGGGTAGTAATTTTAAAGAATAAGGGTGACAACTAAACGTACAGTCCACTTGATGATAAGTTGATGCTGTTGTTGTAGATATTTCTATTTATTCTCGATTAAGAATCAAAATGCAAATGTGTTGTTATTACTGAGGACTAAGATTGAATGCCTTCTTTACAGTAAAAAGGGTCTCCGGTTCTTTACATTCACCATACGAAACACAGCAGTACAAAACGGCTATTTTACGCTGGTATTCTGTGAGAGCGTGGTCCTACCCCAGTCGAGCCGACCCATTCGTGTTACAACCATTTAATGGTTATGGTACAACATAGCTGCAGCGTGACTCTACCACGTATAATTGTAACTGATTTTTTGGCCATAATCAAAGGCGTTAATGATTTTGACAGGTGTTTTTGTATCAATAGACTAAAATTGCTAATGTGTATGCTAAGTGTTGGCCTGCGACTTAATATTCCCATGTTTATGTGGGACTTGTAACAAAAAATAATGTCCCAACCATAGATTGATAAGTAATCGCGCGCTCTGACTAGATACCGCGCTCCCTGCAAGTAACAGCTCCATGAATGCGGCATCTTAATATTGTAGTGTGTATAAGACAATTTACATGATGCTAGTGTGCGTGAAAAATTGTATATGCCAGCAGCTTAACTATTTTTATTATTTTTATTATATTTTTATTACCCGATTAACGGGAAAATTTATTTTATGCTATGGCTTAGTAGTTAAGTTCATAGTTATGAATGTATTCCAGAAATACTTAAAAATGAATAGTTTATTAATAACGAACGTATCAATGTATTTGTGTATATTATGTATAGGTTTTTCTTCTGAATAAATGACATATAAATGATAAGGCCTCCTTTTTAACAGTTTAACTTTTTTTTTACATGTCTAACCAATGTTCACAAATTATTTAAAAAAAATAGTTACATATATGATGTAATCAAAATAGTGCTTTTTATTTCTATTCTACGCGTCAATATGAACAACTTTTACTATAGACTTCCAAATCGCAAGAAAAATCAGGTCTTCCATACATTTTGAGCAAGTTTGTACGAAATTTTGTATGGAATAACTGACTTTGAGATATTTTTTATAGGATCAGGGTGACAAACGAGCACTCAGTCCACCTGATGGTAAGTGGTTGCTGTGGCCCATAGACATATACATCTATCCTCGGTTAAGAATCAAAATGCAGATGCGTAGCAACCCCTGAATACTAAGATGGAATGCATCGTTTCCAGTAAAAAGGGTCTCAGGTTCTCTACACTCACCATAGGAAACACTGCAGCGTTAAGCTCCTATTTTACACTGGTATTCTGTGAGAGCGTGGTCCTTCCCCGGTCGAACTGAACCATTTGTGTTACAACTATACCAGTAATATAGCTGCAGTATGGATCTATCACGTATAAATTGAAAATTTCGAAGATGATCCCATACTAAAAGTTACTAAGTACTATTTTGTTACACCTTTAGTTAGAATAAAGACCGGGGAAAAAGTTTCTTCGTATATTGTTTACAAATTCAAGACGTTTTTGTTTTAAAGTTTTATTACATTTAATTATAATATTTATGGGTCCATTCTGTTCAATAATTTGTTACCATCTTGTAGGCAATGACATAATAAGAAATAAACGTTGCTGTAGAAATCTTGGGATTTTGATTAAAAAAATGCGACAAGTAGTTTTATTTGATATATTCAATACGAGAGATTTGAAGGAACATGGATTTAGTCATCCCATTTATAAGGGAAAAAAATTATAAACATAAATATTAAAACCTCCAGAAAGCTTTCTTTTAAAGAACACAAGCAACAAAAGAAAATAATGACTAAAACTTTTGAACCAACTTTAAGTACTCAAGCAAATACTGGATTTTTAGGAATGTTAGTGTGTATTGAAAGTCTCAAACAGATAACTAATCTTGTGATCTGGCCTTTTCTGATTATCAATGCCAGCCGTTTTTTTTCTATTTCTTGCTTGTCTCATTATTTATTGGTAGTAGAGATCCGAATCGATGGTTTTACCCAACGGTAAAAGCTCATGATAAACTTTCAATCCCACCATACACACAGCATCATTTTATTGCGTGTTAATCCAGGTTTCGCTTTAGTCTGTAAACAAAACATCATCAATACAGAAAAAAATCACGTTTTTAGGTCCTTTAATAATTTACTTATTTTTTTTTATTTTATGTTGTTAGCAGCAATATAAATACACATTCTGAAAATTCTACATATTACGGTTCATAAGATACAGCCTACTGACAGACAGACGGAACGATAGTGGAGACTTGGGTCCCGTTGAAACTCTTTGGGTACGGAACCCTAATAAACGGCAATTATGTAATTTGAGCAATACTACAGAAATAAACATTAAATAATATAGAATTAGGTTATATTATAATAAGTTAAATATATTATATTATAAAATATTGTAACAATAAATTCACATATAAAAATCTCCGCCACGGGGAACTTTATTTTTGCATTCGCGGCAACACTGAATAGCGTCATTGATATTTTGTGACTTATATGTTAAATTTTTGAAATTGTATGATACTTAATGATAGTATGTGATTCCAGTGTCATTCTTATTTCTTGTAATATTATTTTTACAGTTTTAATACGTAAACTGGTATTTTACTTCGGATTATGATCAAAATTTAATAAAACATTCGGTACGTTCACCTCACACGTTGCCTGCAATGCGACTGGCTCGGGTACGCCGATTTCGGCGTAGTATTTGTTGCCGCATTTTACATGAGCGCCGGCGGTATCTAGTCAGAGCGCACGATGACTTATCATTAATCTATGGTCCCAACTGTGTTATTTCTATTTGAATTTCAGGGGCGGTGTGATGACAACTGGATACGCGTTCAGGGACACGAACCTTATCAAGAGGCTGCTCGAAAATAACCTCAAATTTGAAGTTGTTGAAAACTAATTGTTTAAAAATTACGAATACAAAAACTAATAAAAACTAATGAAGCAAATTTTTTTGCATTTTTATCGATAGATGGCGCTAGTAATTATTACATGTGATTTATAAGTTACGATGTAGAGATTTTACATGAATGCATAAGTATCGTGGAAAGGTTTTAATTTATCTCACTATAAAAGGGATTCAATACAAGCTCAATGCGCTATTTATAAGGCCTTAAACCCCCGGAATCGTACAATGGGTACCTTCAAACCGGATCTGAGCCAAGGCTGTGGGGTCATAGCTCCCGTCCTGACGTCGTACTGTACAGTGGATTGCTGTTCAACAAAGCAACTGAAGAGTTGAAGGTGAACGGGTGTTAAAACCCGGAAGGACGCCGCTGAACGGAGGAAGGAGTTCGGTGGAGCCGGAAGTGAAGGTGATCTGGCAGGACCTAACGAGCACGAGACGGGTTCAACTGGAGGGAAGCT
Source organism: Parnassius mnemosyne (assembly GCA_963668995.1). Classification (NCBI taxonomy): domain Eukaryota; kingdom Metazoa; phylum Arthropoda; class Insecta; order Lepidoptera; family Papilionidae; genus Parnassius; species Parnassius mnemosyne. Next base: position 51,577,782 of record CAVLGL010000002.1, read on the forward strand.
TTGACTGGTACAGCAACACGCAATGCCTAGTAGTGCGGTCAGTCCAAGGAAGGATTGGCGATTGAATTGTCGTCGGTAGTAAGAATTAAAACTAAGTACTTTATAATTTATAAAGAGGGAAAGTTATAAAGTCAATGAAGTGAAGTTTGATTAGTGGGACTTTAAGGTACATCTAGACTTAGAATAGCGGTTGATTTGTTAGACTTAAGGTAGATATACTGTAGACTTAGGATAATTCAATCCTAAAAGAGGTTGAGACGAGGAACCTACGCCTGATTTTCCTCAGAAATTAAGTGAAAAAACACTTAGAAAAATTAATTGAGTCTTTAGTTAAGTTGCAAGAAGATATTCTATCACAAATTGAAAAGGCACATAAAATTACAAGAAATCTCTTAAGGAGAGAGTTACAGAGCAATATATGTGAAAACGAGGTTAGATAATAATTTAGAAAATGTGTGGTCGCGATTTGACAATAACTATACTAATATCATTCGAGTGTCAAACAGTGAGGAATTAAATAATTCAACTTATGTAAAAAATTATGTGTACGATGTTGTAGAACAAATTTATGTTGATTTTAAGTGTGAATTAATGATGGTTGTAGGTCAGTTTCAAAGTAAAGCTTGCAATAAAGAATATGTTAGTATTGAATGCGCCAGACGGAAGCGCGGGGATGTACCGCACGATGCAGCGAGCGCCATTCGCGAGTGTCATAGATAATACACTTTAATCACTGACCTCTATATATGGACTGGCTATACACCGTGACATAATGAGGCGATTTGATTTTGCCATTTTGGCGCAAACTGCAGACGTGAACGTCCACGGAACTAATAATAGAGTTAAGACAGTGTGAACCATAATATAGCTGCAGCATGGCTCTACCACGTAAAATGCCATACAATAAATAAATGTATCAATTAATACCTAGGCCTTAGACGAAAGCTTTATACCTCATATAAAATCAGGAATCGACACTGCGTTGATCTATTTACGTTTTTATTCGTAATTACCTACAGAACGGATTTTGTTCCGGGTTTCAAATGAGAAAATGCCTACGCATACCTGCATTGCGGGGGCAAGAACTGATTATGTCGGACTTGCACCTACTAAAACCCCATGATGTTTCACCTTCACCACACAATGCCAGGGCCACGGAAACACTTTCAAGCACATCCGCGGATCCATCATCGAGGACCGCTCCTTAGTTGAGAACTTACCTCCCCGACTTCCCGAGCCCGATATGTGGGGGCCATGGAGCCAAGAAAAAATGAGCACTCGGAACCACCAAGTGGTACAGTCCCGCCAAAGTCGCGGAAGATAGTCGAGTGGCACATTACCATACCAACAATCCTCTTTCCTTGCGACTCCACCTCGGCTGCAGCGATATAGAGAGAGGACTGTCCTCTAGCCACAGCTCACTAATACACATCCAAGATGAGGGGCTTGTCGAGCCCACTCAGAGTGGCCACCTTGGGCCAGCCCTTCACTTCGGGCCAGCCATGTGAGTTGCCCTACGTTTATCATGGGTTACCAAGTCACGGCTACTAAATCCCTCCCCCCCTGCCCCACCACAACAAGGTGGGAACCCGTTCAGAGAAGAGTCATTTCGCACCTATACTCACGCAAACTCACTAAGGACATTAATAATTTTGCAGTTCCAATATAAATTTATTCCCTTGATACAATAAATTGGTCCTAATAATTATACAGATTTAATAAACTTACGTCTTGTAAACACAAAGTCATCCTCAGGCGACCTTTCTACGCTTGGCTATGATGACCTTAAGTTTGAGTTAAAATAAGGAGAGAAGAAATAAAAACCATTCGAAATAATAATCTAATACTTTTATACTTACTGGTGCTAGTACTACCAGAAAATATTGTGAGTATACTGCACTTTTTCAAAGTGGTGCGTGTCATGTCCAATAAAACAGTCGTCCGTGAAGTGTTTAGAACAAAGATAATAATTTTGTTTCGGACGCCAATTAACAATTTTTGTGCTTTTTAGCTATAATTTTAGTCTAGGATCAGTTGGAAACCTGGTAATAAACATTTGATGATAATCTGTTAGCGACTTTGGTTGTGAACAGATATGGGTAGAAAAGAACATCGATAAGTATAATAGACAAGGTACTCAACAACGCTATTGAATTTTATGGTTTATCAAAACTCAGTAATTTATAGACAAACATGTTGGTAATTACGATATTAATATAAATAACACACTTCAAAGTACCTATATTATCAAATAGTTTTAATTTGCTTAATACCACTTGTGGAATGTTATCCCAATTCCTTTTGGTAACGAGTTTTACATATTGCGCACACTCATTATTACTAAAAATAATTCTTATTGTGTAACTAAAATCAAACAATCAAATCACATACAATACTTTCATTTTTTAGTTTAAAAATTAAAAGTATAGAAATATGATTTAAATAATACAACATACTTTGGCATATTATGTCAATTTTAGTTTCCGGTACGGACAACGAGGGCGCTTCAAATCGACATAAGCATTTTGTATGGCATAGCCAGTCCAGCGTACTTGTATGTATATAGGTCAGTGACTATAATATACCAGTGAACCCAACGACGAGATCACTTCTATGAATAGGTCGATCCCCCCCCCCCCCTCCACAGGAGAGGGAACTAGTTTAGTTAACATAAACACACACAGACACTCAGACACTACTCTAGTACAGATACAGAACACTAGGGCAAACACCGCCAAAATACACCCCGTACACGAGGTTCAACACCCGTGATACGGGGCGTTTCTAATTTTACGACCCGTAAACAAAATTGCGATAGTGATTCAAGCCGAGGTTCGTCCCTTGAATTGCATCGAGCACCCCCCTAGTTCGTGGCTCACTTCGAAAGCAGGGATGCCTCGGGACTGCAGTCGGAGACGCGGCGCTTCGCGCCACCTCGCCGCCGGCAGAATCGTTGCACTCAATAGTTCGTAAGTCCTCACTTAGGAGCCTAATTAGATGAAGCTGTCAAGGTCGCAAGGCCAACAGCGTACACATTCAGAAAAAAAATATACCATGTCGAAGCGCACTAATTTGTTCTCATGTTCGCTGAGTGAGCTCAGTAAAATGGCATATTATACTGTATCGTTGGCTACACTATCGAATTAGGGTATTCACATTGTTTTATACTCTAGAAACTGATAAACTTTTAAAAACCAACTTCTCAATTAAATTACATTGTAATAAAAACTTTACTTCAGTGTAAATTAACGATATCTGGTGAGCAGAAAATTATTAGCCCTCATGAAATGACATTGTGTAACAAAAAACTTTACCTTATTCTCAGTGTCAACTAACGACATCTGGTGACCGGAAGATTATTAATCTTCATTATTTTAGCATATTTTAAATAAGCGACATCTCTTGGTTCTTTAACTAACCATGTTGTTTTGTATAATACTCCATTATTTTCTACTTTGCATACACAACTTTTTCTGACATCAGGGCGGCGCCTTTTCTTTAAGTCATGTTGAAAATAGATGGCACTGTGATGATTAAGTGCATGTTAAGTTTGCAGGTTACTTAATAATTATTAACTCTTTTAAATCTTTATTAATTATCTCATAATTCACTCTTAAGGTTTTGTAATGCCTTAAGAGTTAAGAGAGAAATTCCATGGAGCTGTTATGCCCTACTATAGATGACGGTATACTTATCTCGTATACTAAGCTAAATGCTACTTACCGAGGCCGTGCCTTAGCGGCTATTTCGTCCCTATTGTGTCGTAAAAGACGACTTTGGTGAATGCCAGAAAATCTTAGGCTTCTGATAATAATATTCTGGCGAAATAACCATCACCTTTATGCCAGACGTAAAACACTAAGACCAATGAGTAACATAAAGCTTTCTCTTTTTTCTCTATCTTTCTTAACAGCCAATCACGCGAAAATTATTGAAATGGTCCACACACAGACATTTGTTTCGACATAACATTTGTATTCCGTGATCAGGACGGACAGCAGTGTCAAAGGTGCGTACAACTATCGGGCGTAGCGATTAAGGCAAATCCTCCCTGCGATGGAAGAAGCCTAGTATGTCCTATTCTTATTGTAAACTTTTGCGCGATAATGTAGGTATGTTCAGTACCTATATATAGTATAAAACAAAATCGCTTCCCGGTGTTTATACGTTTAGATCATTTAAACTACGCTACAGACAAAGACATTTAAGTAGTAGTAGTAATAGACCGGACATCAGCAGCAAAATTGTCGTCTGTAACTTATGTCCTATAGGATATATCTCCGATTTTTGTCATTTAGTCTTAGTGACATCTTAAAAAAGTCAAGACGCATTCGTTTCATATATTTAAAAAATATTTTTAGAGAAAATATGCCCGGTTGTGCATTAAGATATTGTAAGTCACGATATGGAGCAAAAAATGAACGTGATTTCGGTTTATTATCATATATTTTTACATTAATTTTTATTGTAATAAGCGCCCTCTGTTATCCAGTAAACGTCATTATTTAGTTACCAATGTTAAAGTTAGTGATTGACGACGTTTATCGATTGGGATTATCGATAAAACATATACAGGGTGCCGATTTAATACTTTACAATATTTAAGGAGGTAAAACAGTCTACGATACTGTACCCATACCAACAAAAATGAGTAGCATATACTAACTATGCTAAGTAGCCTACCTTATGTGGAGCAAGGGTGGGAAATTTTTTTTAGGCATGCTGATGAGATTTTCTGTGTTGCTTATGAGCATGCTTGCTGTGTTGATGTTTAGTAATACAGAAAGTCTTCTCTTTTACATATCACTCACATTACATACACTTCATTGTCTGGTAGTTTTACACCGGGCTTCATTGTCTGGTGATTTTCAAGGACAAAGCCATTATAGATCCTCGCTTACAGTGATAGGAGAGGGCTTTAGGTTTCTTACATTAAAAACAATCTGTACTGTTAAAGATATTAGATGCAAGAAGTTGTAGGGTAAGCCTGAGTTAGAAAATAAGGTAAAAAATTAACATAACAACTTTTATTGATGTGGGTAGTGTCTTTAAGTACCTACTGCAGCTGATGAAACGTGAAAAATCGTGAAACGGATTTTAAGTTCATTGTTTACATAAAATATTTTAGATTTGAAGTGTATTTTTGTAATAGAAACGAATTTAAAAACATAGAGGCGCTCTTTTATTGGATTTGGCGTTTCTCGATGTTCTTTAACGCCGACCGATCAATCATATGCTATTACTATAGCAGCTAATGGACCGACTAACGTCATACAAGATGCCACCAAGGTGGCAACCAAAGTGACTGCTGTTTGAATTGATTCTTAGTTATTGGAAATTAAATATTTTATTTCAGGACACTAAAGGGGCGTAAAAAGTTAATATGATTTTATTCGTGTAATGGAAGTCATGATAAATAGATTTATACAATAAAACAATCATGTATATTCCCTATTATTATATAGAAAAGCATTTCAAACACAAAGTATCGATAATGTTGTTGAAGATTACTATCTTCAACAACATTATCGATACTTTGATATCGAAACGGTAACATTCCTAAAACTACGTTATATTTATTAGGGTCACCTACTGGGGAATAGTTAAAATGTTTCTTAATAAATGCTTAGCGTTGTTTTGCTATTTTTAGCTAGAGGGTGCCACACGCGCACTAGCTCAAATTTTTTGTATATAAATGTTCCCAATGTCCGCTCTATAGTATACCTATATATTTAAGTCTCTTTGGTTACAGACTACTCATTACTAATTACTCATTCTGTTTATTCTGTCAATAGACAGAATGAGTCAAGAGGAAGGTTTATATGTATAATATATATTATATAATTCTTCTGTCCGTATGTATGTGACTGAACTTCTAAATCTTGATGAAATTTTGTGGCAAGGCAAGCCCCCGGGCGAGGATGGAATTACAGTGGAGCTTCTGAAAGCGAGTGGAAAACCGGTAGGTACTTGAAGTCCTTCAGAAGCTCTATAATTCTATCCTCCATCGTGGCACTACTCCGGAGGCGTAGAGCAGAAGTGCGGTGGTCTTGTTCTTCAAGAAAGGCGATAACGCTCTCTTGAAGAACTACAGACCAATTTCCCTTCTCAGCCGCGTCTACGTGCTGTTTTCGAGTCATTACGAATCGTCTCACACGCAGTCTCGACGACTTCCAGCCTACGAATAAGCCGGTTTCCGAAAAGGTTTTAGCACCTTAGACCACCTACATACCCTTCGGCAAATTGTACAAAAGAGCGAATAGTACAATCTGCCACTATGCCTTGCTTATTTGGATTATTAGAAAGCCTTTGATTTCGTCGAAATTTTGTCGGCGCTGCAGGCCCTTCATCGGTGCCAAGCTCAGATCATAGAACTGTTGTTTCTATGATCTGAGGTGCCAAGTTAACTGTCGGTATATCGCAGTGCTGAAGTGTTTGTACAGTAAAGCTACGATGGCTATTTGAGTAAAGAACCAGAGTACGAAACCTATCCAACTGCAGAGAGGTGTAAGACAGGGCGACGTTATATCCCCGAAACTCTTCACCGCTGCGTTGGAAGACGTTTTCTAGCTACTGAACTGCAAAGGATACACAACATTACTGGCGAGTACATCACTCAACTTCGATTTGCCGACGATATAGTTCTTATGGCGGAATCGCTGGACGACCTGAGCACTATGCTCAATGACCTCAATAGTGCCTCCCAACGGATAGGTCTTAAGATGAACATGGACAAAACAAAGATCATGTTTAACGTCCATGTCACACCTGTGCCGGTAGTTGTTGGGAGCACTAAGCTCGAAGTTGTTGAGGAGTATGTTTACCTGAGACAAATAGTCCAAGTAGGTAAGCCCAACTTTGACCGAGAGGTCAATTGATGGATTTAACTCAGCATCTTCTCGTCAGGTATGCCTCAAAACCTCAAAACTAGATTGTTCAACCAGTGCGTGTTGCCAGTGATGACCTGTGGATCTGAGACGTGGTCCTTCACTGCTGGCCGTATGAGGATGCTTAAAGTCACTCAGCGAGCTTTGGAGAGGGTTATGCTCGGGGTTTCTCCGATAGACTTCAAACGAGCTTATCCGCAGTAGAACCAGAGTGACCGACATGATTGATGACCCAACGGATTAGTACGAGGGTGACCCTGAAAGTTCTTAGACAATCAAAAACTGAACAAACTAGCAAGTTATTTGTTTTATTATATCTTTTCAAAATAGTGTCCATTTACATCAATACATCGCTGCATCCGGTGGAACCACTGAGAAAAGCACTTTGCCCACTCGTCCTTAGGGGTATCTTCGATGGCAATTTGAAACGCAGCCACTGCTTCCTCGGCGTCCATAAAAGTTTTTCTTTTATTTTTGGAAATAAATAAAAATCGCAAGGTCGGGGCTATAGGGCGGGTGACCCAGTAATTTCACGTCTGACGTCGCCAAGTAGTCGATTGTTTGCTTGGCGGTGTGCGACGAGGCGTTGTCGTGGTGAAGGAAGATCCTACTGCGAGGTCGTTTCTCTTGAACTTCTCCCAAGAGACAAGTGGCAAACAATTGTTAGTGTCCCACTCTGCAGTAACTGTTTTTCGATCCTCGAAAACAATTGTTGCGTAATGACTTGTCCTTCCGAAGAACGAGGCCACCATATTTTTTCCCACGCTTCGATCTCTCTTCACTTTAGTTGGCAACTCCTTGGAAGGAAACACCCAGACAGCAGACTGTCTCGTAGTTTCAAGATAATAGCAATAAATCCAGCTTTTGTCACCCGTATGTATGTCGAACACAGCATTTGAGTCACCTCCGCTAAATCTTTGAACCATTTCACGACATCAACACGACGGAGTTTTTGGGCCTCTGTCAAATTATGAGTTATCCACAGGGCACAAAGCTTCCTGACCGCTAAATATTCATGGAGAATTTTGTGCACTTGACTTATACCGATGCCTAAGCTTGTCCGAATCTGCTGATAAGTCACTCTTTTGTCAGTCTCTATCATACCAGACCTTACATAGTAGGGGATAACCATGATATAGTATTATTTGCAGATGACACTTCTTCAATTTTCAAATTAAGTCGACAGTTACTAAAATATGACGAAGTAAATAATGCTATATCTAAATTAGTAAATTGGTTCGATGTAAATAATTTGCATTTAAATGGCACTAAATCAAAATGTATGAAATTCGTGACTCCAAATGTCAAACAATTAAATACTAATGTAATTTTAAATGGGGAGAAACTGAGTCTTGTAGATACCACCATTTTTCTTGGAATCACACTAGACGCGAAGCTTCAATGGAGCCCCCATATATCAAAACTAGCAAGCAGACTTAGTTCTGCAGCATATGCTGTAAAAAAGATTAGAAGTCTAACCAGTGTTGAAACAGCTAGACTAGTTTACTTCAGCTACTTCCATAGCATAATGTCGTATGGTATTTTGCTATGGGGACACGCAGCTGACACTGAAATTATATTTGTTTTGCAGAAGAGGGCCATAAGAGCAATTTATGATTTAAAGCCTAAAGAGTCGCTGCGACAAAAATTTAAGGAAATTAATATATTAACTTTGGCCTCTCAATACATTTATGAAAATGTAATGTACGTACACAAAAATAAAAGTAGTTTTACAAAAATAAGTGATATTCATTCTGTAAATACTAGGAACAGACACAAGCTAGTATTACCAGTTACTCGACTCCATCGAGCCAGTAATTCATTCTTGGGGCGATGTATACGCTTTTACAACAAAATTCCAGAAAATATACAAAGTTTGACCTGTTCAAAGTTCAAAAACTTTATTAAACTAAGTTTGTATAAAAAGGGTTATTATAATATTAAGGAATTTATGGATGATAATAACCCCTGGAAATGAGGTGATCGCTACCAAGCTATTTCTAATTTGTTGTGTTGTTAATTTGTGTAACATCATGATTGTAAGCTGTTATTTAAAAAAAAAGTCCCGCTGGGTTTCTTGCTGGTTCTTCCCAGGACAGAGGTTTTTTCCGAACCAGTGGTAATCAAACAAAAGAGTGACTTTCAATAAGTATTATTTATAATCTATATTGAATAAAAAAGTTTCTGTTTCTGTTTCTACGTTCTCTTTCATATATTATCTTCAGTTGTCGCCGCAGAAGGCCGTCCCTCACGTAGATCATCGGTGAGATTAACTAGAGCGACCACGTTTAAACTCATTAAACGAGTTGCAAACAGTAGCACGAGATAGGGTTTCATCGTGAAAGGCTAATCGAAGTCTATCAGAATTTTCTTGTTGACTTAAATGACATCAAAAGTCATAAAAAATCATTGTATGAAAATTTTCACGCGTTAAATTCATGTTGACGTGACGCAGACAATTTCTAATTTGCCGCCAAATCGTAAACAAATGACAAATTAATAAAATACATACACAATAATTTTGGTAAAGTGTTCCATTAGCAAAATTTTAACTTATTTTTTATTATATCGTTTACAAGTGGCCAGTTCTAAAAACTTAGTGTCGCCCTCGTAAGCTGAAGTGGCAATGAGTCGGCCATATAGCTCAAAGAACCGACAACCGATGGGGAAAAAAGGTTGTTCAGTGGCAGCCTCGTACCGGTAGGCGAAGTCTAGGGCGAGCCCCCACTAGATGGAGTGACGTATGTTCACAAAAACAAATGTAGTTTTAGTAAAGAAAGTGATATACCAGTCTCTCTACTCCACAGAGTCAGTGATTCATTCTTGGGGCAATGTATACGCTATTACAACAAAGTCCCAGAAAATATACAAGGTATCTCTAGTTAATATTTAATTTAACAAAAACTGTATAAAAAGGGTTATTATAATATAAATGAATACATGGTTGATAGTAACCCCTGGGAATGAGGTGGTCGATTCCAAGTTGTTTCTGAAATAAATTTTATAAGTTGTTTGTAGCCATATACATATACCTATTGTAAAATTTATTTAAAAAGAGTCTCGCTGAGTTTCTTGCTGGTTCTTCCCAGGAGAGGTTTTTTTCGAACCAGTGGTAAAGTAAAAAAAAAATATTTTCAATAAGAATTACTTGTAGTCAATATTGAATAAAAATTATTCTATTCTATTCAATTTTAAATCATCTTGCAAACCAGACTTCTTTTATCACACAATTTCTCACCCTGTAATTCAGATTCAGTCCTAACACACTACTCAATGACCGCATTTCTACAGCATTTATTCTACTCTCGTGCTTCTTCTGCCACACGTAACTTTCACTACCATACTTTAAAGTAGGGACTAACACAGCGAAGTTAATTGTCCTACGTGCATTTTTGGACACCGTTGAGTTATATGTACTACATACTAGAGAAGCCATTCTAAACAAAAAATGTGCACTACCTATGACTTCGCGCATTCGCGGGAGATAGCAGAGTCGCGCATGCGCAGTTGATTTAAGCACGTTGCGCCTGCGCGGTCAGTTTTTAATTTAAACTTTAATTTGAAATCTTGCATGCAATGCATGTATAGTGAAACCACAGACTAACTAGTAGATTGAAACCGCACTAAATGACACACTACGAATTGCAGTACAGTTCACTTGAATATAGTGTATGTCCGGAATGCGAAATCTAGTACGTAGTACATATATATCGATGTTGGCCACATTTTGACTTTTCACAATAGAGTGCAGGGCCCCATTTACTCATTCCCCTTTTCTGCGTTCATTAGTAGTTTTATATTCTTATCATATCTACCATCCCTGCTAAATACACATCCCAAATACACAAATTCATCTACTTGCTCGACCAACTCCCCTTCTATTCTTATTTCACATTTCGTTTTACTATCTTCTCTTTCAAAAACTATAACTTTCGTATTAATTTCATTCACTTTCATTCCCCTTTCTTTTAATGACCTGTTCATTAATGTAACCATCATTTGGAACTCGTCTCCCGACAACGCGAGTATGACTTGATTATCGGCTTACAAAAGGCATTTGACGGTTAGCTCACCATTCTTAACCCGCAATCTTCAACTTTTAAATTTTCCAAACAACTGTCCATAAAACATCTATACTTAATTAAGAATTAAGATATGTGTCACCTCCCCTGAGGAGTAAGATACGAGTAGAATGCCAAGTTACCAGAAAAAGGGGTCTCCGGTTCTTACCGCTGCTGCTTAACGCAAGAATACCATCTGTGCTACCACGGCCTTTCCTCGGTCGAGACGCTCCATTCGTGCTACAGTATCGCTACAGCTTGGCTCTACCACGTACATATGTTTAGTTAATTAACGCCTCTCTGTTCTTTGTCCTTGATCTGTGGGGCTTGGGTTTAGCACATTCGTATGGATTTTCTACTATCATTTTGCCGTTAGAGCCACATATATGGGAGAGGAGGAGGAGATACTGTTTCTCTTCGTTGATATCTAAGTTGTACATATTTACATTTAAACAAAAAGGATCAATATTCCTTACTCTCCAATGGCCTTATCATTACGGTGTACGCTTATTATCGGGTGACTGTACTTTGCACTATACTTGAAATTAATTTATTTCGTACTGCTAGTAAACTACCAATCTTTTTAAAGTAGTATAGGGTGAAAAGCGAGTACACAGTCCACCTGATAAGTAAAAGATGTGGCCCATTAATGATCGATTAAGAACCAAAATGCAGATACGTTTTCCCTGAGGACTAAGATGGAATACCTCACTACCAGTCAAAAGTGTCATCCATCCTATCTACGAAGCGTGAATATTAGAGCTGATTCCATTCCCCCTGCCTTGGAAGATTTATATCCAACAGTAGACTGATAACAGGCTTATCAATTCAGGCCCTTCAATCCAGTACGAAGTCCAGGTCAAAATCTTAAAAATTTTTTGACTCCTAACCACGCTTGGTAAATGTTAGGCGATTTGACAGTTTAACATGACGGTCCCGAAATTTTGCTGGCTACATGGTTATACCGCCATTTATGGAAGCTATGGCATCTTTCTGGCATTTCCGATACTTGTGTATCACGAAACTGCACGAGACGTGGGTGATGATTCCACACGGCCACATAAACTTAAAGTTGCTCTGCAAGACTTGTGAAGTATTTAATAGTATATAATATGTTGTGATTTATTTAACATAAAAAATTAAACTTCCATTGAAAATAGATATAATTAATTTATTGAATAAGTAAAATGCTTAACGATAAAAAATTTACACACAATCCAATCTACCACGCAAACTTTCTATATACATTATTGGTATCAACTAAGATATCGCCCTGATCTGTACATCGGTAAAACCGCAAAAATAAAATACAGTTATCAAGTATACTTAATAAATTAAACAAAATCAGCTTTGGTCTAAATTATAAGATTGTACAAAAATAATTAGGTAAAAAAGCAATATTTGAAACGTATTCGGTAATATAAATACAATAAAAACTAAAAATAAATATGAAAAATGCTCGCAGATTAAAAATACGCAATATAAAACTCTCACTGTATCATCTGTGACTTAGTCCTATTCTTTATGTAGCTAAGTAATCTCGTATTTTTTTTTAATAACCTAATGTGAATTTAATGTAACTGGCAATAGTAAAAGGTGGTAGGTACTTTTTTTGTTCTTTTCAACCGACTTCAAAAAAGGAGGAGGTTCTCAATTCGTCGGAATCTTTTCTTTAGGTATGTTCACCGATTACTCGAAGACGCCTGAACCGATTTGAAAAATTCTTTTTATGTTTCAAAGAGTATACTTTCCAGGTGGTTCCATTTAAATTTTATCGAAATCGGTCGAGCTGTTTTAAAAAATCAACAATAAATTATTTATGTTGAAGTCGGTTGTACAAAATTTTGTCTTTACCGCTTGTATCTTTTTAAATAAACGGTTTTATTGAAAAGAAAAACTAATTTGTGCCATTTGGTTATTTCAATATGATATGTTGTAATTTTGTTTATTGTTTAATTTAATTAAAATTATTTTGCACGATAAATTAGAGTAAGGTCGAAGCCACACGGTGCGTTAGACACGGTGACGCGGAGCAGCATGGCTGCCACTCGGCTGGTACGATATCGTAAATCAACTTTTTTGGTACACCTGTAGAAACTTAGCCACGCTCCGCCAAACGCTCTTTACTGATGTCTTACTCTTAGTAACGAGAGTGTAGCAAGGCATCAGTAATGTAATGGCATATAGCGTGAATGACAAACATTAACTCTTCTGACGTGACGGTGGCTTTGCACGCTGGACTCTGGACGAGAGGAAGAGCTAGTGTTTGACCATCAGGCAGAATGCCCCGTCTCGCTGTACGCTCCACGGAGGTCAATTACCCTTAGACTTAGTAGGCTTAGTAAGTGTTAATATGTTGTTAGTAATGTGACATAAACCTCACTTATGCTTAAAGACATGATTTATGGAATATCGCGACTCGCGATGACAAAATGGCTGAGATTAAGATGACGTATTCATGTTTTAAGTGGCTTTTTTACCTTATTAAGTTAAACATGAAAGTTATGTTTAAGTTAATGGAAAATATGTATTGAGAAATTTTCAATATTTTGAATTTTCAACGAAAAATCTAAAGCTAATGAAAATTTCAAAGCTATTCAATTTATTTGAAATCTAGGGCAGTGTATACATTACCGATTGAAACCATCTAAAATATCTGTTATTGAAATTTAACAAGCGCGCAGTTTCCAGGAGATTAGATCGACAATGGTCTGTTCGGAAAGATACAATGAAAAACTTACAGTATTATTAGATTAAATAGCGTTTCAAATAATAATATAACATTATGTTATTTACTTATATACACGTTATTTTGACACATGATATAATCTGTGTAGTCTGTTGATTGTCTTTCCAATTTCAATTTTATTGGAGTTTACGAGCCGTTACAAATAAATAACTGAAAGAAATCCACTCTTACTATAATTTTAATTTGTTTTAACTTTTTTCAAATGATAGTCTTTACAGCGCATTAAATCTAAGTTCAAATTGGCTTTAACTTGACTCTCGACTATTTTCACAGGATCCAATAGGATTTGAGTGGGAAGCGGTGGATGGAGTCACCTCGGGAGCAACGATAAGGCCTTCTTTAATCCTCTTCTTTTGCTTCATCCTTCTGTTCTGGAACCATATTTTAACTTGGGTCTCGTTCAGTTGCAAAGCGGATGCTATTTCTATCCTCCGTGCCCTGGTAAGGTATTTGTTGAAGTGGAACTCTTTCTCCAGCTCTGTGAGCTGTTTGTTGGTGAAGTTGGTGCGGCCGGTGTTGTTGAGGTTGAGTAGTGGGTTGGCCAGCATCTGGCTGCCCGTTGGTGTGCGAAGGCCGTCCTGTGGACTTCCGAGGACACCTTGGCTTGTGAAGTCGGTTGGAGGTATCATCAGTTTTGGGGCTGAAAAGAAAAATAAATCTAGTTATTTAATAAACTCAAGCAGCTATTGTTCATAGTTTTAATAGTTTATAGTGGTAGTAGACCCCAAGTATATATATTTTCAAATATCTTTATCCCATTAATTTCCCTAATTTCCCATCTTCACCTCAAGAAGAATGGAACGCAACGCATTTACGCAAAATACCGCCAGTGTGATAATTTCGAGAAAGAGAGTGAACTTCCTCTTCGTGAATGACATGACGCTCTCGTTAAATATTTATTTACGTGCTGCAGCTATGTATACTGTGGTTACAGCAAGAATGGGTCGGCTCGACCGGGGTAGGACCACGCTCTCACAGAATACCAGCGTAAAATAACAGCTTAATGCTGCTGTGTTTCGTATGGTGAGTGTAGAGAACCGGAGACCCATTTTACTGGCAACGAGGCATTCTATCTCAGTCCTCAGGGGTGACAACGCATCTGCATTTTGATTCTTAATCGATGATAAATGTAGATCTCTATGGGCCACAGCAACCAGTTACCATCAGATGGACTGTGTACTCGTTTGTCACCCTAAAATCAAATACAACATTAATTCTAAGTGCTTTGTTATGTTATTGTGTAATAGAATAAAAGCCGCCTGCATCGGATCAACAGAATAACTGCAAGAAATTCTGCTGGCCTCACAAGGTTCGTCGTTCTTCCCTGTAAACGAGGCAACCCTAATGCACCATACGCATCAACTTCTTTATTCTTGATAGAAACATTTTATAACAATCCCATTCTTTATTCTTTCTTAATCAGCTCACAAAAGTCCACTGCTAGACGTAGGACTCCGTTGTGATGATTTGCCTCTATCAAGTTGAATAATTAACATTTATATTTTAAAGAAGTATGTTTGCTGTTGTGAGAGCCGTGGTAGCTCAGATGGTTAGCGCTCGCTGTAAGTTAAACGGCACGCGAGCAACCCGGGTTCGATCCCCGCCGGCACCAATGAAATTGTTAATTGCAGTTTTAAGTGCTGATTTACCACGTGCCCGGCGGTGAAGGAAAACATCGTGAGGAAACCTGCATGTGTAAGAAATAAGAAAAAATATATTTTGGAGAGATGTGAAGTTCGCCGGCACGCATTGGGAGGCCTGTGCCCAGCAGTGGGACGTATATAGGCTGTAAAACTTCTTTTTTATTTATGTTTGCTGTTTGAGGCTATATTAACAGCGCCATATCAAAATTTAATAATTTCGCCTACTATAATATATAAGTTTTAGAAATATAGTATTCGGATCCCTAATATAGTAGGATACTATTTTCGGGACAGTACAGTAGGGTTGGCAGCCCTAGAGGCAACTAAGAGAAATGGGCAAAAATTTAATAGCTAATAGAATAGAATAGAATAATTTTATTCAATATTGATTACATGTAATTCTTATTGAAAGTCATTTTTAACTTTAACCACTCGTTCGGAAAAAACCTCTGTCCTGGAAAGAACCAGCCAGAAAGCCAGCGGGACTTTATTTTAAAGCATAACTTACAATATTATAATCGTGGGCTTCTTCCGTGCTTACTTTTTACTTTGTATGATATAGCTATATGTTTTAATACTTTACATATATTATGCACTGGTGGTTGAAAAAATCTATAGAAAATATCTTAGTAAGTTGATTTTTGAATGGGGACAATGTAAGTTAAACATTCAAGAATTAAGAATAATACGTGTTTGTCCGGAACAGGTTAGTTTGTTTACACAAAAGCCTCATTGCAAGGATAATCTTAGTAAACGCACCGGAGATCTGTCCGTGGGAGCCACTCTAATGTCAATTTATGACAGGTGTCAATTTTTTGTGGCGCGCACAAAGAGAGATAAAAGATATTTCAATAGCGCGGCGTCCCGCGGCGCGGGAGTGCCCAACGGCGGCCATTTCACGGTACACGTGAAGTTTTGACGTTTATTATGGTAGATAAGTAAACAGGCATTGTTTCGCTTGACGACTAGCAACTAGTTGGTCGCTTTGAGTCTCTAATCGGTAAGAACTCGTCATCGTCATAATTAGAACACTTCACAAGTCCACTGTTGAACGTACGCACCCAAAAAGAATGACACAAATCACGGTCCTGAGTCACCTGCTGTCGACTTCCTGCATCTCTTACCAGGTCTCAATCCATCTAGACTCCCGACATTTCGATTGCTGGTATAAGGTTGTCGATCAAGAACCTTTCTGTCCCACGGTTGCTACTAGGATGAGTGCATTATAATAATTTTAATGCTTGCCATTACGAGGAAGGAAGGAGAGGAAGGCTCCGTGGCGCATTGGCTTAGCAGTGATTTGCAGCGTTGAGAGCCACGGGTTTGAATCCCTCTCGAGTCAAGTATTTGTATGACCAACAAATAATTGTTGCCGGCCTGGATGTTTGTCCTTGTGAAATGTATGTATGTAGGTACCTAAACTCTAAACCCATCGATACAAGAGAAAGTCCTAGTGTGGAGGTAATTTTTAAACAAAAGGAGATGATAAAAAGAAGGTAATAATATAGGATGCAGTGTCATGGACACAAAGAATGTTAAAACATGTCAAAACGGAAATAGACGACCATTTAGAAGATAATCGCTCGTATTAAGATATTTGTAGTATGAAGCTAACAAAGTGATTCCCTTTGGAAACAATGAAATTGTTATTTTCAATTATAAGTGCTAATTTGTCACATTAGCCATCTGGTGTGTAAGAGGGAATAACTAAGAACTAAGGGAATGCCGAAAATCTTGTGGCTCATCGCGGGTTTATCCCGTTGCAGGGATTTGGCTTAATTGTCACCATTGGTAGGTATATTGACGATCGCAGTGCCAGACGTGAGCACCTTTGACATTGTCATTACGGGTTTTCAACGTGGTAGAGCTATGCAGCAGCTATATTACTAGTATATGTACTGTAGCACGAATGGGTCGGCTCGACCGGGGAAGGACCACGCTCCCACAGAATACCAGCGTAAAATAGCAGCCTATTGCTGCTGTGTTTCGTATGGTGAGTATTTAGTTCACCCTATGTACCCTTAATAGTCCCCTCATACACACACACAGGACAAAATAGTGTAATTGATCTATGCCCACCACCACATGGTAATAATAATAATTAAACGACGGCAAAACAAATTAAAAGAAAATTGTGGAGACTTCATTAACGATTTGATAAGGGTTCGAATTGATTTTTATTTGAGTATTTATTTTAATTACGTTACGCAAGACGAAGATTTCTTTTGTATCTCGGATTACAGATTAAAATTATCATTTGATAAGATTTAAAATTAACGTTATATTGCTGAAGGTAATCGGCTACCTAAGATAGATATCTGTATATGATAATGGGATCGATAGATATGTCAAAACGGATCGCAACATGCGTAATGTGCACGTTTACCTACTCTAAGGTAACATGCCTGCAGAGACCATAGACTCTACGTCATAGATTATTTACGTGGTAGCGCCATGCTGCAGCTATATTGTGGTTGCAGCACGAATGTGTCGTTTCGTCCGGGGTAGGACCACACTCTCACAGAATACCAGCGTAAAGTAGCAACTTATTGCTGCTGTGTTTCGTATGGTGAGTGTAGAGAAGAGAACAGGAGACCCTTTTTACTGGAAACGAGGCATTCCATATCAGTGAAGGGTGACAACGAATCTGCATTTTGATTCTTAATTCAGGATCAATGTAGATGTCTATGGACCACAGCGTTCATTTACTATCAGGTGGACTGTGTGCTCGTTTGTCACCCTTATCCTATAAAAAAAATTAGATTTACTACGTTTTCCATGGACAACAAGTTTTATATTATGATTTAAAATTGTAGTAACCCGAGCCGTATGGTGGAGGCATAAGGTAATCCATCACGCTTTTTCGTCCATTGGGTATCCTATTAAACGACTATGGAAATGTCAGTAAAATCTTGTGACATCACATTATATTATGTATACCAAATATTAGCTCAATCAATCGAACAGCGGAAAGTAAAACTGACAACCCTAAGGCTATGGTCGCCTCTATGTATAAACAATTAAATTCATACACGAGTTTGACTTCTGTACTCTTTTTATTTCGTGCTTAAACTGAGGCACTTCCATTAAAATATAATAATCTAGTATGAATAGCGGTCTACAAAAAATGTCCTACTTCTAAACGCAGGTTTCCTCAGATTTTATCATCATTATAGACTATCAAAATCCATTGCTGAACATAGGGACTCCCCAAAGATTCCCTCAAACGATACTTGACATAGTTGCCAAGCTTGGCATGCCGGTTGACAACCGCAGTTTCTTTATTGTATAGTTGTTATTAGGGATGATATAGGGTAGTGAACAAGTGAATATTCTTACACGGTTAAGATAATAGTTTATTTTTTCTTTTTATTATTGTTAAATAATACTGGCCGCCCAACGGTAGAATTCCAACAAAACCTCTTTTGGCGAAAAATATAAGAAATTTTTTAATGTCTTTCTTTCACATATTGGATCCATTTGCAGCAGTTTTTATAGGTTAATAATAACAGCTTATTTGCCTTATGCAGCACTAATTTGTTAATGGTTTAATGCACCATAATTATGGTTGCAAATCCTAATGCATGATAGAATAATAAGTGATTCTAACTGTAACGAGTTTAATGCAAATTCAAGAAAATCAACTTCCTTCTGCGTGAATCCCATATCTCTGGTGCCCTTTGACCTACAGGACCCAAACTCGACCGAGCTACTACCTCAAGGTATCCACATACCAAATTTAAAGTCAATCGGTCCAGTGGAACGGAAGTTATAGTGTCGGCATACAGACTAATAGACTGCCAGCTAAAACCATTAACTTCCTTTCAATGCTACGCAGAAGGAAGTTAATAAAGTAAAATATAGGAAGGGGATCTTTTGTACCTGTCTGTTAAATAAATTAATATAATATATTTTTTTAAATTCCAGAAAATATACAAAATTTGGCTTGCTCAAAGTTCAAAAACTTTATTAAACTAAGTTTGTGTAAAAAGGGTTATTATAATATTAAGGAATTTATGGATGATAATAACCCCTGGAAATCAAGTGATGGCTATCAAGCTATTTCTAATTTGTTGTGTTGTTAATTTGTGTAACGTACATGATTGTAAGCTGTTATTTAAAAAAAAGTCCCGCTGCGTTTCTTGCTGGTTCTTCCCAGGACAGAGGTTTTTTTTTCGAACCAGTGGTAATTAAACAAAAGAGTGACTTTCAATAAGTATTATTTATAATCTATATTGAATAAAAAGTTTCTGTTTCTGTTTACGGTGTGAACGGTACGGTAGGGTTACGGTTTTTGAGGTTTGAACGAGTGGCAGTCGCGCACTCAGTGCATCTGATGGTATGTAGACAGTACGGCCTACGTTCTATTACATTTACATCTGTCCTTGATTAAGGATCAAAATACAGATGTGTTTTAATTTCTTTTGTTTACACGAATACTACACATTTAAATGAAACTAGTTTATACGGATTTTATCGCATATATTTAGCTTATTTTATCGAGTAACGTACATAAAATATTTGAAACGTGTGGAATACAAAATAAGTTAAAATACGCGGTGAAATACGTAAAAACTAGTTTCATTTAAATTTTAAACATAGGTATGCCTTTGTTTTATTTGCGTTAACTGGTTGCACCCCTGAACATGGTGCTTTAGCCTGGTCAAGGCCACACATTAGTGCTGTAGCTATAATACATCCACAATATTATTTTCACCTGTTAATTTCTCATATTTTCTTTAAGCATATCGTATTGATTTATTATATATACAGTACAATATACTGCCTTAACCTATATTAATAATTCTACTGCAAGATAGAGATAGGCAGTATAATTACGGGTTCTTCAGCATTTACTCTTCTCTCGCCATACGAAACACAGTGGGCGTGGTTCTTCCCTGGTCGAGCCGATCCTTGGCTCTACTGTCTAAATATACCAAGTGCAGTATATAGATATTCAGGACAGACGAACGATGACGGCTAGGACCGTGCATAGTCTTTAGTTCATTCTGCGTAGATCGGACCAAAAGTAATAATTAAAAAGCTGAAGGTACTCCGGGTTAAATCCGAAATCGGGACGTCAATCACCTCAGTCCCAGGTGACCATGGGTGCTGTAAAGCACTCGAAACGTTGGGAGTTAATGATAAGTATAATTAAACGCGATAAAATCCGTAAAAGTAGTTTTTCTGCCGACTTCCAAAAAGGAGACGGTACTCAATTCGACTGTATGTTCATTTTTATGTGTGTTACCTCATAACTTTTTACTGGGTGAACCTATTTGGATGATCCTTTTTTAATTTGAAAGCTGGTACTTCTCGTGTGTTCCCATATGAATTTGATCAAGGTCAGACCAATAGTTTTTGAGTTATTCTTAATAACTTATATTGATGTCGGCTGTACAAAATTATTAATTTTAAATTATATTCAAAGTGTAGTGTTCGCGTAAATCATTATTCTTTAGTTTTTGAAGCGTTAAAATTGATCATAGAGGCTGCCATATGAAAACGAATCAAAAAATTACATTTAATAAAAAGTAAATACCAACTTAAACAACTAAAAAGTAAGTATAAATATTTATTTCACATTTTGAAGTTAGGGCTTAATTCTTCTATACAGTAATAATAATAATAATATATTTTGTTTATTCACTCCACAAATTTTACATCGTGACTTTAACTACACTATTTAAATAAAAAAAGTATCGTCAATTACATTGAGAGGTTAACGTCTATCCTAGCACCGATTTTTAGGTAGATATTTTTAAACCTTTTGAGTGGACTAAGAAATATGACAATCTCAATGTCATTTAAATATTTCCATTAAAAGCTTCATCCCCATTCTGCCTGAAGAATATTCAAAATATGTTCACAATTGGCAAAGATGTCGTTACACAAACGCAAGATAAATTATAGTAATGTATAATGTATAATTTATCTTGCGTTTGTATAATATATATAATATACATAAGTTAGACCGACTGAGTTATTACGACGTAGGGAACGCCACAATTTTGAAATTCGATGGTTATACACATAAGTGCAAAGTAAGTATCAACTATCAACTAAATACTTAGCGGTCAGCCATCACAGAGTCTATTTCTCCAGGAGATGTCTCGTTTAGAGAAGAAACACGTGTCGTATTATCGACGGTGGTGTATCTTTCCTAGTATAGATTGGGATTAGTGGTGACAAGGATAGTTATTTCATCTGAACATGCCTCGTTGAGAGGAGAAACACGTTTCGTATTATCGACGGTGGTGTATCTTTCCTAGTGTAGATTGGGATTAGTAGTGACGAGGATAGTGTACACAATTGAAGGGCGGGATGTGCTTTAAGCTATGTAAAATACATTAAGTGGACGCTGTGGTTCATAGACATCTACATCCCTCCTCGATTAAGAAAAAAAAAAGAAGATGCGTTGTCACCACTGAGGACTAAGATGGAATGCATCGTTTCTAGTAAAAGCGTCTCCAGCTCTTACCAGCACTTACCATACGAAACACAGCAGCTAGTATTTTACGCTGGTATTCTGTGAGAGTTTGGTTCTACCCCGGTCGAGCCGACCCATTCGTGCTACAAGTATACCAGAAATATAGCTGTATCATGGCTCTACCACGTACAAAATTTAATATACCTATGTATTTCCGCAAAGTAACACCTGATTGTATTAATTACATCAATAAAGTGTTAAACTTAATTTGGCGACCCTTCCTGTCCGCGCCGTATGTCCCGCAGTCCGGCTAATCCTTTTCGTGTTCACTAATTGACAACCGGTGACGTAGCGAGCGGTGACAAGGGACGGTATTGACTCTTAATAAAACTAATATAACATCTTACACAAGCAGTTACCCTAACTTAGAACAAGACGACGGTTTAAATATATTACAAAGTATATTACGAAGAGATTCGCAATATGGCAGGTTTGAAAGATGACCTTATCACAAAAATTGATAAGGGCGTGCTTCGATGGTTTGGGCACGGTGAGCGAATGAGTGAAGACCGAATGGTGAAGAAAATATATAGCGCGAAAGTTAATATTAAAAGGTGTCGAGGTAGACCGAGACTAACTTTCGAAGACCATGTGAGCAAATTGCTCGAAGAGGGGAGGGTCAAGAGTACTCGGATACCTAGACGTGCATGTATGAAGAAGATAATGAATCTGAAAGAAGCGAAAGAGGTATGTAAGGATCGTGACACTTGGCGATCTGTTCTCTCTGGCTACCCCGTCAGGGATTTTGCGTGAAGATAAATAAAAATAAATAAAAAATAATAACAAAGTTAGGATGTAGTAGTTTTATAACGTGGTAGAACCATGCTGCATTTATCTTATGGTTGTACAGGCTGGGCTATCTAACGCTCGGACTTGGAACTATAATATATATTATTTTGAGGTTGGAAGACTGATGACATTTCCGATATGACAGAAAGTTAGTTTTATGTTTGACATTTATGAAATGGCTCGCTTTTCGTTTGAACAAAGTTGGGAAATATTAAAAACTTATTCCTAAAGTGGTGAGTCTTCTACTCAAACTGTAAAAAATTTACAAAAAAGAAATTTGACAAAATAGATGTGCCAAAAACGCAGTTTGTGGTTGAATTTGTGAAGCGAGTTCGTCAAACTGGATCGTTGTTGGATAAAACAACTCGTGTACGTACTCGTCCAGTGCGCTCAACCGAAAACATGGTTCTCAAGAATTGAACATTTCACGCACCTCTTTGAGAAGAATTTTGCATAAAGATCTCGGTATGAATGCGTACAAAGTTCAATTAGTGCAAGAGCTGAAGCCGCATGACCATGCGATACGTTTTCGGTTTGCCAAAAACCGCTTGATCGAAGATCAGCATTTTTACCGAAAAATCATCTATTCAAATGAAGCTCATTTACACATCAGAGGATACGTCAATAAGCAAAATTGTCGTATCCGGGGCTCAGAAAATCCACACGTCATCGTGGAGAAACCAATGCATCCACAACGAGTGACTGTCTAGTGCGGATTTTGGTGTGGTGGTATTATCGGTCCATTTTTCTTCGAAAATGAGCAAGAAAACGCCGTTACAGTGAATGGCGATCGCTACCGTGCCATGCTAAGCAAATTTTCGTTTCCTAAAATCGAAGAGGCATGACATAGACGACATTTGGTTTCAAGAGGAAGGCGCAACGTGCTACAAAGCCAACGTAACAATCGATCTTTTGCGCATTGTTTTTGAAAATCGCATAATCAGCCGAAATGCTCATGTCAATTGGCCACCTTTAAGCTGCGATTTGACTTCGTTCGACTTTTTTGTGGTAGCCGTTAAAGACAAGTGTTACGCTAACCACCTAGAGACAATTGACGACTTGAAGCATGAAATCGAAATTGCCATTGATGAAATAGAGACCCAAACAATCAAAATATACTGATAAATTGGACTGATCGAATGGCAGGGCTAGCCGTGGCAGTCATTTGAATGATGTTGTCTTTCATTTCTAAAAGGAAAGGTTAAATATTTCTAATAAACTCATAACTTCGAAAAATATTTATTAGTTTTTTTAATAGCCGATTCAAATTCCAAATGTTAAATGGGTGGGCCATTTAAACCAGCTTTGGTCAATCGTGTAATTTACGCGGTATAGCCATGCTGCAGCTATATTAGTAGTATAGTTGTAGCACAAATAGGTCGGCTCGACCGGAGCAGGACCACGCTTTCACAGAATACCAGCGTAAAATAGCAGCTTAACGCTGCTGTGTTGCGTATGGGTTGCGTATGAGTGTAGAGAACCGGAGACCATTTTTACTGGAAACGAGGCATACCATCTGAGTACTCAGGGGTGACAACAAATTTGCATTTTGAGTCTTAATCGAGGACAAATGTAGATGTCTATGGGCCTCAGCCTCGGTACTCTACCAAGTATTTACCAGCCTCTCTATTCCCTTTCATTAGTGGTCATCATTCGTCATCATTACAGCGTTTCATAAGTCCACTGCTGAAAATAGGCCTCCCCCAAGGAATGCCACAAAGCACGGTTCTGAGCCACCTGCATCCATCGACTTCCTGCATATCTTACCAGTACGTTACTCCATCTTGTGGGGGGTCTTCCTACACTTCGCCTACCGGTACGAGGCTGCCACTCAAGAACCTTTCTTCCCCATCGGTTGTCGGTTCTTCGAGCTATATGGCCGGCCCACTGCCACTTCAGCTTACTACTAATCCGTTGGGCTATATCGGTTACTCTGGTTCTACTGCGGATATACTCATTTCTAAGTTTTCTAAGTTTATCACGCAGAGAAACCCCGAGCATAGCCCTCTCCATAGCTCGCTGAGCGACCTTGAGCTTCCTCATACGGCCAGCAGTGAAGGACCACGTCTCAGATCCGTAAGTTATCACTGGCAACATGCACTGGTTGTACAATTTCGTTTTAAGGTTTTGAGGTATGTCTGACGAGAAGATGTGTCGTAATTTCCCGAACGCTGCCCAGTCGAGTTGAATCCGTCGATTGACCTCTCGGTCGAAGTTGGACTTACCTATTCGGACTATTTGTCACAGGTAAACATACTCGTCAACAACTTCGAGCTTAGTGCTCCCAACAACTACCGGCATATGTGTGACATGGACATTAAACATGATCTTGTTGTGTCCATGTTCATCCTAAGACCTATTCGTTGGGAGACACTATTGAGGTCATTGAGCATGGTACTTAGGTCCTCCAGCGATTCTGCCATAAGGACTATATCGTCGGTAAATCGAAGGTGAGTGATGTACTGGCCATTGATTTTAATACCGTATCCTTTCCTGTCCAGAAGCTTGAAAACGTCTTCCAATGCAGCGGTGAAGAGTTTCGGGGATATAACGTCACCCTGTCTTACACCTCTCTGCAATTGGATAGGTTTCGTACTTTGGTTCTGTACTCGGATAGCCATCGTAGCTCTACTGTACAAACACTTCAGCACTTCGATATACCGACAATCAACTTGGCACCGCTGAAGGGACTGCAGCACCGCCCAAATTTTCACGGAATTAAAGGCTTTCTCATAGTCCACATACGCCAGACATAGTGGCAAATTGTACTTTTCGGACTTCTGTACAATTTGCCGAAGGGTATGTATGTGGTCTAAGGTGCTAAAACCTTTTCGGAAACCGGCTTATTCGGAGGCTGGAAGTCGTCGAGTCTGCGTGTGAGACGATTCGTAATGACTCTCGAAAACAGCACGTAGGCGCGGCTCAGAAGGGAAATTGGTCTGTAGTTCTTCAAGAGAGCGTTATCGCCTTTCTTGAAGAACAAGACCACCGCACTTCTGCTCCACGCCTCCGGTGTAATGCCACCATGGAGGACGGAATTAAAGAGCCTCTGAAGGATTCCAAGTTCCGGTCTTACACCCGCTTTCAGAAGCTCCGCTGTAATTCCATCCTCGCCTGGGGCCTTGCCGTTTTTAAGGTGCTGAAGAGCCATTCTAATCTCGCTCAGACTGACGTCCGGGATATCTTCGGAGTGTTCATTAGTGGTAGCGCCACATAAAGCTATATAATAGCTCTAACAAAATACCAGCAGGTCGGTAACCCTAGGCCCCTCCTGGATAAGACTTCAAAAGCTCTGAAACAGAATATGAAATAAAATAGATTTTATGTTATTACAATGCCTTATCACTTATCAGCCGCTCTGATATGAATTGATGTAATCGAAAAGTCCATATTGTTCGTATAAAACCCGCAACTGCGAGCAATTTTCGATCCCGATATCAATGAACGTTAAAAACAAATTTAGTTTGTAATCATCATGTGACGTTTCATTTCCACACTGGAATGATATAATTTAATTGATGCTATATATTTATAAACACTCAAGAAAAATACAGAAACTGGTGACGGGCAATAGTTTCTAATGCGAGGCAACTAATACTATGAATAATATTTTTTTGCAATGCGTGAAACCGAAAATTGTTATCTTTGTATTTAGGCTTATACGTGCTGTACACAAGCTGGAGATGATTTTTTCATAGAATAAGGATGAAAAACGAGCACACGGTCCACCTAATGGTAAGTGGATGCTGTGGCTTATAGACACCTAAATTGTATATCCACGATCTAGAATACAAATGTGTTGCGTTGTCACCCCTGAGGACTAAGATAGAATACCTCGTTACGTGTAAAGCGGTTCTCCGGATCTCTACATTCACCAAATGAAACGGTACTTCTCTACTATTCTGATAATTCATGTTAGTATTTTGGAGAGCCATCTACCCCGATTGAGTCAACCTATTAGTGCTACAGCCATAATACAGCTGCAGCGTGGCTCTACCGCGCGGCAAACGTGATAATTTAATAAAAAAAAATCATATAGCAACTCTAATGAAGAGATTTCTGTCTGACTGCTCCGTTTCAGTTTATCGTTGATTGACAACACTTTGTATAAGTGCCTATAAAATTTCACAACTAAAATGTTTACTCTACTGAGATTGCGAACGTCATTGAAAATCTGTGGCACCTGGTACGCACTACGAGTAGGTTGTATGCTCACCGGCAATAGTTGTGCAAATATACAAACGGACGGTCAAGCAGCCGTCTGTTTGTTCTGACAACGGGTTGCGTGTGGAACACCGCCACGAAATGGATCCGCTTTGTTTATACTCGGACATAAAAACTGGAATAATGTTTGCAGTCCCTACGATTTTGAGTAAAATTCACTGTTAATGTCAAAATAAGTTGTTTTTAACCAACTTATTTTTACATTTTAATACAATTCACGATTTACATTTTCTAACAAATAGCATAATACAATTATTACCAACTAAATTACTTTTAAACAATCTTGTACACGAACAAATTTTTGCGATATATAGTTCCATATGTTTTTTATTTAGAATTTTACACTTTTTCATATGTTTTTCTTTTTTTAAATTATTGCTAGTAATTCTTAAAACGTATACTATTTATGAAGATGGCTTATAAAATACAGGTATACTATCAGAATTGTAGAGGTTTGAGGACAAAGTTGAGTACTTTATTCAATAATATACTGTTGGACCATTATGATATAATAATTCTCACGGAAACGTGGTTGACCTCGAACATTGCAGATAGTGAACTCATTGATTCGCGTTATGTAGTTTACCGATGCGATCGAAATCGAGAGTTATGTGGTAAAACAGACGGTGGAGGTGTATTGATTGCGGTGCGCAGGGGGCTAAATGGCACTCGATGTATTTTAAAGCCCACTTTTCACTGTGAAGACGAAATTATAAATGTCCCATCAAATATTGACTATGTGATACTTAAGTTTTATTCTAAGCAACATAACGAATATCACGCTGTTGGCGGTGTTTACATACCACCAAATCAACCTTTAACTGCTTATCAATTATTTTTTAACTCTCTCCAAAATGAGCTTATGTGTAACGAAAATACAAAAATATATATTTTCGGGGACTTTAATCTACCCCACATTGAGTGGCTGCAGTGTGACGGGAATACATGTACTCCAAATACACATTACTGCAAAAATCCAATGACTTTGCTCGTTTCAAATTTTTTATCAATTGTAGGCTGCAAACAATTTAATTTAATTAAAAATAATAAGAATCGCATCTTAGATCTTTTCATTTCAAATAATGATACAAGTACTTGTAAGTCACCACTAAACTCTTTAGTTCCAATAGACGTCTTCCATCCACCACTTAACGCCGAGATATTTTTTAACGTAGAATACATGCAATTGGCGCGTAAAACTTTACCAAAATATCGATTCTCCGAGGGTAAATATGCAGATATTAATGACGATATTAAACGTGTAGACTGGGCAAGTATTTTAGAGGTGCCGTCCTTAGACACTGCCACCAACCACTTTTATGAGGAGATATATAAAATCATTAGGAAACACGTACCTTTACGTCCAATCAAATCTAAAAAGTTTCCAATATGGTTTACACGTCCACTAATACGCATATTTAAAAATAAAGAAAAATCATGGATAAAGTGTAAAAAATTTTCTAACCAATTAGATTATGAGGAATACTCTGTACTTCGAAAAAGATTTAAACAACTTTCCGCGCAATGCTTTAATTCATATTTAAGTAAAATTGAAACAAGTTTGCAGAAAGACATCAAAGTATTTTGGTCTTTTGTAAACAATAAAAAAAATGTGGTATTCCCAACGTAATGTTTCACAATGGAAATGAAACCGATAATCCTGAGGACATATGTGAATTTTTTTCTAACTATTTTACTTCAGTTTATGAGAACAGCTCACTGATGACGTACGACATAGATTCACTTCCTTGCTCATCAAACACTAACTTTATTATCTCAGATATATCATTTTCAAAAAACACTATAGAACAATGTCTAAAAAACTTAGATATAACTAAAAGTTCAGGACCAGACGGTATCTCACCTTTTTTCCTCAAACATACTGCTAGCTCAATAAGCGTACCTCTGTTCTATTTGTATAACCGCAGTTTGCGTGAAGGTTTAGTGCCCACAGTCTGGAAATCTGCGAATATAACCCCAGTGTTTAAAAACGGTTCTAAAACTGATGTGACTAATTATAGACCTATTTCCTTACTTTCTGCCTTATCAAAAGTCCTTGAACGCTTAGTACATAACTCAATTTATCCGAGTTTACACAACTTACTAATTCCAGAACAACATGGTTTCGTAAAACACCGATCGACCATCAGTAATCTTATTTTATATACAAACTTTCTGTTTGATAATATGGACAATCGAATACAAACTGATACTGTTTACACAGACTTTTGTAAAGCCTTTGATAAGGTGGATCATTCCATCCTTCTCCAAAAACTTGCGTTCAATGGTATACGTGGAAACTTATTGCGGTGGTTCTCTTCGTACATTATTAATAGAACCCAAAAAGTTGTGGTTAACGGATTCTCCTCTAGCGAAAAATTAGTATCCTCAGGTGTACCACAGGGATCTATACTAGGTCCGATGCTCTTCACAGTGTATATAAATGATATTCAGTATTGTTTTATAAATAGTAATTTTTTGTTATATGCAGATGACCTGAAAGTTTATCGAAGTGTAAAGTCCCTTAATGATTGTGAGAAGCTACAGGAAGATCTTGACCGGTTATCTAACTACTGTCTAATCAATAAATTGCAATTAAGCATCCCTAAATGTAAATCTATTTCTTTCACCAAAAACGTAAAAACCTACAATTACATATATTCCCTACTTAACAGTCCCTTAGAAAAAGTATCATTAATAAAAGATTTAGGCATCCTTTATGATTCAAATCTAACCTTTAATGCTCATATCAGCCATGTAACAAATAAAGCGTATCAAATGTACGGAATTGTTGCACGAACGTGTAATTTTTTTAAAAGCTCCTCATCTTATTTACTACTTTTCAAATCACTTATCAGACCACAAATTGAATATGCAACGCAAGTATGGAATCCCTATTATAATAAATACGGTGAACTTCTAGAATCATTACAAGCAAAGTTTCTTCGTTTTATAAATTACAAATGTTACCACGCTAAATCATCGTATCGCAACTTATTAAAAAAGTTTTCAATTCATACTTTAAAAGCAAGAAGAATATACTTTGATGTAATACTATTATTCAAAATAATTCGAAATTATTCAGATTGTAGTGAATTACTTAACAAAATATATATCCGTGTCCCTAGTCGTTCTCAACGCATTAGAGACGTGTATACACATAAATTGTTTGCACCTAAACTATGTAAAACCAATGCAGGTGAACGTGCCCCATTAAGACGTATTATGAAAGTATATAACATGCATTTTTCAAATATTGATCTATTCACCTCATCACAGTTACAATTTCGCAAGAACGTTCTAAGAAAGTTGGTAGACATTCAATAGTATCTTAAAATATTTTACAAGATAAATTTGTACTGTTAGCAATTTTTTTTCCCTTTTGTCTCATTTTGATTTTTATGTTACTGAATACTGTCAATTTTATTTTCCCTTTTTTACTTATACTCTGTTTATTGTGCATTTATTATTTACTGTTACCAATTTAATATTACTTTGTGGATAACGGTGCTGGTTACATAATGACTAATGTTATTTATAAAATGTTATTTGGTTTAAGCATTATTATGTAATTGTTTGTTGTCCTGAATAAATTAAAAAAAAAAAAAAAAAAAAAAAAAACTTCTTATCCAATATGATGTCTCTGAAGTTAGCTATGCAATTCACTTAATAGCCTAGTGCCACACACACACCTTAGTACACTCCAGCTAAGTTAGTGTGATATGATCGTATATTATCATCATATTGTAGAGAGGTAAGACTATTTTACTTCAATTTTAATATCTTAGTGTTATTTATTATTATCTGTGCCACCTTTAGCTGTGTAAATAAACATATTTTTCTCTTTCAATTTCATTTTTATTTACTGATATTCGATGATTATTAATCTAAATGATACTAATGTACCTAATTCCCAAATCCTAAGTTCAAAGTACCAACAATGAAAAATGTCGAAATTCGCGCTCAATTTTTTTTTTTTTGTAAATTGGATGCATGAGCTTAAGCTTATGTCTTTGCTTGTAAAGATGAACGGAAAGAATTAAAACCAAAACTATTACACACGTGATTTCCGTCAATATTTGCGTTGACACAAGGTCATAGATAAACTTTATATTTTTCTGAGCTGTACGGATTGTTTTGGAACGCGTTTCCTTATTTGTAAAATTGAGCGTCGTTTTCCAAAAATTTTGAGCAATAGTCAACATAAAGCGCTGTTGAAATTACAAATTGCTTGTTTAACGTACTGCTAAGGATATCTTTATCAAACGAATCAAGGATTAATTTGCAAATCTGTTGTTGGCGTTTATTACTGGCTAAGATAGTTACGTAATGTTTGAAGATAAAACTGTTCTTCAAATTTGAGTTTATATGAATCGTAAGCATGGCTATAAAAAGCTAATAAAAGTTTACGGCGTGTGGTTTTTTTTGTAGAATAAATGTGATAAATTAGCACACAGTCCACCTGATGTCAATTGGATGCTGTGGCATAGATATCTACATCTATCCTTGATTAAGAATCAAAATCTAGACGCGTTATCACCCCTGAGAACTAAGATGGAATGCCTTGTTTCCAGTAAAAATGATTTTGCAAGGGCCGTATGAGGAAGCTCAAAGTCACTCAGGAAACGGTTATGCTCGGAATTTTTCTGGGAGATAAAGTCCGTAACGAGATTATCTAATGAAGAACCAGAGTAACTGACATAGCCCAGTGTATGAGTAAGCTGAATTGAAGAAAAGCTCTCCTGTGGCAGAATCGTACTAGTAAGTGTAGTGTCTGGGCGACCCCCACTATGCAATCTTGTACCTAATAAAAAAAAATCGCCTAGCAGCCTGCAAAGCGATTACGGTAAGCCTCCCCTAGAGGAGAGGCCTAAGTCCTACAGTGGATTTTATTAATTTTCTTGATTTTATTTACGGACTGATTATAATAAGGGATACAAAAGAGAAGGAGCTGGAGGAGAATATAGCTGCAGCATGGCTCTACCACGTATAGAATATATTTTAAAGTGGTATACCACGTATAGAATATATATTATATATTATGTTAAAGTGGTGTCCTACAGAGATTAAAAAAAACGCACGCGCATAATAAGCATGTTTAAATCTCGACTCACGTACGCATACATAATGCACATATAAACTCAACGCATAAATAATTACAGATAATCATCAACTTACATCTATATTGATGATTATTTGTGATTACAATGACAAAAAAATATCAATAATATTTAATACTAGTTGTTCCCCGCGACTTCGCCCGCGTGTCATTTTTTTTTACGCGGCACCCTAAATCTTTTTCTAAAATAAAAGTATATTACTACTTATAACATTAGTTATCTGCCAGTGAAAGTCCCGTCGAAATCGGTCCAGCCATTTCGGAGATTAGTCGGAATAAACAGACAGATAGACAGACAGACAGACAAAATTTTTTAAAATGCGTTGACTTTTTTATTTATGAAGTTAGTATAGTACCAGTAAGTAAATCTCTTTCTTTCTTTCTTATTTGTTTGTACAATCTTCTTTATACACATTATGCAAAATGAATGAATAAATAAAAAAAATACTTTTCTTCCAAAGATTTTTTCATTGATGCAACTATTTTAATTTAATCTATAAAATCTTCCGCATTTTTTATCTGTGCAGCGGGAAAACGTCACAATCAGTGAAACGTCAAAGGCCGGTCCGGCGCGGTGTTTGAACAGCCTGTAATAGTAGAAGGCCGCCGAGACATCGCTAATCCATTACGCTGAGGGCAAATGTTTGCGGAGCAGCGACTGGCAACCATTTTTGGCTTTTACCAATCTTGATTTTGAACGGTACGGTGTTTGGTTCCATAAGCTCTTGCGTAACTATGTATTGGGGAATATTGAAATGCTTTTTTTTGTACTAAAGTTTGCTTGGTAATTCTGGAGAGTAAGTTGATAAAATAGCAAACCTTTCAACTTTTTTAATTTATATTAGGTACGAGTAATTCTTGGAATACTGAATGTAATATATCTATTTAGAATAAGTCAATGAATAAGTAAAAAGTGTATTCTAGAACTAAAATTTACGAAAACCTTTAAAAATATCTATATATATAAAATGTTAGAGAAAACTACTTAGAAAACTACTGTATATATTTCAATTAGGTTTTATAAGTTTTATTTCTTAGACACTTGGTCCTTATCTAAAAAAATATTCCGATATCTTCATTTAATATAAAGTTATTAAAGTTTTTAAAAAACAACGTTTTACGTAGTAGAGATTAGTAGTAGGTATAATTGTAACACGAATGGGTCGGCACGACCGGGGAAATAAAATA
This sequence comes from Parnassius mnemosyne, assembly GCA_963668995.1. Lineage (NCBI taxonomy): Eukaryota > Metazoa > Arthropoda > Insecta > Lepidoptera > Papilionidae > Parnassius > Parnassius mnemosyne. Next base: position 51,610,932 of record CAVLGL010000002.1, read on the forward strand.
GCAGCTTAACGCTGCTGTGTTTCGTATGGTGAGTGTAGAGAACCGGAGACCTTTTTTACTGGAAACGAGGCATTACATCTTAGTTCTCACGGGTTACAACGCATCTGCATTTTGATTCGTAAATTCGTGGACTGTGTGCTCGTTTGTCATCCAAATACTATAAAAAAAAAACAACGATTTTTATAAACACTACGTGTTCAGCGATGTGTGTAAGCAATGCGGACGAAGGTATCAGCTAGGGTATCAGTTAGTACTTAATATATTTTTAGTTTTGTTAAGACAAACAGCAATGGTTGTTAAGAAACATTTTTTTTTCACTTTAAGAAATATACAAAAAATACTTCTATACTACGAAAGTAAGAGTGGCATTTTTGACGGAAACTTGAACGCCGGCGGATTGTTTTAACAATGCTTTAAAGTTTTTGAATTCAAAGTGAATTTTTATAGGTGAAAAGTGGTGGTGGTTTTGTGTCAAATATCCTACATATGTAAAATATTAGTGGAAACGTTAAAACAATAGCTTCTAGAGAGTATAACACTCAAATTATATTTATGAGTCATGAGACTTCAGATTCTATCGTCATCGACTAGCTGCCGACCTTTGAACTCTCCCAACAATTCCGCATCCAATGTGAGGAATCAACACATTCTCAAAAAGTTTTTAAGCAAATTATTAACCTAATGTTTGAAGAGGTACAATTATATAATAAACTTCCATGCTGCAGCTATATTAGTAGTATAGTTGTAGCACGAATGGGTCGGCTCGACCGGGGAACGACCGCGCTCTCACAGAATACCAGTGTCAAATAGCAGCTTAACACTGTTGTGTTTCGTATGGTGAGTGTAGAGAACCGGAGACCCTTTTTACTGGAAACGAGGCATTCCATCTTAGTCCTCACGGGTGACAACGTATCTGCATTTTGATCCGCAAAGCCGCAAACGAGGATAAATGTAGGTGTCTATGGGCCACAGCAACCACTTACCATCAGATGAACTGTGTGCCCGTTTGTCATCCTATACTATAAAAAAAAAACATTAAGGAATCGAAGTCAAATCCAAGCTTCAAAAAATTACTAAAATATATTATAAAATCTATAAAATATATTTAATATACTGATTGGTTAATAATAATCAATCAGTATACTAAATATATTAAAAATGTGCAACTAAGGTATAAAAACTGTTTTATTGTTCATTACTATTAGAATAAAATATTACTAAATATGTATCTCAAGCCACTTCTTGTAACTTGGTGAGCGTAGTTCAACTTTATATCTGTGATTGCATCTCTGTCTGACGCTGTGACTGTTTTAACTGTTTTCTTAATGAACAGAGGTGGGGCTCTGCGTTTCACCAGATATTGTTATAACTTATAAGTTTTTATGTTCTCATGATAAGTGAATTTTGTATACTTAATCTGAATAAAGTTGTTAAACCATAAACCATATTATGATGGAATTTCTTACTACTGGCAAATGTCATTTTGGAAAATCAAAATCAAAAATTCTAAAAATTTGCTGTTACCACAGAATAAATAACAGTACAAGAACTGTTGCTAGATAGATATAGGGACAAGTATAAAATACGTTATAGCTCACATCTTTTACGCGTAGCGCCACTGGTAGGTAAAACTGGTATCATACGTTACCATAGAGAACTAAGGAAACTATAAAAGTATAATAATTCGTTCCTTGCACTATATATTATGTACAAATTATTTATAGCAGCTGCACAGCCCTTAAACTAAGCATTTAAATTCAAATTCGTAGTACGCGAGCAATCGGTAAGTGGAATCTTCGCAAGAAAACCTGTTTCAAAAAGGAATTATATTTATTTTGAGAATACTGTGATGACTGTGATGTAGCCCATACGACGTTACCTATATTACAACATGCTGTTACACAATGTAATTTAATTGAGAAGTTGGTTTTTAATAAAAGTTTATCAGTTTCTAAAATATTATATTAATACAAAAAACAATGCGTCAGTGGTTTGCTCTTTAATTATTTGCACATTTTTAACTATTTTTTTTAATTTTTATACTTTTATGAATAGCTGTGGTTTGGTTTATTTATATAAAATATAGCTTATAGCACAGAAAGAGACAATAATCTTTCCATTTTCCGAACAAATTAACTTTCCCGGTATGAAATCTGTCAAATATTATACCTCACTTTCTAGTGGCGCCGCCCTGGTGGCAGAAAAAGTCGTGGATGTTGGAAGCATTGGTATGCTCGGGGTAACTTTTATGAGAATAAATATATTTAAACTAATTATATGTCTATCTATAATCTTTTGGGTTATTTTGAAATTACTTTTAAGTATAAAAGAGACAACAACTTGTGGAGTTTCTAATTAGTTTCTTCTACGATAAAGAAACGATAGTACAGTAGATAGTATAGTACCTATATTAAAGAATAAATGAGTACACAAAAGAAATTTTGTTCTCTTAATTTACGATGTTATTCATCATTTCATCATTACAGCCCTTCACAAGTCCACTGCTGAACATAGGCCTCCCCCAAAGAATGCCACAAAGCACGGTCCTGAGCCACCTGCATCCATCGACTTCCTGCATGTCTTACCAGGTCGTCACTCCATCTCGTGGGGGGACGCCCTACACTTCTCCTACCGGTACGAGGCTGCCACTCGAGAACCTTTCTTCCCCATCGGTTGTCGGTTCTTCGAGCTATATGGCCGGCCCACTGCCACTTCAGCTTACTAATCTGTTGGGCTATGTCGGTCACTCTGGTTCTACTGCGGATATCCTCATTCCTAAGTTTATCACGCAGAGAAACTCCGAGCAGAGCCCTCTCTATAGCTCGCTGAGCGACCTTGAGCTTCCTCATACGGCCAGCAGTGAAGGACCACGTCTCAGTTCCGTAAGTCATCACTGGCAACACGCACTGGTTGTACAATTTCGTTTTAAGGTTTTGAGGTATGTCTGACGAGAAGATGTGTCGTAGCTTCCCGAACGCTGCCCAGCCGAGTTGAATCCGTCGATTGACCTCTCGGTCGAAGTTGGACTTACCTAGTCGGACTATTTGTCCCAGGTAAACATACTCGTCAACAACTTCGAGCTTAGTGCTCCCAACAACTACCGGCATAGGTGTGACATGGACATTAAACATGATCTTTGTTTTGTCCATGTTCATCTTAAGACCTATCCGTTGGGAAACACTATTGAGGTCATTGAGCATAGTGCTTAGGTCCTCCAGCGATTCTGCCATAAGGACTATATCGTCGGCAAATCGAAGGTGAGTGATGTACTCGCCATTGATGTTGATACCGTATCCTTTCCAGTCCAGAAGCTTGAAAACGTCTTCCAATGCAGCGGTGAAGAGTTTCGGGGATATGACGTCACCCTGTCTTACACCTCTCTGCAATTGGATACGTTTCGTATTCTGGTTCTGTACTCGGATAGCCATCGTAGCCCTACTGTACAAGCACTTCAACACTTCGATATACCGACAGTCAACTTGGCACCGCTGAAGGGACTGCAGCACCGCCCAAATTTCGACGGAATCAAAGGCTTTCTCATAGTCCACATACGCCAGACATAGTGGCAAATTGTACTCTTCGGACTTCTGTACAACTTGCCGAAGGGTATGTATGTGGTCTATGGTGCTAAAGCCTTTTCGGAAACCGGCTTGTTCGGGAGGCTTGAAGTCGTCAAGTCTGCGCGCGAGACGATTCGTAATGACTCTCGAAAACAGCACGTAGACGCGGCTCAGAAGGGAAATCGGTCTGTAGTTCTTCAAGAGAGCGTTGTCACCTTTCTTGAAGAACAAGACCACCGCACTTCTGCTCCACGCCTCCGGTGTAATGCCACCATGGAGGACAGAATTAAAGAGCTTCTGAAGGACTTCAAGTACCGGTCTTCCACCCGCTTTCAGAAGCTCCGCTGTAATTCCATCCTCGCCTGGGGCCTTACCGTTTTTAAGGTGCTGGAGAGCCATACTAATCTCGCTCAGACTGACATCCGGGATATCTTCGGAATAGTGTCGGATGAGACTCGCTCTTGGATCGTTACTCACACTTGCGTGTGGCTCCAACGATGATGTGTACAGCTGCCCATAGAACCTCTCAATCTCACTCAAAATCTCAGGTGTCCCGGAAACGATGCTGCCACATTCTGTCTTCAGCTTTGACAGTTGGCTCTTTCTGGCAGACAGATCTCTGGCAAAGACTTTGGAGACTTGGTTCCGCTCGATCGCTTCTTCAATACGAGCTGTATTGAAGTTGCGTAAGTCCCGCCGCATGCAGTTGGAGATCTGTCTGTTCAGATGCCTGTATGCTGTCAAGTCTGTTGAAGAATGTAGCTTCATCTCCCGTCTAACAGCCATGAGATTAAGAGTGTGATCGGAGAGTTTTTGTGTTCTTCTGCGGCGGGTCTTGCAGAACTTAGCTCCGACCGCATGGACAGTTTCCACGAGCTTGTCATTCATATCGTCCACTTCATTGCAGTCTTCCAGGCACTGAAAACGGTTTTGTAACTCGAGCTGAAAGGTTTCGGGACTTTGGAACAGAGCACGAGGGGGACGGAGCGTTGACTTCATTAGACGAGACCTCTCCAACTTAACGTTTAGGTTCAGTGTGCCTCTAACCATTCGGTGATCGCTACCAGTTTTCACCCTCGCGATCACGGAGACATCACTGAACAGTTGTCGTCTGGTCGTCATAATGAAGTCAATCTCATTTTTTGTGGAACCGTCGGGGCTCGACCAGGTCCACTTCTGGAAGAAAGAGTTCATCATAAAGAGTCCCTCTTTCTCCATGAAGTCGGCCAGCTGCTGGCCCCTTGGGTTCCGTTGCCCTATTCCAAATTTCCCTACTTTCAGCTCACCGTTCTCTCTTGTGCCTAGTTTTGCATTAAAGTCTCCCATTAACACCGTATATTGGGTTTTGGAGGAATGCATGGCTCTAGAGATATCCTCATACATTTCCTCCACCTCCTCATCGGGGTGTGCCGAGGTTGGTGCGTAAACCTGTATGACCTTCAGCGAATACCGTTTGGTGATTCTGAGTATAAGGTACACAACCCTCGTCGACACACTCCCGATCTTTACAACGTTGTTAACGAGAGACTTGTGGACGATAAATCCGACACCTCCTTGGGACAGATGGTCGCCCTCCCGGAGATAGAGCAAGTTGCCGGATTCGAGGATTACCGTGTCCTCCCCCTCTCTTCGGACTTCGGATAATCCTATAATATGCCAGCGCAACTTGTCTATCTCTTCTTCCAGCTCCACGATCTTCTCGTCAGTCCTCAGGGTGCGTGCGTTGTACGTTGCCAGGTCGAGTCGTCTAAGGTGGCAACTGAACCTCCACCGGAGATTCTTAGCACCCCCTACCCACGATGTTATTAGTTTCAACTAAATGAATTGAAATTTACTTATTTGTGGAGACATTAGATTGACACAGCCTTATTTCTCACATCATTCACGTGAAAACTCCCCAAGCCACCATAGCTTTGGGAGGTTCAAAGGAAAAAGGAAAATTTTACGTGGCGGATAAGTAGTTTCGGAATCATATGAATGTTATATTAGGAAACACTAGACCTCTCCACCTTCTACTACTAGACTCTACCTACGCCGTTATAGATAAGAATTAGTAGAGATATAAATGATTTGACTATAGCCGATATAAATAACATAATTATCATCATCACAAGTATTTAGAATGTCCGCTGCAAGATACTAGACTCTCCCTCCCCAGAATTGAAAGGATTTGTCAAAATTTTGTAATTGATGCTTTTTTTTTTAATTTATTTTTAAATTTAATCTAAAAACGTGTGGTGATATATTGAAATTACTTTGCATTTTTTTCCCAATTTTATTTAATATAGATTACAAAAATACTTATTTCAAGTCAATATCCCCAATACAATTTCCATATACTCGTTAATATATTATCGTAAACTAGTAAACTGCCTTGCCTAGCGGCGAAACACTTATACTTAAAGAAAATATTGTGTATGAAGGATATTATAGTGAACAACGCAGTATACTGCTTAAATAAAAGGCATAAAAATGTATTACAGTAACGTACTTAATAGATAAAGGATCCGTAAAAACGTCGCTATTTTTGTATAACTTCTTTTGCTATAATTTATTCTGTGGTATAACGCAAATTGTCGTTTGTAACAACAAATCAAAGATAACAGCAGCTCGTAAAAGTTTTTTTTAAAATGGCAATTAAAAGGCAAAATTACCCCATTTACGGCTTTTACATTTACCCTTTTATTTACCGACACGATGCGGGTGGCAATCCATAAATGCCCTGGCCCGTTTACAATTACCCATAATTCAATCAATTCAATTGTTGAACACGACTGGCCGAGTGCCGGCGCGTCAACGCCCTACCCCGTCAAAAAAAAAGCTTTCCAATGAGTACAGATAACAAAATTGATGTGTCGGTGAATGAATATATCTGGGGTATGTATATATTTGCATCTGTATCTGGTTCTCTGTTGAGTTCTTGTGAAGTTTAATAAGTATTTAAAATCAACATACTTGATATCATAAATAATATATATTTTTTGAATTAATTTATGTCTTTAATGATAGTTTTCATTTGAGTTACTAAAAATTTGTTACAATTAAAAAAAACTAGTTCATAATATTTTTTTCTACCTATTCCTTATTATTTATAAATATTCAATTTGGCACTAACATAAATAAACCAAGTAACACAGAATACCAAGTAGGATCAACTATCAAGTTAATTTGGATGTGTCGGTTAAGTGACAGCGAGGGGAGCGGGAAACGATGTGATTGGTCGAAAATTGGACAATACGGCAGATGCGTTCAAAATGTTATTTTTTTGTTGCGCGGCCATGTTTGCTCAAATTCTTTACCGAAAAATGGGTGTACATGTTACATAAAAAAAATACATGGACAGCTGAGAACGTTTCAATTTGCCGTGAAGAGAGTTGACAGGAGACGCGAGCGATTATATCATAGGTGAAATTTAAATAACGCTGCAGTGGAGGAATCAGTAGGAATAATTATGACTGCACGGTGTGACGGGTGGACAGGAATGATGTATCACTTACGGCTTTTGTACTTATGTTAATGGAAAATTAAAAAAAAAATGAAGCAATATGTTTTAAAAGTATGTACTTACCTATGTCAAAATGTATTGAATAAAATAAGAACCATAGATTAGAAGCTTTATTGGTATTACTGGATTTTTGTGATGCTGAATAGTAAATATAAACTAAGTAGTGAGTGATACATTAAGCGAAAAAGACTAAGTAGGTATAAAGAAGGCATCCACGACTTTTTCTGTCACGAGGGCGACACCATTAAGGTATAATATTTGACAGATTTCATAGCAGGGTAATTAATTTGTTCGGAAAATGTAAAGGTTATTGTTTCTTTCTGCACTCATCAATATCATCTCATCACTGCCATTTCAGCTTACTAATCCGCAGGACTATGTCGGTTACTCTGGTTCTACTGCGGATATCCTCATTTCTAAGTTTATCACGCAGAGAAACCCCGAGCATAGTCCTCTCCATAGCTCACTGAGCGACCTTGAACTTCCTCATACGGCCAGCAGTAAGTTCATATAAGGTCATGTTATGTTAAATATATTTGAATATATTTGGTTAAAATCCATCAAGCCGTTAACGCCACAGAGCCTGGCAAAGAAATAGATATTACACCTACATACAATCAAAAAGCATTAACAAAAATATTAAAAATTTGTTGACATAACATGTACCTATGTATATTCACATTTTTAATAAAAACGTGTAGATAATGGGCGCATCGAGCCACTATCAACGCAAATTGGAAAGCAGGATAAACAAGCATTAGCAATATCCCAAATCCGGTAATCCCCTAGCTTCTGTTACCCTGGTACTACCGTTCGGCTTGTATCAATTCCCACGTAATAAATACGTCGAAATTATGTTAAAATAAAATAAAATCTTGTGGCAAACGTCACTTAGCCTGGTTAGTATTTATTCCCGGATTCGAATCCTCAAATTCGAAGATTGGATTTTGTTTATAAATGCGACGGGTTGTCGCAATTGTCTTATAATTGTTATGAGACCTACAATTGAAAACAAATGTCGAAACCACTTTTTTTTAATATTTTCTATGTTATAATGCCGTACGGAAATTTTTTTTTATTGGGAAACGTAAATTATGTTTTTTAAAATAATTGGCTATTAATTTATAAGTGAGGATATTCGCGGTAGAACCAAAGTAACCAACATATCCCAACGAGATAGTGAGCTGAAGTGGTAGGTGGCCGGCCGTGTAGCTCGAAGAACCGACAACCGATGGGGAAGAAAGGTTCTCGAGTGGCAGCTTCTTACCAGTAGGCCAAGTGTAGGGCGACCCCCCACTAGATGGAGTGACGACCTGGTAAGATACGCAGCAAGTCGATGGATGCTTGGGGGAGGCCTATGTTAGCAGTGGACTTGTGAAGGGCTGTAATGATGATGAATTGGCTATTTAAATAAAGAACCAAGGAAAAGCCTAAAAGTTAATCTTTATAACAAGTGGTAAAATTAAAATTTTCTACAACCGAGTTCAATATAAATAAAATGAGAAATATCACCAATGTAGTCGAAGTCAGTTAATTACGCATTATTAAGGATAACTCGAAAACTACCGGTCAGATCTTGATCAATTTATACGGGACCACATGAGAAGCACCAACTTTCAAATAAAAAAGGATCATTAAAATCGGTTCACCTAGAAAAAAGTCTGAAGTAGCACACATAAAGAAATACAGTCGAATTGATTATCACCATTTTTTTGGAAGTCGGTTACAAATAATTGAAAAATTCCCACATAATAGCTTCTGAAGTCGATGCTAAGACCGAAATGTAATTAGTAACTACTTCAGAAACGGAAGCTATATGCTACTATTTTAGTGATACTTGTTATTAAAACTTTAATTTTTGAACCTTTTGAGTGAACTATCAAAAGCAGAATGTCGAAAGCCCAAGATAACAACTGGAATGTCATTTAAACAGTAACATTACAAACTTTAAACCCCATTTTGCTATTCTTACAGGTGGGAATTTTTTTCAATATCTTAGGGGACGCCCTCAAGCATACCAAGAATTAATTAAAATCAGTTTACAATTAATTAATATTGTGTAAAATACTAGGATACCATACTCGTACATAACAAGAAAAAGACCAGACGGTAAAAAAAAACATTCAGTCGAGTTGAGTACCTCCTCTTTTTTTTTGAAGTCGACTAAAAGTATATTACAGGTTTCTTAAGAAATTTGATAATATTGTACTTATGTGTACATAATAAAAATTTAAATGAGAAAACTATAAGCCACAACACTTCTAGGTAGAGTTCCGTTGTAGGGACACCTCCGATTTGGAGCGAAAATTTTTTACATGTTTACCAACATAAATGATGAAAAACCCATCATCATCATCATCATTACAGCCCTTCACAAGTCCACTGCTGAACATAGGCCTCCTCCAAAGAGTGCCACAAAGCACGGTCCTGAGCCACCTGCATCCATCGACTTCCTGCGTGTCTTACCAGGTCGTCACTCCATCTCGTGGGGGGACGCCCTACACTTCGCCTACCGGTACGAGGCTGCCACTCGAGAACCTTTCTAACGCAGATAAACTCCGAGCATAGCCCTCTCCATAGCTCGCTGAGCGACCTTGAGCTTCCTCATACGGCCAGCAGTGAAGGACCACGTCTCAGTTCCATAAGTCATCACTGGCAACACGCACTGGTTGTACAATTTGAAAAAAAAACCCGTGATAAATCGAAATCGAATCGAGTAAGAAGTAGTAAGTAACTTTGGGTCAATATTCCTGTGTAAAATGTGAGATTTAGTCGATTTATCATGAAAAGCTGACTTAAAAATCTAAAACTTCAAACCCACGTAAAAAATTTCAGGGACATTTGAGCTAAAAATCCCTTTGGGGTTTTTCATCATTTATGCTGAAAAACATGTAAAAATTTAGTCCAAATCGGCGGTGTCCCTAGAACGGAACTATATCCACACTTTTTTATATAAGAGTGGGCAAACGAGCATGTGGCTGACCTGATAGTAAGTGACACCACCGCATCAACAACTGCAATACCAGGGAATTGCAGGTGGGTTGCCGGACTTTTAAAATTGAGTAGGCTTTTTTGTTGAACGTTCCTAAGTCGTATCGGTCTGGAAAAATCGCTGGTGATAGTCGATTCCACAAGAAATGGCGCTGGGAAGAAAACTATGGATATTCGTATTAACAAACAAATATTAATATACTTAAATATATCCATATTGATGTTGTTGCTACTCGACACTATAAGGTAAATAATTCATTAATAAGGCAACGTATTCAAACGTTGCTTGCCCTGTTGCACATACAGTTCATCAAGTACCTTTTTTATAGAACAAGGGAGACCGTTTGTCCAGTGTAATCAATCTATATCACGTTTGTAGCACGAATGGGCCAGCTCGACCGGGAACAGACCACTCTCTCAAAGAATACCAACGTGATAGAGCAGCTTAGTGCTGCTGTGTTTCGTATGAGCGACTGTTGAAGAATCGGAGACTCTTATAACTAGTAACAAGGCATTCCATTTTAGTTCTTACTGGTGACAACGCATCTGCAGTTTGGTTCTTAATCTAGGATAGAGGTAGATGTCTATAGGCCGAAGCATTCACTTATATAGTCCATCAGGTGGACTGTGTGCTCGTTTGTCACCTTTATTCTATAAAAATATAAGCAAGCCGATTACGTCGGTTCTCTCACACAGCCTACCCCTCTTAAGTAAATAGCTTGATATTTTTCCGGGAGCACCGCACGCGGCTGGGCGGTGATCCGTCACTGCCCTGTCGCGGAGTAATGCACGGGTATGATGATATTAATATTTCGGCGGGAGAGGGTGCAGTGTACGTTACTCCTTCGTATGTGTAATATTGCCTGTTAATTGTAAAGAATTTTTCGACATAGAAATATTTATTACAGCTTAATAATTTCTCGAAATAAACGTGCACTGCTGTGTTACGATACGGTAAAGAAAGGAGAGACAGTGTAATTACAGCTTTATAGCTTTGAGGTCTATCTTAGTCGCCGCCACTCGGGAGCTCTGTTATTTTTATAGAATATAAGGGTCAAACGAGCACACAGCCCACCTGATGGTAAGTGGATGCTGTGGCCCATAGACATCTACATCTATCTTCGATTAAGAATCAAAATGCAGATGCCTTACCACCCTTGAGGACTAAGATGGAATGCCTAGTATCCAGTAAAAGGGTCTCAGGTTCACTACATTCACCGGTTCAAGCACAACAGCATTGAGCTGCTATTTTACGCTGGTATTCTGTGAGAGCGTGATCCTACCCCGGTCGAGCCATCCCATTCATGCTACAGCCATAATATAGCTGCAGCTTGGCTCTACCACGTATAAAATATATTAAATTGTATCAACAAACGATTTTATAGCCTACCTGTTGGTATTGTAATTGGTGCAGGAGCTCTTGAACACCTGCAACCAACTTCAAATAGAGAAGGCTGATGCGTTGAAGACACGAATCACTTTTAACCTACAAAGAACAACGTTCATAATCACACATAACAAGTTCTTGCCATGGCTAAGGCAATTGTCATGTTCTACGGCAATTGGACAAATATTAATAAAAATCCTCGGTCTACAGCAGCACCTCTATTACCGTAGCAGAATCTACGGACTTGTCTGCCACCAGGGCGGCACCACTTAAAAATGAAGTGTAATATTTGACAGATTTCATAGCGGGAAAGTTAATTTGTTCGAGTTAATGTTTCGTTCGGTACTATTATATTACTATTTTATACGTAGTAGAGCCATACTGCAGCTGTATTAGTAGTATAGTTGTAGCACGAATGGGTCGGCTCGACCGGGCAAGGACCACGCTCTCACAGAATACCAGCGTAAAATTGCAGCTTAACGCTGCTGTGTTTCGTATGGTGAGTGTAGAGAACCGGAGACACTTTTTACTGGAAATGAGGCATTCCATCTTAGTCCTCACGGGTGACAATGCATCATTTTGATTTGTAATAGAGGATAGATGTAGATGTCTAGGGTCCACAGCAACCACTTACTATCAGGTGGACTGTGTGCTCGTTTGTCACCCTGTCCTATAAAAAAAAACTATTATATTCTTCTACTTCTATATCCTTTAGATATTCATATATTTCCTGTATTCCTCTATAACCTTCAGAGTGGAATACAGCAGTGCAAGTACTGCTATTAGGTGACAATAATAGATATGCGGGTGGTACCTACCAACAAGGACTCCCAGGCAGAAAATTACGGCGTTGTAAGAGAGAAGACTGTAGATTTTACTTGTCTGATTAATTTCTACTATAAAGTTGATGGTGAACGTAGATTTAAAACTTTTTCAAATAAAAAAACCTTAATGATTTTTACATTACAGCCTACCTTTTTACGTGGTAGAGCCATGGTGCAGCTATATTGTGGTTGCAGCATGAACGGGTCAGCTCAACCGGGGTAGGACCACGCTCTCATAGAACACCAGCGTAAATTAGCAGCTTAATGCTGCTGTGTTTCGTATGGTGTAGAGAACCGGGAAACTTTTTTACTGGAAACGAGGCATTCCATCTCAGTCAGCAACAACGCATCTGCATTTTGATTCTTAATTGAGGATAAATATAGATGTCTACTAACTTACCAACAGGTGAACTGTGTGCCCGTTTGTCACCCTTATTTTATAAAAAAAAAACCAAAAGTCCACTGAATACAAGCCTCAGCTATAGATTGCCTCATTGGAGGGATATTTTCTATAGTTGGCACGATTGGCAGGCGGATTGGCAACCGGAGTTTTGTATTATTTTAACTTGTTATCAGGAAGTCCCTTTACCGCCTTTGAACACCCACCGTTTGATATGAGTTAATATGAGAAAATTTAACGATTAAAAAAACTTCTATTTAAGTCACTTTAAAAATATTGTAATAGTAAATTTAAACTATGTTGTTTCTTACTTAGAATTCGAATACTTATCTCGGTCATTAACTTACACCATATACTTACAAAAAATAATGCTTTCGTATCATTGAGTTAAATGCATTATGCACTACGTACTAGAGAAGCCATTCTAAACAAAAAATGTGCAGTACTCTATGACTTCGCGCATGCGCGGCAGATAGTAGAGTCGCGCATACGCAGTTAATTTAAGTGCGTTGCGTCTGCACGGTCAGTTTTTAATTTAAACTTTAATTTGGAATCATGCATGAATATTAAAACCACAGACTAACTAGTAGATTGAAACCACACTAAATGACACACTGTATGGATTGCAGTACAGTTCAGTTGAACATAGTTTATGTTCGGAATGCGCAATCTAGTACGTAGTACATATATATCGATGTTTCGTATAATATTTACGCTAACACAAAACATTGAATGAAAGTAGTATTTTTACGATATCTATACAAATAAATAAAATTGAAATGTCTGTTTGTAATGTCAAAATAACAGGTTTTTACTAATTGCATATAAAAGTGTATACGGTACTTATAACAAAAACACAATTTTAAATTTTTTTGTGTGTCTGTCTGTTTGTTCCGGCTAATCTCCGAAACGGCTGGACCAATTTTGACAGCACTTTCACTGTTAGATAGCTCATGTTACAAGGAGTAATTAAGGCTACTTATATTTTTAAAAAGTAGTTATGGTTCCGCGCAACAAAACTAAAACCCTAAATTACACGCGGGTGAAGTCGCGGGGAACAGCTAGTTTTTATGTATAACAAGCATGCTGTTGACCTGATGGTAAGTGACTACCGCCGCCCATGAACAACTGGTACACCAGGCGAGTAGCAGGTGGGTTGCGGGCCTTTTAAAAAAGAGTATCTGAAGTTGAAGTCTAAAAGTCGTATCTGTCCACAAAAATCGCTTGCGTCGAAATAGTCGATTACACAAAGAAGATGTGCAAGGAGGAAAACTTCACGTGAATTGCACAGTGGTGGACCGCTAATCATCCAGATGGTATTTATTGCGATGTGATTTTCCAAGTATTGAATGAAACTTTTTTGAAAAATTTTATTGCGTTTAATCAAATCATTTTAAGATTCGATGTTCGATATTTCGAGTATTCAGAAACTCCCACGGAGATGGGTGGACGACATCCCAATGTCATAGTTAACCACGGCTATGTTCAGTTTAAAATTATTAGTTTTTGGTCTAGGTAGGAAGACCTTATAATATCTTGAAGTATTGCAGTGGTACGTTTGGGTTAAGATTTAACTTTATTCTATTGATATTGGGATGTTTTAGGATTATTTTTTTAATAAATAATAAAAAAATATTTTATATAATTTATCAATAGAAAAGTCGAAACAACGAGAATATAAAATAACTTAATTAAACGTGATCAAATCCTTAATAAACTAGATTCATTCAATACTTGAAGAGAACATATCATATTTATTTATTTAAAATCTTTATAGCGTTCTATAAAAAAAAAAAAACTCTTATTGTATTCTCATAAAAATGAGAATACAAAGGCGGGACTTAATGCTAAAAACGATTTGACTGGTAGAGATAGTCTGAAGGCATCAGGCCCGAGCTCTGTATGATTCTGTTTTAAATAAAAATGTTTTGTCTACTTAATCTTTGGGTTCTTCTGACACGGGTCTTGCAGAACTTAGCTCCGACCGCATGGACAATTTTCACGAGCATGTTATTCTTATTGTCCATGATATTGCATTATTCTAGGTACTGAAAACGATTTTGTAATTTGAGCTGAAATTTTTCGGGTAATAAAGGGTAGGGTAAGAATTAAAAAAAAAGTCGTATTTAATGCAATTTAAAATCTCCACAGTAAAAAACCACTCGAGTCAATCTTGCGGGCCGGGATGCTAATCCGAGAACCTTGGCCAATATTTGCTCAGTAAATTTACGCGCGGCGCGACCCCTCTGCGACGTTGCATTATAATTTATTATTGGGATCCTTTAGTGGCATGGAGCAACACGGGCCATCGGCGGACCGTGTTCCTCTTTGTTTAGTGGTCTCACAAATTATTATATTCGTCCATTCATTTATTACAGTCTATTAAAAGTTCACTGCTGAAGAGGCCTCCTCATAGATTCTCAATATCCTTATATTTGCCATAGTTGCCACGCTTGGCAGGCGGGTTGGCAAACGCAGTTAGTATTTTTTAGTTATTAAGAATATGCTGCTGCCGTCCTCATGGTTGGTTTCCATTTGTCCCCTCTTACGACACCCACGGGACGATATGGGGTAATGGATATTCTTACACCACCAGGGTCATATTTTTTTTTATTTTATTTACAAAGCTTTACCCCCACACTAGTATTTTCTCCTGTGTCTTGGAGGCAGTTTACATATGTACATTCATTGCACCTGGGTTCAAAGTTTACGAGAGATGCAAAGTGTGAGAGTGATATAAAAAATAAAAGAAGAGTGAATGCAGGAAACATGGTGAATGGAGCTTTGCACTCCTTTATGAGCAGTCGGAAGGTGTCTAACAAGCCTCGTTTGGCTGTGCATGAGGGGGTGTTGGTTCCGACACTCATGTACGGAAGTGAAAGTTGGGTATGACAGAAGAAACATGAAAGCAGAATAAATGCAGTTGAGATGAGAGCGTTAAGAAGTATGATAGGAGTTAAACTGAGCGACAGGATAAGAAATAGTGAGATAAGGAAACGTTGTGGTCTGAAAGATGTAGTGACAAAAATTGAGAAAGGTATGCTGAGATGGTTTGGCCATGTCGAGAGAATGAATGAAGAACGTTTGACAAAAAAGGTGTATAAGGCGAGTGTGAATAAAAGTGTTGGAAGGGGTAGACCTCAGCGGACGTTTCTAGACCAAATCAGGGACGTCTTGAAAAAAGGCTAGGTCAAGAGTACCCTAAACCGAAGAGCATGTATGAAGAAGAAGGAATAATGAAAGTGGACGAAGCGAAACAAGTATGTAAGGATCGTAGCAAGTAGAAAGAAGTGGTCTCTGCCTACCCCTACGGGAAAGAGGCGTGATTATATGTATGTATGTATTCATTGCACAAGGAAAAACATCCAGGCCCGGAACAGTTATTTGTGGGCCATACAAATACTTGTTCCGTGCGGGATTAAAAGGTAAAAAAAATATTAAATAATTTTTAATTAAAAACAGCCTTGCCGAAACATAGGCTGTCAATCACCCCAATCACTATTTGTATATATTTATATATATTTACTATAAAAAAAAATTTCATCAAAAAAGAATGAGGGGGTATTTTTGTTAGCCGGATCTTAGACTATTCTAATTTCAAATAAATATGGAATCATTTTTTCAGAATTAGTGATTTGTTTATTTTTTCATCGCATTTGAATCTTTTTCGTCATCATGGTTACGTTAAAAATTGAGTAATTATGGAATATAAGTACCGTCGTGGCAGCAACGCACGCAACATTAACGACGTTTACGGAGCGAATACTACAAACGAACGCACCACCTTTTATTGGTTTGCTCGCTTCCGTTCTGGAAATTTAGACTTGAAAAATGAACCACGTGTGGTTGTCCGAAAACTTTAGTCGACAATGGTGAATTAAAGGCGATTGTGGAAACTTATGATAGATTGAGCTACAGATGAATTAGCACCAGCTTCCGATGTTAGCATCAAAACAATATTTATCCATTTGCGTCAAATTGGCAAGGTAAAAAAACTTGACAAATGGGTGTCCCACGAACTCAATAATCGCACGCGCAAAGTAGGAGACGAGACGTGCCTTGCACTGCTCAACAAGCACACAAAATTTACCCCTAGAAAAGTGATTTGAAATGAAGAAAGAAAGAGCACCGGTGTGATTCATCACAACTTCTTACCAAACGGGATGAGCATTACTGCATACATGTACCGTGAAGAACTGAACACAATGATGGAGAACCTTGCACGTCTCTAACCAGCTTTGGTTAATCGCTCGTCCCCGCTGCTCCTGCACGACTTCATACTGCACAACAGACGGTCTCCAAGTTACAAGAGCTGGGATTGGAAGCTCTCCATCATCCGCCGAACTCATCAGACCTAGCGCCTACAGATTTCTACTTTTTCCAGAATTCTGATAATTTTTGGCGGGAAAAGCAATCAATACCCGAGAGGCAGTACAAAATGCCTTTGAATAATTTGTTGCCGTCCATCCAGCTGATTTCTTCTAGAAGGAAATCAATAATCTGCCACAAAGATGCATTGATTGCATGGGTGATTTTGATTAATAGAAATTAAAAATATAGAAAAAAAATTACCTGAAATTATTTCATATAAAACGACAATTTCATAGTTAAAGACCTATAGCACTTCTTGTCTAGGAGTCCGTTTGGGTAGTTACAACTCTCTTATTTATTTCTTCTCAGTTAGGCACCGATCATTAATAAAAAAACTAGATACACAATCAGTGACAAAAATGTCCTTACCGAATGAGCGCCCCTCCATTCAAACGATGCGCGCGCTTTCAATTTGTATGTAACATTGTGTAAATATATAAGTGTATATATATAGTAAATGTATAATTATTTATGTAGAATTACGTCAAAACAATGAGGGCTAATAATTTTCTGCTCACCAGATGTCGCTAGTTGACACTAAGGTAAATTTTTTGTTACACAATGTAATTTAATTGATTTAATAAAAATTTACCAGTTTCTAGAGTATTATATTAATACACAGAACAATGCGTCAGTGGTTTGCTCTATAATTTTGTGCACATTTTTTTACTTTTTTAAATTTTTGTCCTTTTATGAATATCTGTGGTTTGGTTTTTTTAATTTTAAGGTTATTAATATACAATATAGCTAATAGTACAAAAAGAAACAATAACTTTTAGATTTTCTGAACAAATTAACTTCCCCACAATAAAATCTGTCAAATAATATACCTCACATTCTAGTGGCGCCGCCCTGGTGGCAGAAAAAGTCGCCCTCATCGGCGACTGTTCTTAGAGAACTTTTGCATGGGAATGTATATCTAGTTTTTTATTAGTGATCGACGGAGTTATATTAGGGCACTGATGTTTTCTAGTTTGAAACGTATTTACAATAACAGGCAATAGAATTATAGATGCTGATTTACCACGTGCTCGGCTCGGAAACCTCCATGTCTGAGTTATAAACGAAAATCGAAGCCATGTAGTGGTCAAGTCAACCAAATCCACCAATACGTATTAGGCTACGCGGTGGACTCTTGTCCTCGAACTCTCTTAGATATGAGGGGAGGTCCCTGTGCCTAGCAGTGGAGGAGGGTATAGTGTGTGTGTGTGTGTGTGTGTGTGCGTGTGCGTGTGTGTGTGTATGTATGTGTGTGTGTGTGTGAGTGAGTGTGTGTGTGAGTGTGTGAGTGTGTGTGTGTGTGTGTGTGTGTGTGTGTGTGTGTGTGTGTGTGTGTGAGCGTGTGAGTGTGTGTGTGTGTGTGTGTGTGTGTGTGTGTGTGTGAGTGCGTGCGTGTGTGCGTGCGTGCGAGAATGCGTGCGTGCGTTAGTGCGTGCGTGCGGGCGTGCGGGTGGGTGGGTGTGTGTGTGTGTGTGTGTATGTGTGTGTGTTTGAGTGTGTGTGTGAGTGTGTGTGAGTGTGTGAGTGAGTGTGTGTGTGTGTGTGTGTGTGTGTGTGTGTGTGTGTTTGTGTGTTACAGTTTAGTCCTCTGAGTTGATAACACACCTGTAGCCTTCTTTGTTTGAAGTAGATTGCAGGTGTCCATGGGCTGCAGAAGATAATTACCATAAGTAGTACTGTGAGTTAAGAAAAATAATAATTTAGCTAAAAATAAGAATGAAACTTTAAATACTGATTTACCATGTGCTCGGCGGTGAAGGAAAACATAAATTCTGAGAAATTAAAAAAGTATTCGAAGACATTTTGCGTAGGACACTCGCAGATATGAGCGCTGGGCCTGTGCTCAGGTATAAAAAACGACACAGAGAGTCAGTAATATAGATTTACGTAGTAGAGCCATGCTGCAGCTATGGTTGTACCACGAATAGATCGGCTCGACCGGGGTAGAACCACGCTCTCACAGAGTAGAGGAAGCCGGGGCTACAATTAACAGAGGTAAGTATTAACAAGCGAATTTCTCTGAAACTATACATACTGAACCTTCAGTGTGTGTTTTAAAACGCCGAATAGATCACGCCGCATGGCTAGAAATTGATCAATTGTGCTCCGCGCATCTTGCAACTGAGTTGCGTACCAGACTTCTTTTTTACGCAAGTAACGAACATTTTTAACTTTACAACTTACAATGCAGATGCATATTTTATACTTCATAACGCTTCATTGTTAATTTGACTAACTTATTAACCAATATTTTGTAATATTATTTAAAGTTTCTACAGTGGTAGAGCCACGCGGCAGCTTTTGCTGTCGCACGGATGGGCCGGCTCGAACCGGGGTGGTACCACGACCTCACAGAAAACCAGCGTGAAGTAGAGGTTTACCTCTGCGTTTCGCTTGGTGAGTGCAGGTGGCCGGAGGCCCTTTTTACTGGAAATGAGGCATTCCATCTTAGTCCTCACGGGTGACAACGCATCTACATTTTGATTTGTAATAGAGGATAGATGTAGATGTCTATGGGCCGCAGCAACCACTTACCATCAGGTAGACTGTGTGCTCGTTTGTCACCCTTATCCTATAAAAAAACCAAAAATGTGCCTTTGGGGCTAAAATTAACAAATCGGCGGGTTTAGTATTAACGTGTTAGTATCAACCCCGGATGCGAGGTCTAGTATTAACAAGGAAACTGACTGTTTGTGTATAAGTAATTATTTTATGTTTTTTATGACAGCATGAGAACGTATAAACGAAAAACTACTCGAGGCACCAAATCTACGGGTCTACGAGTTGACTGTGCTAGAAGTAATGGAGCAAAACAGAAATTACCGAAATGTAGCAAAAGAATTTGGGCTCTGCCACGTTTCACTATTTTCAGTATTCCATTTTGTAAAAAAAAGCGGGTGCACCAGCGGAAATGAGCTGTGCCAGTGATTTCTTGGAAATTGTAAGACGTCTGACTGAAAAGCTCCTCCACAAGCTCAATTTAATCGTAAGTGGGCTAAAAATCTGCCATACTCCAGGAAAGAAAGCTTCATATTAAAAAAAACTGAAAAAGAGTAAAATGGTAGTCAAAACCAGTAGAAAGGGAACAAAAAAGATAAAGCCATGGGCAAAAGGAGATAGAAAAATAAATATAGACGACAAAGTAGAAAAAGTAAAGAAAAAGATGTTAAAAGAAAGCAGTGAATATAGACAATGAATATTTACGTATTGTTTGTGGCATCTGGTATAATGGTTTTTTACAGTGGTAGAGCTAAGCGGTAGCTTTTGCTGTCGCACGGATGGGCCAGCTCGAACCGGGGTGGTACCACGACCTCACAGAATACCAGCGTGAAGTAGAGGTTTACCTCTGCGTTGCGCTTGGTGAGTGCAGGTGGCCGGAGGCCCAATTCCCCCCCCCCCCCCCCCATCAACATGGTAGTGGAATTAAATACAAGACTACCCCAGGAGGGTACCAGCACCCCTGGAGAATCCCTCGCTGAGCATCCACGACCAAACTACTTCACTCCTGAGCGTGGGTGCTCAGGCTGCCCCGCGTATTCTGGGGAGGGGGGGGGGGGGGGGGGGCAAAATTCCGCTCGTGACTAATGCTGCTCGGGGCAAGCGGAGCAATACAACCAAGGCGACCCCTGTCACGCTATCCGTGAATTTTTGCAACATCAGGGGACTTCATTCCAACCTTAACGCTGTCCATTACCATCTAGAGACGGCGAAGCCGGCCTTGCTCTTTTTAACCGAGACTCAGGTATCCTCTCCGGCTGATACTTCATATCTCTCCTACCCGGGATACAAATTGGAACACTCCTTTGTGCCCCGGGCTGGAGTTTGTGTATACGTCAGAGAGGACATCTGTTTTCGACGCCTCGGCAGCCTTGAAGGTACGGACCTGTCCATCCTATGGCTGCGCGTAGACAGCGACGATCATCTCCGCGTCTACGGGTGCCTCTATAGGTCCCATAGCGGTAATGCCAACACAGACCGACTCATCGACCACGTCCAAATGGCTGCAGACTCCGTGCTACAACAGGTCCCATCCGCAGAGATCGTGATACTCGGTGATTTCAACGCCCACCACGCTGAATGGCTTGGTTCTCGTTTAACCGATCATGCGGGTAGATCTGTGTACGACTTTGCTTTGGCATATGGTCTAACACAACTGGTTACTTCGCCTACGCGGATCCCAGATGTGGAAGACCATGTACCTTCCCTGTTGGACCTTCTGCTGACCTCTCATCCGGACGGATATCAGGTCTCCGTCGATGCCCCTCTGGGCTCTTCGGACCATTGTCTGATCCGGAGCACGGTGCCACTCACGCTCCAATCGCAGTTGCGATCTGCAGCTTGCCGCCGTGTTTGGCACTATAGGTCAGCTGATTGGGACGGGATGCGGTCTTTTTTTGCATCCCACCCTTGGGGGCGGGTTTGCTTCTCGCCGGAAGATCCCAGCGTTGTTGCCGATTCTGTTGCTGATGTGGTACTTCAGGGTATGGAACTTTTTATTCCATCCTCTGTGGTGCCCATCGGAGGCAGATCCCAGCCATGGTTTGGTCGCTCCTGTAAAATAGCATCACGCTATAAGCAGGAGTGCTACCGGGCCTGGGCTGATGCATCAACGTCTCGGGATTTAAACACCAGCGCACTTAAAAAGAAGTATAATTCCGCCTCCAGGTCCTTCAAAAGCGTCATTGCCAAGGCAAGGTCTGAGCACATCGGCAGAATTGGCGTAGAAGCTAGTTCGCCTTCCTTCGGGAACCCGTGCATTCTGGTCTCTCGCCAAGGCTGTCCAAGGGAACTTCTGTCAGCCATCCCTTCCATCTCTGCACAGAGAGGACGACTCACTGGCCCATGCCGCAAAAGAGAAAGCCGATCTGTTGTGCTCTCTTTTTGCGTCTAACTCGACTCTAGATGACGGGGGGAACACACCGCCGACCATCCCGCGATGTGAGTGCTCCATGCCGGATGTGCGATTTACACAGCGCCCGGTTCGCAAAGCACTCTTCTCCCTGGACGTCAGCAAGTCGAGTGGGCCCGATGGAGTCCCTCCCATTGTGCTGAAGACGTGTGCTCCGGAGTTGGCACTGGTTTTAACGCGTCTTTTCCGGTACTCCTACTCCCAAGGCGTAGTCCCGAATTCATGGAAGACAGCTTTGGTCCACCCGATCCCTAAAAAAGGCGACCACTCAGACCCGTCCAACTACAGGCCTATCGCTATCACCTCCTTGTTCTCCAAAATAATGGAATCCATTATAAACTGCCAGCTCATGAGGTACCTTGCAGATCACCAGCTGATCAGTGACCGTCAGTACGGTTTTCGTCGGGGTCGATCAGCGGGTGATCTTCTAGTTTACTTAACTCATAGATGGGCGGAGGCAGTAGAGTCCAAGGGGGAGGCATTGGCCGTTAGTTTGGACATAGCGAAGGCCTGCGATCGGGTCTGGCACAAGGCGCTTCTTTCGAAGCTTCCTTCCTATGGGCTTCCCGAGAAATTGTGCAAATGGATCACCAGTTTCCTTGCTGATCGGAGCATCAAGGTCGTAGTAGACGGTGGATGCTCTGAATACAAGCCTATCAACGCTGGTGTTCCACAAGGCTGCGTGCTATCACCAACGCTGTTTCTCCTGCATATCAATGATATGTTGCTAACTGGTAGCATTCATTGCTATGCAGACGACAGCACTGGGGATGCCTTATATACCGGCCGTGCCAATATTTCTCGTGAAAACGTCGCCGAGTACCGGGACAAACTTGTGTCTGAAGTCGAGTCTTTGCTTAACAAAGTCTCGGATTGGGGCCGACTAAATCTAGTCCAGTTCAATCCCCAGAAGACACAAGTTTGCGCGTTTACCGCTAAAAAGAACCCCTTTGTCGTATCTCCTCAGTTTCAAGGCACTCCCCTTGCTGCCTCAGCCAGTATCGGAATCCTTGGCGTCGACATATCGAGTAGCGTGCAGTTTCGTGGTCACTTGCAAGGGAAGGCCAAATTGGCCTCTAAAAAGCTTGGCGTGCTCAGTAGAGCGAGACAGTATTTCATGCCGGCACATCGCTTGCAACTTTGCAAAGCGCAAGTTCGGCCCCACATGGAATACTGTTCTCATCTCTGGGCCGGGGCACCCCAGTGCCAACTCCTTCCACTTGACCGCATCCAGCGCAGAGCGATTCGAATCGTCGACGACCGAGTTCTTTCCGATCAGCTCGATACACTGGCATTGCGTAGAGATGTTGCATCTCTTTGCGTATTTTATCGCATCTATCACGGGGAGTGCTCTGAGGAATTGTTCGGACTAATTCCAGCCGCTCAATTTCACCATCGCACGTCGCGACAAAACTCGCGTTACCATCCGTACCATCTGAATGATTGGCGGTCCACCACTGTGCGATTTAGAAGAAGTTTTCTCCCTCGCACAACTTCTTTGTGGAATCAATTACCACCAGCGAATTTTCCGAACCGATACGACTTAGGAACCTTCAAGAAAAGAGCTTACACCTTTCTAAAAGGCCGGCAACGCATCTGCAATTCCCCTGGTGTTGCGGTTGTTCATGGGCGGCGGTAGTCACTTACCATCAGGTGAGCCGCAAGCTCGTTTGCCCCCTATTCTATAAAAAAAATGTAGATTTATCAGATGGTAACAGGATTTAATATATCTCTTGCAATGGCTGAGCTCAAGCTAGGTGTATCAAAAGTGAAATCACATCATTCAATTGCCTGAATTGTAGTTCGGATCATGAGTACCAATAGATATCCTTTTATTATACTTAATTTAGTGCCTAATCGTTGATATTTTTTAGTATTTTTTATTTTTAAAAATAACTACAGTTTATCCATGTTGTGTAAGTTAAAGAAAAATACCATTTTCCACCTCATCTCATGTTGATTTATAAATTGTTTGCATAATTGTTTAATTCTGCACATAGAAACTATAACTGATAAGCGGTTCAAAACTGATAAATGTTAAGAAAAGTGACCAAAAAATATTGATATCTAAAATACTTTAACGATTAATTAAACGGATTTTTTTCTTCAAGTTCATATATTTTGTGATCTGTAATGTCAATTTATATAAAAAAGATGCTCCAAACACGTCTGTATTAATAGCACTTTTATTAATAAAATAATAATTCTATAGACATATTTGTTTTCTTCTTGAATAGTTGGCATTACATAATGTTAATACTTACCTCAGAGCTGTTAATTCTAGCCCCGTTGATGGGGTAAAAATTAACATCTGACTTTTTTGAGAAATAATGTTCAATTTAAGACATCACTTATTTTATGTTTGATTTATGTTGATAACATGATACTTGAATAGTTAAAGCATTATGTCACATTAAAATGAAGTCTTAATAATTAATAATTTCGAAGGAACAACTAAAAATGCTATTTTTGTTAATTGTGGCCCCGATCTCCCTTACCAGTTTAAAATAGCAGTTTAGCGTTTCGCATGGTGAGTGTAGAGAACCGTAGACCATTTTTACTGGAAACGAGGCATTCCATTTTAGTTCTCAGAGGTGAAAACGTATCTGTAATCTCGTTTGTATAAATCTGGATTCAGATCTCTACGGACTACGCTATGTACTGTAAGTTCGTTTGCCACTTAAGTTCTTTAAAAAGAAAACTACAACAAAACAAAGAATAATATATTTCTATATCAATATAAATAAATGGTCTTAATAAATGAAAAAAAAAAGGAAAACCGTACATTTTACTGGGATAAACTCGCCATTCCCACATCGCGGGGGCGTTGTTCGGCCCTCAGCCCTCCCCGGAGGCGCGTCACTCGGCGATTGATCGCCTCCCCCGGGATGTGTTCCCGTCGTTCTTATTTTTATTCTTTTCCCTATTTCTGTTTCTGCTGATTTTCCGGATTATACGCATTCTTTTGTGAACTTAACATTGGACAGAAAGTAATACATTATATACAGCTTTCGAGTATGGCTCAATGCCTATCTATCACATCGAAAACGTAGTCAAATACAATTTAACAAACATGTTTCTCTATAAATACATTGAAATGACAAATAAACTTACAAACCATCTTATGGTAAGTGGTTACAGTCTATGGACAACTGCCACTAACTTCAAACAAAATGTTTAAACCGACTTTAAAATCTACAAAGAATAAAATAATGTCTTGGATCTTATTTGGTTTAATCACAATAATTTTGTGCCAGAACAAGTAACTAATTGACAAATTAAATACTTACAAAGCAACGCAATTAAATGAGTTGCGCAATGGGCAAAATTCATCATTTATTACTAAAAGCTATCTTAAACATCTTATCTAAATATAATAATCAATTGCTATCTGTTAGTTTCGATAAAACTCAAAAACGGCTCGATCGATTTTAATGAAACTTTTTGTGTGTGTTTAAATGGATATTCCTAGATGATTTAGATTCACATTTGAACTCGGTAAGTTGCGTTGTTGAGATCCAGAAATAACCTATGCGAAGCTGAGGCGGAGAGATAGATAGAGTAGAGATCCTCTAGTAGAAAATAAATATACTGCATGTGTATCGTAACACACAAGTGATAACTGTTGCAGAAGACGATAAACATAATGAATCAAGGCGCAGTCTGCCTTGATAAACGTAATGTGCGACGCCCCCTGGCAAAATGGAGGAACGATCTACGCAGGTAGCAATTGGATATGAAGAGCCGAAGACCGAACTAAGTGGCGCACCTTCGATGCCCGTGTCCTGTAGAGGTCGCAGGCAGATGATAATGATGTTGATCCAATAAACATTAAAATATTTACAGATATACCAATAGTGTATGAAAAGGGTTATTATACGAGTAATATTAAGGAATTCATGGAAGATGATGTCCCCTGGGCATAAGGTGATTGCTACCATGCAGTTTCTAATTTGTTTTGCGTTGTTAATTGTTGTAAAATGTTCTTTTTCCAAAAAATCCGCTGGGTTTCTTGCTGGTACAGAGGTATTTCCTAATGGTAGGTCAAACATAAGAGTGACCTTCAAGAACAATTATTTCTAATCTGTATATTTTTATTTCTATTAATATAAAATTTATTTAATTTAACAATTACAGATTTTCAATGACGCCTAATATTGGTAAACACGTATTAAAACAACTCCTGAACGGATGTGACGTAGAGATTACACTATCAGAAATCTCCACTATCATACCTCTGATTTCGTGATAGCGCGTCTTTCGACATGTTTTGATAGCGTCGCCTCAACAATCACCTTGTGTTAAGCGTCACGGAGACAAACAATGACTGTAAGTACTTGTATTCGTTTGCGAACACGTGAAGGCTATGAAATATTTTTCTGTTCCTTTGTTATATACAAAAAACTAGCGATTCATCCTGGCTTCACCTGGGTAGAGTACGTGAGGGTAATATGGTCATCTGGTTAATATGGTCACTTTTTTATAACTCAAAAATTACAGACTAATTTGCATAGATGGCTTTGTGATACGATAGCTCTTCATCAGTCATTCAAATAATAAAGGGTCAAAAGGCCGCCGCTTTATGGACGCCATTGTGACAGTTAATATTATAGTAAGTACGTGAGGATAATATGGTCACCTTAAACTTTATCGCACTATAAAACCAAAATTAGGAGGAGAACAGAGACAAAATTACAAAATCGTATACTATAACTAATATATTAAGAAAAAATAGCAAACAAGCTTTGGAAATAATTAGGAACACTTCGAAAATTCCACTTACAAAAAACTAACTACACTACACAATACAAAAATCGACTAAAATATTTATAATAATATCCACTGTCAAAATAGCGTCGATAAAGGAGCGCCTTTTTGACCCTTTATTATTTGATAGACTGATCAAGAGCTATCGTATCACAGAGCGTTCTATGCAAACGACGCTGTAGTTTTTAAGTTATAAGAAAGTGACCATATTAACCGGATGACCATATTACCCTCACGTACTATAGTTAGTTTTTTTTTAAGTTGATTTTTCGAAGTGTTGCTAATTATTGCCAAGGCTTGTTTGTTTTTTTTTTTCTATATTAGTTATAGTATATGACATTGTGTATTTGTCTTTGTTCTCCTAGTTTTGGTTTTATAAGGCGGCAAAGTTTAAGGTGACCATATTACCCTCACGTACCTTAATAGGTATCTATTAATGTATCATTGGACTAGTGGTCGTAGATGCGATTGATGATAATGAGTGATCGAAAATCAGTCCTTGGGTTTCTCTGTCAAGAAATTCTCAGTGGTAGCCCGGAGTCAGGAAGCTGTTGGTGTTTAACCTGTTACGTTGTAAACGTACAATCATTGGCTTGATCTCGCCCCGGTCATGTCAGATTTCTTTTAGTTTTTATAGGATAGCGTGACAAACGAGCACACAGCCCACCTGATGGTAAGTGGTTGCTGTGACCCATAGACATCTACATTTATCCTCAATAAAGAATCATAAAGCAGATGCGTTGTCACCCGTGAGGACTAAGATGGAATGCCTCTTTTCCAGTAAAATGGGTCTCTGGTTCTCTACACTCTCACCATACGGAACACAGTATTGTCAAGCTGCCATTTTACGCTGGTATTCTGTGAGAGAGTGGTCCTTTCCCGGTTGAGCTGACCCATTCGTGCTACAACTATACTACTAATATAGTGGCACCATGTTTCTACCACGTAACCGTCCCATCGGACTCTGAGAGTGAGGGAATTGAGAGTGCACCTGTGCTTGCGCATACAAGGGTACTATAATCCTGTTCTGCGCAGATGGCTGGTCTCCGTTGAGCCTAGCCGCCGTGACTGAAATTCGTTTGTTCGCTATTTAGATTTAAAATAATGAATCTCTTCCGGCAAACACCTTCAGGCATTATTTATATCTGTTCGTAAAGTTACAGTTCAATCAGTGCAGCCATTACGAGCCGATCCGTTTTATTGTCTGGAAGGAACTAGGTTATGTTAAAAAAAAATTAATAAAATAAAATGGTCTTTTACAAAGCCACATTAACCGATCTTATCCAGGCGACGCTGAGGTTGGTCGCTAGTTTTGAATAATATTTTGACTTTTGTGAGACATTACACACAACGTCTGCGAGGTCTTGGTTTTTTGAAGCTGGTTCCGGTAGCTATGGGTAACCACTTAATATCAGCGGACAATCCGTCGGTCGTTTGTCACTTTAATACTATAATATAAGGCTTTAAAAATGATCGGTGATCGGATGATCATGATCGGTGATGGCTCTAGTGAGAATAAGTTGTTGCACTAATTGTAACACATGAGTATGTCAAGCCTGCTAACGTATGAAACGTTGGGCAGAAAGAAGAGTTATATATACACTGTTAAATAACTTAATCATCATTTAACAGGGTTATTAATTGTCTGCTTATTTTTTCTTTGTTCCTTTAGACTTCCTCGGCTGTGTTTACCAAGTTGGTAATCATAGGCCGATTTTCAGAGACAATCTCAGGTTTAAGCTCATACTCTACAAAGTCATAAATTGAGTCTAGATTATTTAGATTATATAACACTATTTCTCTAAGTTTGTTTTGCCTACTGATTACTAATCTGCTAACGTTACATGTCCAAAATATAGTAAAGTACCTATACAATAAAAACTTTTCGTTAGTATGGTTTGGTTTTTATTAAAATTATGATTTTTTTTTATTACGGTGGCCCGTGCTCCATGCTATTTAATGATAGACATGGGTGTATTAAAGGAGGCGTATGTTCATCAGTGGACATGATGTGATAAGCTGTACATATATATATATATATATATATATATATATATATATTCTACTATCGTGGATAGTTTCCATACATAATTATAATAGGCAATATTTTTTAATTTGTGACAAGCATTATGTGCTTGTCGCAAACAATTGCCAACACTTAGAATCATTTTCGGAACGTTCTATATTTAGCAGTTGCAATTTGCATTTTTGTAAACACAAAAAACTATTTTTTTTTTATTTCTGTAATGTTTCATAGCTTATCACAAAATTACCAACTTAACGCTACCGGGAGGTCTAGATGCACACTGTTACTAAATGTTGAAATTGTGAAGTTAAGACTTCAAATTCGTGATTGTCTTTGAATACCGTTCAAAGGTATAAAAACTTTACTAAATAGATTAGTGGTTTTTAACCTTACATTGATAAGGGACCATTTGGCGATTTTTGTCTTGCCACGGACCATTTACATTTAAATATAGTATACATCATGGTAAAGTTGATTTTTAAGTAAATAAGAGTGCATTTCTCGCCAACAAACTGTCTTTACAGTTTGGCGAAGTTATAATTAGGTTTTTTTTTAAAGGACAATAAATAAATAAAATAAAAATAAAGTTTCAGTTTAAATAAAAACACATAAAAAACTTAATATGTCCCTATTTTAATGTAACAACAACTTGTATTGCACACCGATCATCATCTCGAAAATTTATTCGACTTTTTTGGTTGGCTTGTTTGGTTGGTTGGGACCACTTGTGTGCTTTCAGACACCACCAATGGTCCATTGACCACCTGGTAAGGACCACTGGGATAGAGGATAATATGATAATATGAATAGTTGAGGATGAAAATGACTTTTCTTTTCATCAATTGTGTTTTAATAGTTTTCTTAGCACTATATAAAGTAAGGTAGTAAATTGACAGCATAAACTATATACTGCTGCGTACATACTTTTCTTTTCTGATAGAGTTATTGAGCAATGAGGGTATCCACGACTTTTTCTGCCATAAGGGGGGCCACACAGACAGATTTCATAGCGAGGAAATAAATTTATTAGAAAATTGTACATAATTATGTTTTTTAAGAAATTAACATTAGTTAGTGGGGGTCATTGTAGAAGCGTGCTCGTCGCGACCCCTGCCAGCCCTTTTCAGGGCTGCAATTCTACTCAGCTGCGCACCCATGTCAACGAGGGTTAGGGCGTCCCCCCAAGGCGACGCACACCAGCTCGTCCCCGTTGGTGTGGAATGCAGCGCGCAAAGCGGCGATGGGGACCGCCACCCGTCACGCACAGCCCGACACGGCGGAAGGTGGAGGACGGAGTGCAGAGTTGGCACGTGGAATGTTAGAGGAGGCATGAGAGATAAGACGAATGAGTTGATCGAAATAATGAAAGAAAGAGAATTAGATGTCGTGTGTATGTCGGAGACCAAACGGAAGGGCAGTGGTACTGAAGAGCTCCCTGGCGGGGCGTTTGCTCTATGGTCCGGAGTCCCGGAGAGCGAGAACGCCTGCCAGGGAGTGGGGGTGCTGCTGTCTTCTCGGTTGGTCGATGTTATGACTGAATATAAGTTTGTGAACTCAAGACTTCTCTGGGTTCGCTTTAAATTGGGACTGACGAAGTTATTCCTTTTGGCTGTTTATGCGCCGGTGGCTTCGTCGTCCAGGGCTGAGCTGGAGGAGTTTTGGGAGAATGTAAGAGAAGTTCTAGATTTGGCTAGGGGAAACGAAAGGATTGTTGTATGTGGTGATTTGAATGGATGGGTTGGTACCGCTCGACCAGGGTACGAGTCGGTACTTGGAAAGTTTGGCGATAAAAGGGTTAATGATGCTGGCAAGCTTATACTGGCGGTATGCAAGGAAAAGGGTCTTCTTGTGACAAACACTATGTTTAATCACAAGAAAATCCATATGTATACTAGAGAAAGAAAGAATGAGAGAAGTATGATCGATTTGTTCCTGGTGGATGACCGACTGCGAAAACAGGTTATGGATACGCGAGTGTTCAGGGGTGCTGACCTGGGAACGGATCACTATCTAGTGATTACTAGATTTAGGGGTCTGTTCGCGGGTTGGCGCTACCGGACGACAGTGACAGAACCACAGTCGGTCTGTCGCATCCGAAGCTGGAAGCTTCAGGAAGCGGATACTAGGGACAAATATCATGCGAGGGTAGCCGAAAAGCTTGACACCATCGATGGCAGAAACGAATGTGTAGAAAGAACATGGCAGAACCTTAGGGATGGAATGGTAAGTGCAGCGGAAGAAGTGTGTGGAACAATAAAAAGAGGCAGTAGTAAAAGAAGAGATGCATGGTGGAATGATGAAGTGAAAGAAGCTGTAAAGAAGAAGAAGAAAGCATGGTTAGACTACTTGGCCTCTAGTAATGATAAGGATATGAGAGAGAAGATGAAAGAAAGATATAAGCTGCAGAAAGTTCACACGAAAGCATTGATTGAGGAAGTGCGTGAAAGGTGTAGAATGGAAGCGGATGAAAGGTTGTCGCACAACTTTAAGGAGAACTCCAAACTCTTCTGGAAAGAGGTTGGAAGGACCCGAAGTGGTGCGACGGCCTTAAGAATGAACAAAGTGCTTTCGAGAACTAATGACGTCCTCTCAGAAAAATCGGACGTCATGCAGCGATGGAGCGAATTTTATAGAGAAATGTATGCGTGTGATGATCTTAGTGAGGGATCCGGGGATGACGCCGTGACTGGCACGCCAGACCCGGACCTCGATGACACTGAGGTCATCAGTATGAAAGAGATTGAACGTGCGATTCGAAGTTTGAAATGTGGTAAGGCTGCGGGACTAGATAGAGTTACTGCTGAAATGGTCAAGTATGGTGGGCCTCGCGTCTGGGACAGCTTTCATCTGCTGTGCAATTTGTGCTGGCGGACGGGGGATGTCCCGGATGATTGGCGATCCGCAGTCATTGTGCCTTTATATAAAGGTAAAGGTTCACATTTTGACTGCGGGTGCTATCGGGCGATCAGCTTGACCAGTTTAGCAAGTAAAGTTTACTCGAAGGTTTTGACACGTAGGATGCAAGAGAAATCGGAAAGATTTCTATGGGAGGCACAATGCGGATTTAGACCTGGAAGAGGATGCACGGATCAAATGTTTTCTCTCCGTATGATCACGGAAAAGCTTCTGGCTGTTAACCAGAAGATTTTCTGTGCTTTTGTGGATCTTGAGAAAGCATTTGATAAGGTTGTAAGGAAGAAAATGTGGGAACTGTTGCCGGGGTATGGTGTGGATGGCCGATTGCTAAGGGCTGTGCAGTCTCTTTACTGTGACTGTAAAGCCTGTGTGCGGGTAGGGCATGACCTGTCACCCATGTTTAGCGTCCAAACGGGCGTAAAACAGGGTTGTGTCATGTCTTCCTGGCTGTTCATACTGTATCTCGACAGCTGTTTACAAAAGCTGAAAGATAGCTGTTTGGGTGTGAAATTGGGTGACATAAAAGTAAATTGTCTGCTTTATGCTGATGATGCAGTGCTTATTGCACCATCAGAGGCAGAACTGCAGGCATTAGTCACGTGTATGAAAGAGGAATGTGAAATTAAAGGTCTCCGTTTGAATGCTAATAAAACTAAGGTTCTGGTATTTGAAAGGGACGAAGAGAGAACGAAGTGTGAAATATGGGTAAATCAGGAATGTCTAGAACAGGTAAATGAAATTGTATACTTGGGGAGTGCTTTTAGCCGGGATGGAAGATGTGATTTAGATGTGGACAGGCGTGTCGCTGCCGGGAACAAAGTCAATGGTGCCCTGACTGCGTTAGTCAAAAGGCAAGGCGTAGCGAAGAGTGCACGCCTTGCAATACATAACGCAGTGTTGGTACCGACTTTGTTATATGGCAGCGAAACCTGGGTATGCCAGAAGAAGCATAAAAGTAAGTTGAATGCAGTGGAGATGCGATCTCTTCGTAAAATGTGCGGCGTTACTATGGCCGACCGAAAGCGAAACGAAGAGATTCGCAATATGGCAGGTTTGAAAGATGACCTTATCACAAAAATTGATAAGGGCGTGCTTCGGTGGTTTGGGCACGTTGAGCGAATGAGTGAAGACCGAATGGTGAAGAAAATATATAGCGCGAAAGTTAATATTAAAAGGTGTCGAGGTAGACCGAGACTAACTTTCGAAGACCATGTGAGCAAATTGCTCGAAGAGGGTAGGGTCAAGAGTACTCGGATACCTAGACGTGCATGTATGAAGAAGATAATGAATCTGAAAGAAGCGAAAGAGATATGTAAGGATCGTGACACTTGGCGATCTGTTCTCTCTGGCTACCCCGTCAGGGATTGTGCGTGAAGATAAGTAAGTAAGTAAGTAACATTAGTTAGTCTTAGTCCGTTAGTCTCACTAAAATTCAAAAACGGCTAGACCGATTTGGATTAATTGTTTTTGTTATTGTGTTGGAATGGGTTAAATGGTTTAGATTCACATTTGGACCCAGTAGGTGCCGTTGGTGTCGAGATACAGAAATCAACCCGTGAGAAGCCGGGGCGAATCGCTAGTATTTTATATTAATTAGATTATGTGTTCCAGAAACACATTAAGGAATACTATTTGCCTCTCTAACCGCTCTCCCTTCCTCAGATTAATTATGGTCATTGATCTAACTGAAGGATGTTGTCTTTTAATGCACAAGTTAATGCACATCTTTATTTTAATTTTATTTTTATTTTTTTTTTATTTTAGTACACCTTACCTATTGTTCTTTTTCTTATTTTTCTTTATTTCTTCTTTTGGGTTGTCTGGAAGAGATTACTATGTAGCAACAAGACCGCCCTTTGTATATCCCTCAATAGTTGTTTATTTTTTATTTTTGATATTTTTAACTTTTCTTGGTGTATATTGTATTCTATCGTATTCCTTAGATTGACAAAGGATAAACCAAACTACGAATATCCATAAAATTAGAAGAAATAAATGAAGTCAATAATGTGTAAAAAATAAATAAGAGAATAGTACAACACTGAGAGATTGTTTTTTTTTATAGAAGAGGTTGCAAACGAGCATGCATTTCACCAGTATGTGACTACCGGCGTTAATGAACAAATGCAACACCAGGGGAATTGCGCGTGCGTTGCCGGCCTTTTAGAAAGGAGTAAGCTCTTTCCTTGCTCTTCTTTCGGATATATACATTAGAAACTGATTTTTTTTTAATAAAACTCTAGTTTTTAATGATAATGACACTATGTGACCATCTGCGTGACAAATAAGTTCACCTTAGTCCCAACTAGCGACATCTAGTGAGCTTAAGAATATTAAACCTCTTTTGATTACCACGCTGCTCCAGTGCTTGTAGACAGACTATGTGTCTTCGAATAACTTTTATGCCTAACAAATATAACCTGTAGTTATTACCTACGTGACAAATCAGTACATCAAATTTCAAATAAAAACTTAATTAGTGCCGGCGGGGATCGAACCCGGACTGTTCACGTACTCTGATATTTACAACGAACGCTTAGTTCGTGACTACCATGACAACTGTCTGATTTTGTTGAGTTTATCGCTTATCTTTATAAAATCTTTGTGAACACTTATCGCAACAGTATTTATGAGATGCAGAAAATCTTACAAGTATTACGATGCAATGGATTTTAAAAGATTTCTTTTTTGTATAGAAACAGTGAAATGTACTAAGACCATCGTCGTTTTTTTTTTAAATAGAATATGGGTGACAAACGAGCACACAGTCCTGATTGTAAGTGGTTGCTTTGCCTCAAAAACATCTACAGTTATATAAAACTAACAATCTAAATGCAGATGCGTTGTCACCCAACTAAGATGAAATGCCTCGTTTCCACTAAAAAGGGTCTCCAGTTCTCTACAATCACCATATGAAACACAGCAGCATTGTGTTTCTCTTTTACACTGGTATTCTGTGAGAGCGTGATCCTTCCTTATTCAAGCCGACCCGTTCGTGCTAAAACCATAATACAGCTGCAGTGTGGCTCTGTCAGGTGAAATCTTTTTGACGACTCTAATTCCTCCCTCCCCTTTCCACCATAATCGTCTGGTCTCTCCTTCTTTGTTCACACACAACACATTCAAACTGTTTGCTTCGTCTTTCGTAATGGGTTTAAATCAGCAGTTTAATGCTCTGTGTTTCGTATAGCACACAACCGGAGACTCTCTTCACTAGATACGAGGCATTCGAAGTAACAACGCATCTGCATTTTGATTCTTAATTAAGTGTAAGTATATATAACTATGTTAGCAATGTTAGTATTTATGCCTCCATAATATATATATATATATATATATATATATATATATATATATATATATACATAATTCATTATCATTTAATCCTATCGCCAGCTCTACCCAGTGTCACTGACAGTGACAATCTGGGCTCGCCGAGATCATTTTTAAAATGCTGTTGTTACTGTTTTGCAGACGCTGTAACATTAAGGCTGATTTGTTTCGCATAACAGCTATAATTCTTGATATAACTCATTTGAAGTACTTTAATAAAAATTTTAGGAGCACATACGTTTCAGAAATTATCTATCTGAGGATCTATGACAAACCCCTTTTGATCGTTTCAGTTAGAGTCGAGGTGGGTTTCTAGAGACATTTAGAATACAAGAGTTAGTCAACATTAATCGTTATTGTAATTAATTTTTAAAATCGTTAGAGTTTATTTCTTGTCAGGCATTTAAGTAAAGCTAATAAGAGCGAATGAAACCTGCACGAAACTAAAATATTTGGGGGTACACGTGCACCATATTGACTTTGCCCGACAGTAATGTTAAATGCTAATTTATTTAACATTGAAATACTGCACAGTGTGAGTTTTCACGATAAATCGTAACATTATATTATTGCAGATTCAATTTGATATAGGTAGATATACTTTACATGAATCACGTTGAGATTATGTATCGATATCTTCTTAAAATTAAGATATTCAATATTTTATCACATCTTATTTATTCTTATCAACTACTTACCAAAAACATTCGACATCATGTAAATGGTTTTTGTGAGGTTTTTGTGTGAGTGATATCCGTGTGATGTAAAGGGACCGGTTAATATCAACTTTATTGGTAACTTTAGATGTAAGAACTTAGTTGTTTATTTATTATTTATTTTATTTACACTATTTATTGCACACTTTTCTCTTTCTTATATTAATACGTAAAGGAGAAACTTTGCATTGACCTCGATCAATTTAGATTCATCTTCTTCATCATAAAGTAAAATTTCATTGCAATATATGAGTTTCTAACGTCGTTTCACACTTTCTGCCACCAGATTGCCGCTATTTTGGAATGAGGTGAAATATTTGATAAATTTCATAGAGGGTAAGTTAAACTGTTAGGTTATTATAAAGTTAAATGTTTATTTCAGAAATTTACGTTAATTAAATTTGAATGAATAAACCTCATACGTGGCAGAGCCATGGTACATATGTCTATGTCTATGTCTATATTAGTAGTATAGTTGTAGCACAAATGGGTCGGCTCGACCGGGGACAGACCACGATCTCACAGAATACCAGTGTAAAATGTCAGCTTGATACTGCTGTGTGAGTGTAGAGAAACGGAGACCCTTTTTACTGGAAACAAGGCATTCCATCTTCGTCCGTACGAGTAACAACGTATCTGCATTTTGATTCTTTATTGAGGATAAATGTAGATGTCTATGGGTCACAGCAACCGCTTACCATCAGGTGAGCTGTGTGCTCATTTGTCATCCTATCCTATAAAAAAAACTGAACTGCGGACATTCCTAATAAAAAAAAGAGAGTTAAAAATGTGCAAAAATCAAAGTGCAACCATTGAAGCATTGTTTTGTGTTTATAGGTCTCGGTATATATACTCGGTTATAGTATATATACACTATAGAAACCGAAAACTTTTATTTAAAACGCAAATTTTCACTTATGGTGGCAATGTGTCACAAACAATTTCACCACAGTCCCAACTAGCGACATCTGTTAGCGGCAAATTATTAGTGCTTATTGTCACGAATGGCAGGCGGGTTGACGTGAGCACCTTTGGCGTTGCTTCCCGTCGGCGGTTTTTGTATTATATGCACATTTCACTAGTCCTTTCTTATAGCTAACTACTTTTTTATTTTTTTATTTTTATTTATTTATTTAAAAAACCTTTTTACATAAGTTCATTGATTCCCTTGCCCCTGAGTTAGTGTAACTGTTTCAGGAACTAATTCCTCCCCTTAAAGTTAGTCTTGTCAAAAGGTCAATTTCTATACAATCATTTAGTTATATAGTTAGTTAAACAGGTACAGAAATATAAATAAGAAATTTAAAAAAAAATGTTATTTTAGGCGCTTGTTTTGTGTGTGTGTGTTTGTGTGTGTTCGTGTGTTGGTGTAGGTGTAAGTG
This sequence comes from Parnassius mnemosyne, assembly GCA_963668995.1. NCBI lineage: Eukaryota > Metazoa > Arthropoda > Insecta > Lepidoptera > Papilionidae > Parnassius > Parnassius mnemosyne. Next base: position 51,648,019 of record CAVLGL010000002.1, read on the forward strand.
CGTGAGTGGGTGAGTGTGTGTTGGAATATATGTGTGTGAGTATTGCCTGTGGTAAACCTACGGCATATGTGCTTCTGTGCTGTCATAATCGAGATTCTCTAACCACACTCTGATCCTTGCCTTTATTTGGTGGTTACTGTAATTATTTAAGTTTAATTTAAAGTCAAAAATACTTTTTCTAGGGGTCGGGTATTTGAATGTCCTCTTCTTTGGAATTTTGATATATGGTGCAGTTATACGATGGTACCTTCGTATGCATTGATAGATAAAAAGTTTTCTTACACTTAGTACTCGGGCTTTTTCATACACTAGTGTAGTTGGATAACGAAATGGAAGTAATAGCATTACTTTTAAAACACATGGTTGGGCACGTTCAGCTTCGACAAGAATTGTTTTACAAACCCACAACTACATCACGTATAACTTAACAGAAAAAGACACAGAAACTTTTTTATTCGATATAGATTATAAATAATACTTATTGTAAGTCACTCTTTTGTTTAATTACCACTGTTTCGAAAAAAAACCTCTGTCGAAGAACCAGCAAGAAACCCGACGGGACTTTTTTTTTAAAATAACAGTTAATAATCATGTATGTTACCCAATTAACCACACAAAACAAATTCGGGATCTTCCCGTGAGTGTCGTATAGTGTGGGACAGACAATGTGGGATAGTGGTTATTCTTAACTGCCAATACACGGCACTGTAAGGTATTACTTACAATTAATACTCCTAGAAACTAAACAAGCCAAACAATTCAAATCAAATATACACTTTTCTTGCTTTTTACTCAGTGTACTTATTTATTATGTCATATAATTCATAGCTGAAGACGATTTCAGTTTTTCTGTCTCTATAGACAATAGTCACAAGTCTGATAGCCTTTCCTGTTCATAGAAGTCCGTAGAATTTTTGCTTTTTTTATAGGATACGGGTGACAAACGAGCACACAGTCCACCTGATGGTAAGTGGTTGCTGCGGCCCATAGACATCTACATCTATCCTCTATTACAAATCAAAATGTAGATGCGTTGTCACCCGTGAGGACTAAGATGGAATGCCTCATTTCCAGTAAAAAGGGCCTCCGGCCACCTGCACTCACCAAGCGAAACGCAGAGGTAAACCTCTACTTCACGCTGGTTTTCTGTGAGGTCGTGGTACCACCCCGGTTCGAGCCGGCCCATCCGTGCGACAGCAAAAGCTGCCGCGTGGCTCTACCACTGTTTATACACGTTTGGGGCCCCTGTACACCGGGGGCCCCGTATCATTGATACGGCTGATACAGCGGTAGCTACGCCCCTGTTACTTACGATAAGTAATGAATTAAGGATATTAAAAATGTATTAGCTAAGATCCGGGTTATAAAATAGAATGATGTGTCTTACCCAGTTTGAAGAGCACCTCCCGCCCTTCCTCAATTGCGAGCACTATCCCCGTCACCACTAATCCGTAAGACATATCACTTTATTTTATTACGCGGTTCTTAATTATTAATTAATTTTTAACATATACTAATAAATAAAATTGAAGTGCCTTTTTGTAATGTCAAAATAACAGCTTTTTACTAATTGTATATGAGAGTATATATCCGGTAATTATAACAAAAAAAAAACAATTTTAAAAATTTTCGTCTGTCTGCCGGTCTGTTTGTTTGTTTGTTTGTCTGTTTGTTCTGGCTAATTTCCAAAAACGGTTGGGCCCATTTCCATGTGACTTTCACTGGTAGATAGCTGACGACTTTCTCTGATGTTATAAGGAGTAAATTAGACTACTTTTATTTTAGAAAAAGAATTAGGATTCCGGGAAAAAAAAGACATATGAAATACAATCGTAATAAATTTCCCACGGGCGAAGTCGCGTGGAACAGCTAGTCTTTAATATAATGGTTCTATAAATCAGTGTATCCTTTGAAGATGTTTTCCATTGTGTTTTCTAAATTGAAGATAATTGAGGCACAACCTCTCAACAAGGGGAAAGCTCATTTTCAGCAATAGACTATTCAAGTCTGAAAAGGAAGAAGAAGAAGAAACCTTTCACTAGTTCTCGAAGGAGGGCTAATAATTTTACCTACCAACTTGCTGAGTGCTTGCGATTGTCAAACAGAATCCATTTTTTGTCGCAGATAACAATGCGGTTCAAAATTCCCTCGCTTGTGTGCCTGTTGAGTAGTGCAAGGCACGTCTCGACGCGTACTTCGCGCTTGCGATCATTGAGTTCGTGGGCACCCATTTGTCAAGTTTTTTTTACCTTGCCAATTTGACGAAAATGGACCAATATTGTTTTGATGCTAATGAAAGCTGGTGCTAATTCAGCCGTAGATTGAGTATCATCAGCTTCCACAATCACCTTGAATTCGTCATTGTCGACCAAAGTTTTCGGACGACCACGGAGTTCATTTTTCAGGTCTAAATTTCCAGAACGGAAGCGGGCAAACCAATAACAGGTGATGCGTTCATTTGTAGTATTCGCTCCGTAAACGTCGTTGATGTTGCGTGAGTTGCTGCCACGACGGTACTCATATTCCATAATTACTCAAACTTTTACCGTATCCATGATGACGAAAAATATTCAAATGCGATGAAAATATAACGCTAATCAATAAACAAATAATCAATTTTGAAATAAGAATTCCATTATTTTAAAATAATATCAATTGGAAATTAGAATTCCTAACCAAAAAAAAAATATTATTTTAATTTGAAATGGCCAGTACTACAGAACGGCAATGTCAAGGGTAAAGACCTATTATTTCACCTTATTCCTAAGTGGTTTACGCTTAGGCGTGGTTAGAGGTGAACGTGGTATCGAGAAGTGCAGAGTCTTTCAAACAATATTCCTGCTTTTGATTGGGAATTTAAAAAACTGCAATTTTTTTTTTAAATTTGGTAAGTAACGTTGAGGTAAATGAACAGACCGAAGCCGGCAGCGCTCCTCAAGGCCAGATTGTATCTAGAAGTGGAATGTACAGCGAATTTATATAATCTACAAATCTGATCGGTGCGATAACAGCAAATGTGTGTACATCGGAAACATTGATATACGACACATTGTTATATTTAAATTTGCACGTCGTAAGTTACTAGTTTTTTTTTTAATAGAATCAGAGTGACTAACGAGCATACAGTCCACCTGATGGTAAGTGGTTGCTGTGGCCCATAGACATCTCTACATCTGGCTTCGATAAATAATCAAAATGCAGATACGTTGTCACCCTTAAGGGCTAATATGGAATGTCTAGCATCCAGTAAAAAGAGTCTCCTGTTCTACCCGCACCATATGAAACACAGCAGCATATTTCATATTTGACACTGGTGTTCTTTGTAAGCGTGATTTTCTCCAGTCGAGCCAACCCATTCGTGCTACAACCATAATACAGCTGCAGATGGCTCTACCACGTAGAAAAGCGTGTTTTATTTTTTTTTATTTGGTTAGTGGATATTCTTGTATCGCCACTACATGGTTTAGAGGATAAGGTTCAAAGCGCTTATTTATTTATTACTTCATAAAATCATATAAAAAGGTATCTCGCGAAGGTTGCTTTTATCTTCTTAGTTTTCTTATGAAGTTTTTCCTCCTGCGCCACGGATAAATTCAGTTAACACTTGAGTAATTGTTATCGAATGTTGATTGAAAAAACATGCTATGTATGAAGCTACTATTAAAATAAAGATCTTAGATTAATTACCTTAATCTATACACGTAAATAAGATTGTGTTGTGGGGGTTAATTGCATGCCATAAAGACACAAATATACATTCAAAAAAATCCGAAAAAAATGGTGTTTTATAAGCACGAAAAATTCATAAAATAAATGGTCTTTGATTATCCTTCTAAATAACGCCACATTAACAGAACCTACTCAGGCGAAGCCGGAACGCATCGCTAGTTTTTTTTTAATATAATTGACTTATTCAAATATTTTTTATTGCCAACTTTTTATTCAAATTACTACTTGCAACTGTTTTTACTTAAGCTAGGATTCCGTTACATGTTTTCGTTCAAAATTGTGACTAAAAACGCACAACTGACTGATACGTAGTCCCGCTACAGATTAGCTGACGTCGCCGAATTGCCAGAGATAGTGGTGATTGATGTGGTGACGGTAAACACAAACCATTACAAGATCACTCCCAACCACTAAGCTGTGGTTCCTCTAAGTTTTTGTAGAGATGTTTAAGGGAAATACTTGATTGTAAGAGATTTGTCACCCTGTGTGTGTCGAGAATAGTTTTTTAGGCATGTAACTAAACCACCACTTATCATCATGTGGGTTAGTAAAGCGTTGCCAAGCGCTGGCTTATAATAGTAAAAAAACTAAACTTCAACAAAGTAGGTAATTTATTTTTATTTTGCACGCGAATCTTAACTGTCTTATCTTTAATCTATGGAATTTCCGCAAAGAAACGCCCAGTACCAAATTATTATCACAGCATTTTAATCAAGGAAAGGTTATTTATCTATATAAAACACAAAAACTGTTTCTACCTATGTCCGTTATAAATCTCATACCAAATTCATTAGAAAGGCAATAACGCGAAGATGGTTTTAGATCACTAAAACAATGCATTGGGCACTATATAAAAAAGTTAATGAATAAACAAAATTTCCTTTTTCTTTCAAGAAATAAACAAAATGTATATATTTCTTTTTTAGCGTAGTAGCACACGCCGGGTATCCGCTATTTTTATAATATTCGTTTAAAATTATGTATATAGTAATTATGAAATTAAATATTATAATTTTAAATATCGAACATACATATCCCAAATTAAAAAGATTTTTAAAAGATGCTTAACTATATTTTAATCAAGCTGTGTCCGTTATAGTGTGTGAAGTTTAAAACTGATTTAGATCTAGGATTTTAAATTTAAAATCTATTTTTTTTTGTGTTGCGATGAAGAATAAAAATGAAACTTCTCACAGAGTACATAGTGCCGACGCAACTGTAAGACCACCTCATAGTTTAGTACTTAAGTCGACTCAATTGACCAAAGGTATATTTTTATTGCGCTTACAGAATATTTAATACCTTAAATTACGACAGTACGATTTTGTTGTATCCTCCGACGAAAGTTCAAGACTTGAGGAGATCTTTTCAAATTTTCTTTGTACATTTTGAATCTATACTATTTGTCGTTGCTCACAACGATAAAGTTATCTCGCGACAGAGATGTTACGTTCACCTAATTGATTTATTGAGTGTTGACAGTGTAAGTCTCGGTGCTCCGGAAGCCCAACTCCAAATATAATAAATTATTAAACACCAAGCGATAGTGGCTGCATGTTCCCCGTGATCGATCGCGCCCGACCTAATCGATGAGCAGTGCAGCTGTATTCAAGATGGCTGCCTACTGAAATGTCAAAATGACATCTATATTGCGGTTGCATTGTTCGAGCTATTTACCGTTATTAATAATATATTCACCGTTGTTTGTTTGAATGTGAATGTGCAGTTAAATCATTTGCTGTACTTTTACATGTAAATTATCTATATTTAAGGCACTGTAAAGTGAAGTTTTTACATGTGATGACAGTCTCTCAAAATTATTTTCATATACCTCTCTCTCTCTCTATATATATATACATATATATATAGAGAGAGAGATTTTAAGCGTCTGTCCGTAATGTCGAAATAACTGGCTTCTTTTTGGGTTATTTTTATGGTATACAAATCTCGTTCTGTCTGTCTGTCCGAGCTGTTGAAACTTATAATTAATTAAACATGTCAAAAATTAATTTTGTACAGCTGACTTCAATATGAGTTATTGAGAATGACTCAAAAACTATTGGTCTGACCTTGATTAAATTCATATGGGACTACACGAGAAGTACCAGCTTTCAAATAAAAAAATAATCATCCAAATCCGTTCACCCAGTAAAAAGTTATGAGGTAACACACATAAAAAAGAACATACAGTCGAATTGAGTACCGTCTCCTTTTTGGAAGTCGGCAGATAAAATAGAATGATGTGTTTTACCTAGTTTAAAGACCATATCTCGCCCTCCCTCAGTTACGTGCATTATCCCTGTCACCACTAATTCCACCCAGTACCATTACTCTCATCACCACTACACTAGGAAAGACACACAACTGACGATAATACGACACGTGTTTCGCCTTTACAAGAGGCATCCTCAGGTGAAGTAGACTCTGCGGCGGCTGAACGCTTAGCACATCATTTTATTTCATTAAGCGGATATACAGGTATAGGCAAGGTAATTTTAACCATCTTTAATATAAGGAATTTCCGCAAAGTAACGCCTGTTTCTATTAAAAGCCTACCAACTATTTCAATAGGGAATTGTATCCAACAGTAATAATACTTATCATCAAATTCCTAGTTTAATTTCCGTTCAGCAATTATTGCTAGATTTTTTTTTCATATTTTCAAGTAATTCTAGTAGGAGCTCTTCTTCGAGGGCCTTGACCGATATCTACTTCCCTGTAATAAATCGGAGTAAAGATTATCGAACGAGGTTTGCTGCCAAACAAACAGAGTCGAGTATATAGATAGTATATTTACAAGTGATTGTTATTTAAACTATATTACAAGATTGTACTGAATTGTAATAACGAAGCTGAGAAAACTTTGATGTTTTTAATGATAGCGACATATAACAGACTTAAGTTCAAAATGCAACTAAAAGTTAGTTTTTAATTATTGCTAGTATATTTCTGGCCAAGCGTGTCCACTATGGCACAGACGCATTACTTTCAGTTGTCAACTTCATAACGTAAAATTTAGATAGAGGTAAAAAGAGCTTAGTCATTTTCTCGATCTAGAAAAAGCTTTTGACACAGTTTCAATCCCACTGTTGCTACAAAAGCTTGAAAATATTGGTGTGCGACCATAAAACTTACATTATTTTCCAGCTATCTCAGTGGCCGATCTCAGTGTATCAAATTGTCTAATAATGTCATCAGCTCAGATTCTCCTCTGTTTTGGTGTTCCTCAAAGCAGCATACTTGGTCCGACCATATTGCTCATTTTTATCAGTGATTGTTGTGACATTAATGTTCACAATGGCAAGAAAGTAATAATAAAAATTACATTTGCTGATGACACTGTTCTCCTTTTCTTTGGAAACATCTGGGAGAATGTTTTCCGGCAATCTCAGCATGGTTTTAATATTGTATGTCCTTGGCTTAGTGCGAACTTACTAACTAGAAATTGTAAGAAAACTAAGTATATGCCATCCGAACCCCATCTTTACCTGGAGTCATGCATAAAATCATTGCTCACTGTTGTGGTAATACTAACACTTTCCAATGTTTCTGTCTCATTTAGGAGAAAACTAACAGTATCAAATATCTTGGTATATTTTTTGACAACAACTTAATATTCCACTCTCATATTGATGGTAGAGTACGTAAATTAATTATTATATTTACAAAATTGAGATATGTTGCTAATAGAGCAGTCCTAAAATTGGCTTGTTGTGCCTTGTGCCTATCTTTGTTAGCATACGGAATTGAAGTCTGGGGCGGAGCAGCTAAAACACATGTTATTGAACTAGAACGTGCGTAAAGATCACTTTAAAAAGTTATCCATTTTAAACCTATATCCAACTTTAGATGTGTATATAATTAGTTATTTGTGTTACACATAGTTTTAACTCATCACACAATTACAAAACTAACTCAAAAGGAACATCGCCGTAATCATCTTGTGGCTCGATCTGCGCGTTGCATCACGTCTTTTACAAGGAAATTCTTCACGTATTAGGGACAGTATTTGTATAATAAATTACACTAAAAATTGTCTATTTATGAAGTTAATAAGTGGTCATGTAAAAATAGACTCGTGGAATATCTTCAGACTCTTTCGTACACAGCCACTGAACAATCACACTCGCATATATACGTACATACATATATAGTTTTAATTTTATTTATTTACTAGCTGTTTCCCGCGACTACGCTCGCGTGTTAGGGTTTTTACGTTTTTGTGCGGAACTCTAATTATTTTTCTAGAATAAAAGTAGCCTAAGTTACTCCTTATGAAATTAGCTATCTGCCAGTGAAAGTCCCGTCAAAATCGGTCCAGCCGTTTCGGAGATTACCCAGAACAAACAGACAGACAGAAAGACAGACTTTTAAAAATTGTATTTTAGTTATAAGTACCGTATTTACTTTCATATGCATTTAGTAAAAAACTGTAATTTTTACATTACAAACAGACACTTCAATTTTATTCATTTGTATACATTTGTATCCAAACTGTTAATTCGCTCTATATAATATAATTAATTTCTAACCATAACAAATGTGATCTCTGTATATTATACTAAGTTCCTAGTAAATTCAGGGGGGGGAGACCTGTAATACGGGTCTTTGAACCTACACCGGCACCAGTTTCTTAAGAATGACATAATATTGTTAAATAGAGATGTAACACTAATATCTTCTACGTCGTTTGTGGTGACAAATAAATAGAGTATTAATATTATTGTTATTATTATGGTAAAATCACAATAAGACAATGTATAGGAGAGGCCTTTGTTCACCAGTAGACTTTTATAGGCTTTAATGGAAGGATGGAACACTTCTGATCGAAAATCGACCATTTAACTAGTAAAACCATTTGGTAGGGAAAATGAGGTGTGTGTCACCTTTATACACCTGTTTTACAAAACTTTCAAAGATATAAAAGTTTCATTCCTTATAATTTAAACGACAAAGAACGTACGAAAAATTTTAAAGTTCATATATTAATTTAACGCGGTAGAGCCATGCTGCCGAATGAGTTCGATCGATTGGGGAAGGGCCACGCTCTCACAGAATACCAGCGTAAAAGGAGCTCAATACTGCTATATTACGTGTGGTGAGAGTAGAGAACCGGATACCCTTTTTACTGGAAATGAGGTGGTATATTTTAGTCCTGTGGGGTGACAACGTATCTACATTTTGACTCGCAAAACATAAATTGCACAAGGAAAAACATCCAGACCCGGAACAATTATTTGTAGGCCATGCAAATATTTGTTCTTTGCGGGTTCCGAACCTGCGGCCCTCAGCACCGCATCTCAAACTAAGCCGTGATATAAGTACGTGGAAGATAAAATAACGTACATACACCAACTGTCACATTATGGATATGAGTAGGAATTGCAGACTGAGATGAAGTGCATGGAGCGGACGGCCGAAACATTTTTGAAAGTAATTTATCAGATTAGAAAATCATATTGTTTTGTAATTTTTAAACGATAAAAAAGAAAGAGACGAAATCACACGTATACAGTGTAGAAACAGTACAGTAAAGAAAGAGACGGAAACAGTGAGGGAGTCCACTTGCCCTATTATATGGCTTGACTGTCCTGTAGGTGTAGTAGTCGTTAACGCCGTTGCTGATTAAGAGGTCCCGGGTTCGACCAAAAACAGTTATTGTTTTTTTTTTACAAGAAGTTCTCAGTAGAAGCACGCAGTCAGGAAGTTAGCGGTGTTTCACCCCCGTGCCTCGGAAGGAACTTAAATCGTAGGTCCTGCGTCTGTACACTCTCCGGTTGGATAACCGTCCATTCGGACTATGAGAGTGAGGTAATAGAGACTAGACGCCGTGACTAAACTACGGTCTGGAGAAAATTATTAGTTTTTGTTTCGTAAATTCAGTGCAATTCAGGCACTATTCTTTTTTATTTATTAAAACAAATATAACCACAACACTAGCAATTTCCCCGATATCGTGGGGACAGTTTACATACATAAATTTCACCAGAATAAACATCCAGATCCGACACAATTATTTGTAGGCCGTACAGATACTTGTTCCGTGCGGGGTTAGAGCCCGCGGCCCTCAGCCCTACAACTCATTGCTGAGTCACTGCGCCACGAAGCCGTTGGGCCCTATTGCTCCCTTGCGAAATTACTTTATTTAAACAAAATTACCAGGGCCCGTGTCAATTTCCTGTAATAAAAATCCAATGTGCCCACCTAAATACACGGCGCTCGAGATAAGATAGGCGGAGTGATTTGTGAAGAGGCAACAAGCTCAGATACCTAATCAGTCAGCCGACCGAACTTGTCCAATTTGCGATAATCGCTCGATAACCGTGTGTCGAAACCACGACTATTCTAATCCATGTGACACAAATTGGTGTTTATAGGTTAAACGAAAAATCTACGCCGCAATATATATGAATACCAGCGTAAAATGGCAGCTTAATGCGGTTGTGTTACCTCAGTCATGTCAATGTCACTATTGGATTTAACTACTTAATTTAAAGTAACTTGAAAACTATCCTACTAGACCACAACGATCAAATCATTTTCAAGCTACTCTGGATCAATTAATGTATCACCGGATTATGCTCTTAAAATTTGTTATCTTTTTAGAGATTGGGAGGCAACATCCAACAAATTGAAGCTTTGTAATGTGTAATAAAATCCGGAATATATCACATTAGTGAAGTAAAAGAAAGTGAACAAAAGAACGTTTTGATGAGATTTTGATGTGCACCAATTTTATAACGAAACAGTGTGTATGATGTATATGGACCGTAATACGTTTTAATGTATATCGGCCCATCTACATTAATACTCGAATAACAATCAAAATTTAGATTTGTCACACCTGAGGACTAAGATTGGATGCCTCGTTTCTCCGGTTGGCTACACTCAACATACGAAACAGCAGTATTAAGCTGATATTTCACGCTGGTGTTCTGTGAGAGCGTGGTTCTAACCCGGTCGAGCTTACCCATTCGTGCCGTAATATACAGCGTGGCTCTACCACATAAATATACTACCAGAAATTATACTATGTGAAACCAATAGTACCTATTATTAGTAGTTCTGCTGTGCCAATAATGTGCAGAGAGCAAAGTGGCTTGTTTACTCGGTTGTATTGATTTTGTATTTCAATTACTAGGTAATAACACTGAAATGAGATGCTCATTGTTGTAAATAGTTGATGATACGATTACTTGATAATCTGACGTTAGAAAAAATGTTTATCCGAGTGTCTAATATTGAAAATAAAGATATGAAATTTATCTAATGATATGTTATATATATAGACAATGTGAGATCAACTTTGTTTGTCGGTCAATCTCAAGGTCGAGATCTTGCATGCTAAGTTTGGAGATTTGTTTTTAGTCGACTACGTACAATAAAAGGAGGAAGTTTACAATTCGATTGCTTTTTTTTTCGTATGTATGTTGCTACGCGATATTTGAATTGAGAATCGAAATTTAAAATTCGATTTCTTTTTTGTATTTGTGTTGTTACGCGAAATTTGAATTGAGAATCGATTTCTATGATTATTTTTTTATTAATCGGATTATTATTCAGGGATGGTTGAATATAAACTTGGAGAAAATATTCCACCCCTAAGCGTGGAAAAATAGGAGATAGGGTTTGAACATAGCTATTTAGATAAAAATAAGATTGTAATATTCCTTAGTACACTTAAAAGGGTAAAAAAATTACTTTTAATAAAAAGTATTAGCTGACTTCAAAAAACTGAAGAGAATAAAATAAATTAAAAGTTCTGAAGTCGGAGTTTTAACTCCTTTTTTTATAGGATAGGGTGACAAACGAGCACACAGCCCACCTGATGGAAAGTGGTTGCTGTAGCCCATAGACATCTACATCTGTCCTCGTTTGCGAATCAAAATGCAGATGCGTTGTTACCCGTGAGGACTAAGATGGCATGCCTCATTTCCAGTAAAAAGGGTACCCGGTTCTCTACACTCACCATACGAAACACAGCAGCATTAAGGTGCTATTTTACGCTGGTATTCTGTGAGAGCGTGGTCCTTCGCCGGTCGAGCCGACCCATTCGTGCTACAACTATACTATTAATATAGCTGCAGCATGGCTCTACCCACGTAAAAACTATTCTATACACTATGTTTTTTAGATTCTTGAAGTTGGCTAATAATTTAACTAGCTGGTACACGGCGTGTTGCTGCCACAGATGAAATAATTGTGCAAATATCGTTTTAAATTTGAAAGTGTTGTATTGTTTAGTTAGGAATATTAATTCATTCATTGAAGCTGAATGATATATAACTTTCAAATAAATTTGTTGTTGCGATACGCGCGCCACCTAGTGTAAGTTAATTGTACTATGTATATAACCTTCGCACAAATGCAGTTTAATCACAATTTGCTAAACTGTATAGCAGCGCATAAAATACGAACAAACAATAAATATTTTATATATATTAGGTTATTAAAAGTTAATTTTACACGATCATAGAATGCAAATACTATAAAACTATTTCTAATCGAATAATAAAATAATTATTTTCAAAAACGAACACAGAACCCTATTGAATCTGTATTATTAATGATTTATTCAGCATTATTAATATACCATCATCTCTCATGGAGAGCCTCCCACGTTTAGATATATCATAATCTGTCTGCCCCACCGTCCGGTATCAACTCCAGCCTCTAGACAATGGAGTTATCTATTGGGAATGCGTTTATATCTCTTTAACCGTGTGGGTTAAACGTCTGAGGAGTACATTAGTGTATTGAAAGCGATTATAATGAGCGGAATAAGCGAGAGATCTGGTGCATCTAGAAAGTTCCTTACGAATACTTGTGATCTTTGTATGATTAATATTAGAAACCTTTCGTACATAAATTATATTTCTTATTTATAACGTGGTACAGTACAATAGGATCATTTTCATCGGGAAAGGATAAAGATATACAGAATACCAGCGTAAAATAGCAGCTTAATACTGTTGTGTTTGTGATATGGGAAGGGTCTTGAATGAATAAGGGGCGTGTTACTTGTACAAGAACTTTAATTATACTCATCCTTATTTTACCTTAACACTAATATATATTCTCGTGGCGGCTATACTATATTTTTTATTTTATTTGGACATGTATCTTAATCAATTACTTATTATTTAAAAGTGTAATTTGTAAATTAGCATGCTCACGTTTTGGGCATACTGTAAGCTAGCATGTACACTGTTTTAAAATAAATAAATAAATAAATAAATATACTACATGTTACGTATGAGTGTAGAGAACCGGATACCTTTTTTAGTAGTAACGAGGCATAATTAATAGAATCAAGCGTTACTTTGCGGAAATCCATTATATAAAAGCTTTCACAAAAATTTACTTCGCAAATATCCGCGTTATAAAATAAAATGATGTGTCTTACCTAGTATGAACAAGCACCTCCCGCCCTCCCTCAATTGCGTGCACTATCCCCGTCACCACTAATCCCAGCACCGCTACTCCCAACACCACTACACTAGGCAAAACACACCACTGACGATAATACGACACGTGTTTCGCCTCTACACGAGGCATCCTCAGGTGATATAGACTCTACGGTGGCTAACCGCTAAGTCCTTACTGACGGAGATAGTGCACGCAATTGAGGGAGGGCGGGAGGTGCTTGTTCATACTAGGTAAGACACATCATTTTATTTTATAACGCGGATATTTGCGAAGTAAATTTTTATAAAAGCTTTTAAGTAACGAGGCAATCTCCGGTCCTCTAAATTTACCATACTGTATGTAGTGAGATAGTAGTCCTTTACCGGTCGAGCCGATGCATTCGAGGTACAATCATAACACAGCTGCAGTATGGCTCTACCACGTATTACCTCTCTCCGATGTAATTGCGCTAAGTTTACTTCGCTAGGTCGACTAAACGCTTTTATGTTTTAGCTTATACTTAAACATTATTGAATATATATGATATGCACAGTTGATAACTTTTTTTTATAGGATAAGGGTAACAAACGAGCACCCAGCCCACCCGATGGTAAGTGAATGCTGTGGCCCATAGACATTTACATCTATCCTCGATTACGAATCAAAATCTAGATGCGTTGTCACCCCTCAGGACTAAGATAAAATGAGGTTTCCAGTAAAAAGGGTGTTCGATTCGTTACACTCACCATACAAAACAGAGCAGCATGAAGCTGATATTTACGCTGGTATTCTGTGAGAGCGTGGTCCTACCCCGGTCGAGCCGACCCATTCGTACTACAACTATATCAGAAATATAGCTGCAGCATAGCTCTACCACGTAATTTTTGTATACCTTCCAACAGGTCACTAAAATTGTCGAATTCATTGTCATCTCTATCATACCGAAACATGTTGGAATTAATTACCGTTATAGAGTAGCATAGTAAGTGTCGATAAGTTTACAAGTGTATATAATTGTTAGAAATGTTGTAAAGGTACAATGTTTGTACAAGAAAAAAGCAGGGTTTTATTCTAGAAGCACGGTAACAACAATCGCTAATAATATTATTGATATGGAGCAAGTGGCGGGGTCATTACCGGGACAAAGCGTGGTGGAGTGCGGCCGAGTGGCCGCGGGGGTCGCTCAGGGCTGCCCCTCGGCCCTCTAGTATTCCTATATTATGACAACTCCGTATTGTAAATATTTATGGTCTTACTTATAATCTTTGATTAGCGCTTATTTAAATTAAGTATTGATTATTAATTAAGTATATGAAAAGAGAGAAAGCAAAAAGCGTTCCTTGAATTGACATCAATTCAAGGAACTTAGGAGTAACAGCCATTATATTTAAAATTACTACAAAAAATAAAAATAAATAATCAGAAGAAAATCTATAATGGATTTTCCTTTTTTTAACAGAAATAGAAATTTTGTTATTCATATAATACTTATTGAAAGTTTGCACTTGTTCGTGCAATTAGTGGTAATTAATTAAAAGTCATTCTTTGTTTAATTACCACTGATTCGAAAAAAACCTCTGGGAAGAACCAGCAAGAAACCCAGCGGGATTTTTTTTTAAATAACAGCTTACAATCATGCATGTTACACAATTAACCACACAAAACAAATTAGAAATAGCTTGGTAGCGATCACCTCATTCAGGAGTTATTATCATCCATAATCCGGATTCTACCACTATCTAGAAAAACTTTATTTGATATATTTTAGGGCCGTGATATTTTTCCGTACATATCGAACCATGTGCATCATAATCAAAAGTCAACAACAGAAGACAACAGCTTTGCTTCTTGAGAAGGTGGCAGGGCTCGTTTTTTGGCTAGGAATATGTTCAAAGGAACAAATCTCATACCTATTGGTGGAGCTAAATGTCAGTGCGTAAACTACTGTGTTCAGGTATTGAGAAGCAGTATAATCACAAACTGTAAGGCATTTATCTTAGTCCTCACAGGTGATAATGCTTCTTTTTTTAGAATAACGGTGATAAGCGAACGCATAGCCTACCTGATGGTAGTGGATGCTGTGGCCCATAGACATCTACATCTATTCTCGATTAAGAACAAAAATGCAGCTGCATTATCACTGCTGAGGATTAAGATGGAGTGCCTCCAGTAAAAGTGGTCTCCGATTTTCTACACTCCCCATACGAAACATAGACATTGAGCTGCTATTTTACGCTGGTATTCTGTGAGAGCGTGGTCCTGCCCCGGTCGAGCTGACCCATGCGTACTACAACCATGTTAAATTGCAACATGGCTCTACCACGTATAAAAGCTACCACGGCTTGTCCGTTAGCCGTCATTGTTTGAAGATGGTTCAAGGCGCCCATGGTCTGCCATAACTACTTAACATAACTGAACTGTGTTATGTTACTTACATTTTATTTTAAATTAAATAAAAAATGCACATAAGTTAATTTAACAATCTATTCTGTTAGCATGCAAGAAATGCAGACAGCCCTGCACGTTGCGTGCTAGATGGTGCGATACCGCCGCGGCCCCGCCGCTTGCTTGTAATCGGTTTACTGGGCCTAGCGGTTGAGGTTATGATCTAAGTTAGGAACGGAAAGCGGGCGAAGTAAACAAAAATTGTATGCATCTTTTATATATTGAAAGTTTGATTTTATTTATTAGCATTGTCATTACATCCTATAAAAGTATACTGCTGAAAGTAGGGTCACAACCATAGGCAGGTTGGCAACCGCAGTTTTTGGAACGAAGATCTTTATCGGACGGTACAGATTTGGCGGATGGACGTTAGGCGACAAAAAGTCTAAGATTTTTCCGTCACGACCCCTTCTGGCGTAGTGTAGACGGCCTTAGCGGCTGTAAGGAAGCGAGATGGAAGAATATCCATCTTCCTCGCACTTTTTCTTATCTTGCCATGAAAGAAATAGTATTGTATTTTAAATGACGATTCATTTTAATAGACGCTAGTAATTCATTTATTTTTTTTGGTTAATCAATAATATAATACGTTTATCAATAATAATATACTACGATAGGAACTTCGTTCTAACCGAGTGTTCCACGACTCTCACGCATGTTTTTTTTATAGTTGTTACTAGAAGACCATGCTGCTCATCTCCTGGTTTGTTTCTCTCTGTCGCTTCTAACGACGGGACCACGGGAGGATACGGAGTAGTGGATTCTTACACCGCCAATATACGGTTATACATTAGCGTTATTGGTATCAAATCAAATATTAAAGTTTAATTTTATATCATACCATCCAAAGATCAAGTAAATGTTTCGTAAATGTGTATAAAAGTTAAAATTTTCGGGGTTGAGGAACCTAATTAAACCACATTTTAAAACAGTAATGGATTAATAAACCTGATATCGTTTGACAAACGAAATTTTTATTTCCTACGTTGAAAAAAAGAGCCACCTGATGGTAAGTAGTTTCTGTGGTCCATAGACATCTACATTTATCCTCGGTTGCGAATCAAAATGCAGATGCGTTGTCACCCGTGAGGACTAAGATAGAATGCCTCTTTTCCAGTAAAAAGGGTCTCCGGTTCTCTACACTCACCATACGAAACACAGCAGCGTTAAGCTACTATTTTACGCTGGTATTCTGTGAGAGCGTGGTCCTTCCCCGGTCGAGCCGACCCATTCGTACTACAACTATACTACTTATATAGCTGCAGTAATCTACCACGTAAATCTGTCATCTATCAAAATCATTTCATTCATAGAAGATGTACATATTTTATTTCATCTCTGTATTAGAAATCAATTGCTGTCCATTAGTCTCGCTAAAACTCGAAACTCGCTTGACCGATTCGGATGGAATTTTTTGTGTGTATTTGAGTGGGTCCCTGGATGGTTTAGATTAACAATTGTACTCGCTAGGTGGAGCTGTTGTCGAGATCCAGAAATCACCCGAACGAAGCCGGGGCGAATCGTTAGTTTTTCCGTGGTAGAGCCATGAACCTCACAGAATACCAGCGTAAAATAGCAACTAAACGCTGCTGTGTTTCGTATGGTGAGTGTAGAGAGCCGGAGACCCTATTTACTGAAAAAGAGGCACTCCATCTTGGTCCTAATGGGTGAGAACGCATCTGCATTTTGATTTGTAATAGAGGATAGATGTATAGATGTCTATGGGGCGCAGCAACTACTTACCATCAGGTGGACTGTGTACTCGTTTGTCACCTAATCCTATATAAAAAAATTCAAATAAACTGCTCGAGCTCACCAAACTAGCATACCATTAATAGCAAACGTTTTCTTTGTGAATCAGGTTTTATTCTGTATTCTTTCAAAGCATAGGATCGCTAAGCTATTAAATCGAATACAAAATACACCTGCCTTAAATCCATTAGACTAACACCACACTTTTGTCAATAAGTTCATATTTTGGACCAGGGAGCGGGACGCCGACTAATGCGGGTGACTTGCAAACACTGGTTATTAGAGTTCTTAGCCACTTTTAGTCCTACCTCTAATGACCACCGCTGGTCGCGAATTATTCCGGCCCAGGCTTTCAGCTAAAAGCACTGGACCCTGTCATTAGGCATTTTACTTACTCAATATTTCATTATTAATTCTCTTGTAATAAAGATTCTGATCTTGTAATATTGAACAAGTAAAATGCCAAATGTAAACAAATATATAGAATTAAATCAATACAATAAAATGATTAATTATAACAACCGCTGTGATCTAATCTTTATATATAAAATTTTGTGTGTGTTTAGAATTTTTATTCTCCTAAACGAGTCGACCAATTTTGATTAAATTTTTGTACGATAGGTGGCGCTGTGCGACGCCGAGACTAACCATTAATTTTCTATAAATAATCTGGTTTATAAAATTATTATATAGGAAATAAATCTAACATTAACCAACATCTTAATAAATATGCCTTGGTACTTATTTAATTACCACAAAAAAAGCTTACAAAAATTATTTACGCTCGCTACTCGCACAACACAAACATCAAGCTATGCGTCGAGGGCGACTGTGACAGGCTGACAAGTACAAACTAAATTGGCGAGTTTGTGTCAATTTCTTTTTTGTTACGCTAAGACAATGCGATTTACCATCTACGCCTTAGAGTGGTGATGAAGACCTAGATTATAGGGCTTCATCACCGCTTACCATTAGGCAGTCAAGCACTGCTTATAATACACACACTTATATTTAAGTGATGCCGAAACTAAGCCTAAACTATACTCAACTTATTGTATGAACATGACCTCACGCACACATACCTAAGTGTTGTATATGTTAAACAGTTGAGCATGGTTTCGGCGTCACTGTGCGCAGCGCTCCGTCTAGTTTGTTAGTCTGAGGTCAAACTATACAAATATAAATGACAAAGAAATTGTATCGATAGTCAGTTGATCTCTATAAATAGTTTAATGCCTTCTATATCTTCCAAGCTGGGGGAAACTAAGGGCGACAAACGAGCACACAGTCCAACTAATGCTAAGTGGATACTGTGGCCCATTGATATCTACATTTATCCTCGATTAAGGATCAAAATGAAGATGGGTTACCACGAGTACTAAGATGGAATGCCTCGTTTCCAGTAAAAAGATTCTCCGCTTCTCTACACTTAGCATACGAAACAAAGTGGCATGGAACTGCTGTTTTACCCTGATCAAGGCAATTTACTATACTACTACAACGGCAATTTACTTACTATAGTGAGTATTCCAGTTGTTTCTCTCTCCTTTTGCACTTCAAACGCTCGATACTCCTCGGTATCGATGTGTTTTTATCAATATGATACTCTAGAATAGTAAGTATACTATTTTGGTGCTGTAATCTAGCTCTCATGGCGTAATTTTTATTTTATTTTAATCTAAACTCTAGCGTGTAGTCGCGGTGTACGAATATCTACTACCCCTATATGGTCCCAAGGGTGTCGTGCGAAGCGATTGAGAGAAACAAACTAGTAGATAGTAGCGTTTTATTTTACTTTAAAAAAAAACTGCAGTTGTCAACCTGTTTGCCAAGTGTGACAACTTTATTTTTACTTATTATAAGCCAGTGCTTGGCCACAATCCCGACAACAATGACAAAATGAGGTATGAGGTAATCTATGGGGGAGGCCTATGATCTGTGAAGAATTTTGGATGACTTTAACCTAAATAACTATAATTAACACTTTAATTATTATTTATATTAAGAGTAACACACTATTTTCGTGTTCATCCGTGTCAACATCCGGTGCCATCACCACCGTGCTATAAAACACTAAACTACATTATACTAACCTAAAATATTTTGTTCCTTTCACTCTTTCCATTTACCCCATATCGTCGGGTGTCGTAAGAGGCAACAGAGGGAAACAAATCAGGAGATAAACAGCAGCGTCTTACTGACAACGACTCAAAATAAAAATAAGTGCGGTTGACAATCCACTTGCCAAGCGTGCCAACTGTGATAAATATCCCCCCTATGAGGCAATCTATGGAGGAGACATATGTTTAGCTGTGGTTTTAAATACGCTGTAACGGTATGGTAACGGTACTCTTCTCACTGTATATCACTATATGTGTATATCACTGCGTATGTGTATACGAGGTACTGGCCTCAACATTCACATGATTACGAAATCTGCGTTCACGAGCTTCAGCATTTTTGCAATATCTGTTACGAAGTCCATGTGAATACAATTAATTAAACAATGTAAGACAAAAAGCTAAAAGAGTAGATACGTTGCGAATACAAGCGTTGTAGTAGCTATATTACAATAAACAGCAAACATTCCAGATTATCTAAAATATTGAAATAAAAAGTCGAAAAACGATATGTTTAATAATGCGAGCAATGAAAAGTAAACTCTATGCACAACAATCATACGTATGAAATTGAATAATGATTAAATCGTCAAGAACAAACCCAAAGAACACCAAACGCGAAAGTCATGCGACAGACGTGTTTCATCCAGAGAATGACATTGTGAGATATCCTTCCTGCCAACTTAAGTTTGCAGCGCAATAAAATCTATATCTGTCATATTCGCATCCCCTAACGTCAATATTTGTCCGCAGATCGGTTCAAGAAATGCAGATAAACGTTTGCTGATCCCGTCTCTCGAGGTTTGATCGCTTGGAAGTTGGTATTGTCAGGGTATATAATAGATAGCATCGATGTGGTTTGACAGCTTGCGTGTGGTCGGATGCTGGCGTTTGTTGGTCTTGAACTTGAGGGTATAGTCCCTGCCATTTTATTGCAACATTGAAATTAAGTTTTCCTTGTAAGAATAGAATAGAATGTAATCATTTTTATTCCATATAGGTTACAAGAGTACTTATTAAAAGTCTATTTAAGTTTTAACACTGTTTCGGAAAAACACCTCTGTCCTGAGAAGAACCAGCAAGAAGCCGAGCGAGATTTTTTTAAACATTTTAATTAACAATAATATTTACACAAGTATAAAAACATTTAGAAACAGCATGGTAGCGATCACCTCATTCCCAGGGGTTATTATCAATCATATAGTCTTCAGTAGTATAATAATCGTTATTAAACAATGTTTGCTTAGTAAAAATTTTAAGCTTTTTGAAAGATTTTTTTAATAATGAGAGAGATGTTTGTGTATGTCCATACACAAACATTAATTTCTCTCATTATTAAAAATCCAACAAAAAAACAAGCGAACCAAACCAACGATTCGACTATGTAGTAAGTATCTCAGACAGGGCGCGGTGTGTAATAATAATTTTGCAAAATTAACATTAAATATTTTAGATTTATTTATTTCATATAATATAGTATCTAACTGCTGTGCCTATTGAATATTAGTATTGCAGTATATCATAGTTAACGGAGGAGATAATATTTTTTGAACGTTTTCAAAATGTTTTTTTTTTAATAGTTTTTAAACTATATATAATTTGAAGTTGTAAGACCTTGGAACCTTAACCGTGTAAATTTTAAGACCAAAAAACAGAAAAATTCTATACTACTAACTTATTTACTTGCAGCTTATTACCAAAATTATTGTTATATGCATTAAATCATTTGCGTAAATCAGGCATTAGACTCATTCGGCCCTCAGCCTTTTGAGGTATATATCAAGATCAAGTTAATTTTTTTTTGAGAATAGTTTGAAAATTCGATGCTGTCGAAGAGACATATTTTGGTAACGTGTTATCTATAGTCTAGAAAGTGTTACAAGAAGCGACTTTTGGCAATGCCAGAATAATCGCAAAGCTGATTGTAGTTTAAATAAGATACGTAAGGGTAATATTGTAACCTTAAGATTTGCCGTCCTATAAAACCAAAACTAGAAGGAGGGCAAAGACAAAAACACTAAGTAATATACTATTACTAATATATTAAAAAACTAGCAAACAAGCCTTGGCAATAATCAGGAACACTTCGAAAAATAACTTTAAAAAAAAATTAACTACACTACACAATACTAAAATCGTCTAAAATATTTACTATGATGTCAACTGTCAAAATGGCGTCGATAAAGCAGCGCCACTTTGACCCTTTACTATTTGATTGACTGATGAAGAGCTATCGTATCACAGAGCCTTCCATGTCCTTATAAACAAGGCTGTAGTTTTTGAGTTAGAAGAAAGTGGTCATATTAACCGGATGACCACGTCACCCTTACGTACTATGTATTGTATATTCTAGATGCATCCTAGTACTAGTAGTTACGTTTATGCTAGAGCCACTGGCAACAGGGAACAGTATCAAAGCTCTACTATCACGAAAAAACGGCTCCGTGGCGGAGTGGCTTAGCAACGAGTTGTTGCGCTGGGGGCCGCGGGTTCAAATCCCTCACGGATCAAATATTTGTATGGCCTACATATAATTGTTCCGAGTCTGGATGTTTGTCCTCGTGCAATTTATGTTTGTAAACTGCCTCCTGGATACGGGAGAAAATCCTAGTGTGGGGGTAACGTTTTTTAAAAAAATCAATTCACAATAAAAATCATACCCAGGATTGAATTTATACTGGCTGATATAGAAAGGGTTGGATATACAACTTGAATGTCATACAAATCCTAAATATAACCTTGGCTGAGGGACAAAATATAGGACCTTTTTTATAAAATAAGAGTGCAAAACAAGCACACAGTCCACCCGATAGTAATTGAATGCTGTGGTCCATAGAAATCTACATTTATTCTAGACTAAGAATCAACATGTAGACTATGCGTCGTCATCCCTGAGGACTAAAATGGAATGCCTCGTTTTCAGTAATAATTAAAAATTATTATAATTATTATTATATTATAATTATTATTATAAATTCAATATAGATCATTAAGAATAACTCAAAAACTATTGGTCAGACCTCAATCAAATTTATATGGGACCACATGTGAAGTACTAGCAAATAAAAAAAGGATCATCGAAATCGGTTCGTCGAATTGAATACCGGCTTCGTTTTGAAGTCGGTAGAAAAGAGTCACCGGTTCTCTACACCCACTATACGAAACACAGCAACATAATTCACGCTGGTGTTCTGTGAGAGCGTGGTCCTAACACGGCCGAGCCACCCATTCTCGCTGCAACCATAATATAATAGCGTGGCTCTACCACATTTAAAAAACACCTGTAATAAATACGTCTTGGTATTTTGATCACAGTTTCAGAAATATTTTACACAACTTTTCATTTAAAAATACTACTAACTCAAAATAAGTTTTTTTTCTTTCCGACTGGCTTGACTCACTGGCATTGCCTAGAGATGTTGCATCTCTTTGCGTATTTTATCGCATCTATCACGAGAAGTGCTCTGAGGAATTGTTCGGATTGATTCCAGCCGCTCAATTTCACCATCGCACATCGCGACAAAACTCGCGATACCATCCATACCATCTGCATGATTAGCGGTTCACCACTGTGCGATTTAGAAGAAGTTTTCTTCCTCGCTCTTCCTTGTGGAATCGATTACCACCAGCGACTTAGGGACCATCAAGAAAAGAGCCTACTCCTTTTTAAAAGGCCGGCAACGCATCTGCAATTCCCCTGGTGTTGCAGTTGTTCATGGGCGGCGGTAGTCACTTACCATCAGGTGAGCCGCACGCTCGTTTGCCCCTTCTCCTATAAAAAAATAAGAATGAGTAGGGCTCTTTTTCTACTTAGGATTCCGTACTGCGTAGGTACCACTCTCTTACATACTTCTCTCGGAAATAACAGTTTTGTTTTCCAGCAGGAACAGGTACTACAGGTACTCACTATAAGAGTACCTGTATACACAATTACAGGCTGTCGGGCACTCTATCTTAGTCCTCAGAGGTGACAACGTATGTCTAGCCTTCTTTGTTTGAAGATGGCGTCCAAGCTCTGCAGTTGCCACTTACCATCAGGTGGGCAGCAAGTTCGTTTGTGACTTCAGTTTCATATAACTAAGTTGAAAAAAAACAAGAAACAAAAAGAGCTGATGATCTCCAAACGGCTGAACCGATGTTGATAAAACATGTCTAAGGAATCTGCTTTTAAATAAAAAAAAACTGAAACTAAATCAATTCGCCCATTTAAGAGCTACGGTGACACAGACAGACAGACACACACACAGCGGTCAAACTTATAATACCCCTCTTTTTGCGTCGGGGGTTAAAAATACCATTAATATTATTATTACGTTAACCACTCCAACTAAGCTTCAATTGTTTGTATTAGGGGTGGCGGTCTGTCTCAACCTTGACATTGTCAGAGAATCATCGGCGAAACGATGGAGTCATTGTTTTTAAAAGAAGAAAAAATATGCTGTCTGTATTCTTAGTCAGTACGGCTACCAAGGGCAACGGCTAAAAATGTTTATTAAATGCTCTAATATGTCGAGTGCAAGTCATGTATAAAGGAATCAAATAAATCGGCTTAATGAAACAAGCAATTTGTCACATGTCCCAAGATTTGGCGGGAGCCAGACGTCACAATGTTAACTTTGCTTACCTACTGGAGAAACCGTACACGGAAAATTGCTGATTCATTATGAGAAGATGGTCTTTTAATAAAACTCGGGTGGTAGCTTTAGTGTAAATATTTGACGTGGGCCGCGATAGGACATTGTGCGGACTTATAAGATGGAATCGAAACTTGTTCATATTTTCAAAAATATGTTTTTATTTTATGTGTTACAAAAATTGGAAAATTTGGAGTAGAGAACATGTATGACTATACAATATATGTATAACTTTATACTTTATGCTATTATAAAATCTTTATACGTGGTAGAACCACGCTGCAACTATATAATGGTTGTAGCACGAATGAGTCGGCTCGACCGGGGTAGGACCAAGCTCTCACAGAAATACGAGCGTAAAGTAGCATGTTGCTGTGTCTCGTATGGTGAGTGTAGAGAACCGGTGACACTTTTTACTTGAAACGAGGTATTCAAAAAACAAGATCTTCCTAGAGAAGGCTAGAACAGAACCGAATAGAATATTTTTTATTCATTATACATATAAATTTTCTCGGATATCGTGGAGGCAGTTTACATACATAAATTGCACAAGGACAAACATCCAGACCCGGAACAATTATTTGTAGGCCATACAAATACTTTGTCCGTGCGGGATTCGAACCCGCGGTCCTCAGCGCCGCAATTCATTGCTAAGCCACTGCACCTCGGAGCCGTCGTTGTAAATATCTGTTACAAGTTATTAACAACATACAACATACATAACAAGTTATTAATGTGCTCTCACAGAATACCAGCGTAAGATAGCAGCCTGCTATATAACGTATGGTCATTGTAGAGAACCGGAGACCCTCTTTAGTTGTAAGGAGGCATTCCATTTTAGCCCACAGGGATTAGAACGCATCTGCATTTGGATTCTTAATCGAAGCAAGATGAAGGTCTATGGGCCAAAGTATCCACCTACGCTTAGTCGAACTGTGTGCTCGTTTGTCACTCTAACCTCTATAAAAAGACAACCTTTCACCATATTCTTGTATCGATTTTTAATGCTTTTTCATTTCACTGTGTCCCCTTTCCTTAAGTTGCGTGTATTTAACGAAAACAAACACGGATAGAGTGGGTTGTTCGGGGATTAGGGTGTTGTAACGAAGTTGTGGCACTTTGCGTGCGGGGACACTGGTTGAGCGTTGTCCGGTTTATAATTTCTTTTAATTAGCTTTTTGGGTTAAGCGGCTCTACAAAGAAAAGATCACCGTAAAAAGAAACTCAATACTATAAAATATTTGTATATAGTTTTGTATCTGGTTTTGTCAAATAATTATGAAACTATTATTATAGTAATAAAAACGTAAAAAAAAGTTTTAGTTGTTTATTCGGCTATTGGATTTTTTATTGATAGGTGGCATTATTTTTTTTATTACGTGGCAGAGCCATAATGCAGCTATATAATGGTTGTAGCACGAATGGGCCGGCTCGACCGGGGAAGAACTATGCTCTCACAGAATATCAGCGTAAATTAGCAGCTCAATGCTGCTTTGTTTCGTATGGTGAGTGTAGAGACCCCTTTTACTGGAAGCGAGGCATTCCATCTTAGTTCTCAGGGGTAACAACGCATCTGTATTTTGATTCCTAATCAAGGATAAATGTATATCTTTATGAGCCACAATATCCACTTACCATTAGGTGGACTGTGTGCTCGTTTGACACCATTATTCTATATTAAAAAAAAGGTTGAGTAAAACTAATTCTATCGCGTTTAAAATAAGCACTTATCTTTTCAATTTATAGTTGTTTTATTGTAATAACTATAATTACTAGAGACTTTAAATTTGGCATGTAAGCACTTGGGAATGAGGAGGTTATGTTTTAAAAAAAAATCCCGCTGGGTCCTTTCCAGGACAGAGGTTTTTTTTTTCCGAACCAGTGGCAAAACTAAAAATGACTCAATAAAAATTACATGTAATCAATATTGAATAACAATGATTTTAATCTAATGTTCTTTAGAGAGCAACCATATTCCGTAATTTCCAATTCCACGCGAGCGAAGCCACGGGCGGTCGTTAATATAATATGAAGCGTATTTAAACGTTTGTCAATAGCAACCGCACATTCAATAAGCATCAACCTGCCTGTTAAATGTTGAATACCTAGTCCAATGTAGACATTCTAGCAAAATAACATTTCATTTAGAATGGTCGCGCATTGTAAAGTTGCATACACACGAAATACGCAATTAAAAGAATTTTAAATAAGGTATAATAAAATTCTAACTGACATCCTTTTTAAAGCATCTGTATCGTCATGTATGGTGTATGATGGTAGCACGGGTGGGTCTAGACCGGGGAATAATGGGCAATGTTTAAAAACAACCACAACTAACATTACATGCTATCAGAAGTCTACTTCTGAACATAGGCTTCCCCATAGATTGCCTCATGGGATATTCGTATGTATATATTTATATATACATGTCATATATATGTATGTATCCGTCATATATGTATAATTTATTCATTAGTAAAATGTATTATGTAGTTAATTATTATTTTGTGTAGTGTTGTTTTATTCTATATTGCCGCACCTACGTCAAATTCTCACCACTGAATGGTTGACTGGTAGAGAATGCCTCAAGGCATTAAGTCCGCCTTTTGTATTCTTTTGTTTTAAGGAATGCAATAAAGAATAAATAAATAAAAAAATATTCGCCATATCTGCCACGCTTAGCATGCGGGTTGGCAAACGTAGTTTATTTTTAATTCAGCTGTTATCAAGATGCTAAGAAACATAACCAGTAGATGGGCAGTCCATCTACTGGTTCACTTTCCTACTGTTACCTCTTACGAAAGCCACGGGACGATATGGGATAGTGGATATTCCTACACCGCCATTACGCGCGTAAAAACTAAATTAACTATACAGGGTTATTTTTCAAAGAGTAGCCAAATTTTAAACATAAGTTCAAATGTATAAATAATGATATACCGTTAATGCAGTTTTTGAAAATACGAGTAAATAAGGCGTCTACGTTTAATTGAAATTATCCCAAATTAAATGTGATTTATGGGCAACAACGTTTTTGCCTACGGATCGACCCCTACGAATGTGTGTGGGCAGTAAAATCAGTTAAAATAATGCAACACCACACATTTTGAATTTTAAAAGATAAAAAGGACAGAATATTTGATTTTTTTTAATTAATATTTTTTCACCATTTACCTATATTACTTATTCTGAACCTTCTCTGAAAATTTGGCCGGCTATTGCAAAATAATCCTGTATAAAGTAATTATACTCTAATATACGAATATTACTACATATTGATATTTTTCAGATTTACTTTAAATAACATTAGCTAAATATGGCAGAGACCACTTAAAACAACAAATAATTTCAGTTTATACATAATTTCTAAGTTTGTCAATAAACAAGTTTAAGAGTTTTATTAAAGAAAAACTGTACAAAAAAGGTTATTATAATATCAAGGAATACATGAATGAAAATAAAGCCTGGGAATGAGGTAATCGCCACCTTGCTGTTTCTTTTAAAATTCTTGTAAAAATTGCAGAAAAATAATTGTAAAGTCATAAATGATTAAAAAAAATATGACCCCGCTGGGATTTTTGCTGGTTCCCAGGAAAGAGGAATTTTCCGAACCAGTAATAAAAAATACCTTCAATAGATATTATGTAATAACTCTATATTCTATTCTATTCTATAATGGTATTCTGGTTAAAACATTCTCTATTCATGTATGCAAGTCAAAAGTGGTATCTTGTCCCAGTAGATATTTTTACTTTAAAAAGAGCATGACATCAAAACAGCCTATCCACAAAATAGTCGTACCTTGTCAGCAATATGACGACAGCCTTATTGCCCGAGACCGCGCGATATCTACTCTCACCATCGGCCGTCTGTCCGTCCAACTGACTCGCTACACCACCTCACTGTCCAAGACGTGGGGGTTCGAAAATGACATGCGTCAGATACTACGTTCTATTTTAACTACTTCGTTGGTGTAAAGTGGTTGTAAACGCGGCTACTGATCATAAATTAAGACCTGGGTTCGTATCCCGGGTTGGGCTAGAATCAGTTATTGGGTTTTGCTGTCAAGAAATTCTAAAGGCCCGGAGTCAGAAAGTTAGCGGTGCTTCGCCCGCGTGTCGTAAAGCCGATGGTTCTACGCCTGATATCTCATCCCATCGGACTATGACTACTTTTTACGTGGTAGAGCCATGCTGCAGCTATATTAGTAGTATACATAGTTGTAGCACGAACGGGTCGGCTCAACCGGGGAAGGACCACGCTCTCACAGAATGCCAGCGTAAAATAGCAGCTTAACGCTGCTGTGTTTCGTATGGTGAGTGTAGAGAACCGGAGACCCTTTTTACTGGATATGAGGCATTCCATCTTAGTCCTCACGGGTGACAACGCATCTGCATTTTGATTTATTATAGAGGATAGATGTAGATGTCTATGGGCCGCAGCAACCACTTACCATCAGGTCGATTATGTGCTCGTTTGTCACCTTTATCCTATAAAAAAAAGACCGCCGTGACCGAAATTTAGTCTGGAGGACATTATTATTAATTATTTCCGAATAAAAAAATGCTTGATTTGGTGATATTCAAGTTAAAACACTTCATTTAATTGGTATCGGCACATCTGCCTTCAACTTTCCGTAATCACGATGAAAGAAAACTAAAAATCAATGTTGTGGTTTCACCGCAACATCATGTTAAACGGTGACCTTTTTGGCATGACCTAAAATGCACAACGATGAATGATTTTATAAGTGTAATTACTAGCTGTAACCTGCCCAGTAAGAAGTCGATTGTATTTTTTTTTATGTGTGTTACCTCAGAACTCATGGGCCAAATTAAGAGTACCTTTAACCGACGAGCGTGTATGCGTAGGTATATGGATGTGGAGGAAGCGAGAGAGGTGTGTCAGGATCGTGCCAAATGGAAGTCCATAATCTCTGCCTACCCCTCTGGGTGACAGGCGTGAGTGTTTATGTATGTATGTATGTATGTTACCTCAGAACTTTTTTCTAGTTAAACCGATTTAGATGACTCTTTTTTATTATAAAGATGGTGCTTCTCATGTGGTCCCATATAAATTAGATCAAGATCTAACCTGTAGTTTTAGAGTTATCCTTAATAATGCGTAATTAATTGACTTCGACTACATAGATGATGTTGTCATTTTATTTATATTTAAGTTGGTTTTACAAAATTTTTAATTTATACCACTTCTTTATTATTAACTAAAGTGCCTAAGCCTAAAATGCTAATACAAGGAGTGGTTCACGATAGTATACGAATGGTTGATTCAGGCCCACGACTTTCCTATTTTGCAGCCCGCATTTAGGTGCCATTATGCTACTGTTGCTTTGAAATCGTTATAAAAAGTATCCCATGGTCTTTTTCATGATGAAATATAGCTTAATGCTAAATTTAATTTTAAAAATAAAAACGCTAGGCGTTTAAGCGTGACTGGAAAATAATCATTCAAACACAAACTTTCACATTTGTGTGACAAAAGAGCACACATTTCACATGATGGTAAGTAGATGCTGGCTCATAAACATCTGTGTCTGTCTATACTTGATTAAATATTCTTGATTATATGTACATATATATATATATATATATATATATATATATATATATACGGTTTCACGGTGGTAGAGCCACGCAGCAGTTTTTGCTGTTGCATGTATGGGCCGGCTCGAGCCGGGTTGGTACCACGACCTCACAGAATACCGGCGTGAAGTAGAAGCTTTGCTTCTGCGTTTCGTCTGGTGAGTGCAGGTGGCCGGAGGCCCAATTCCGGCTGATATTTCGTATCTCTCCTACCCGGGGTAAAAATTGGAGCATTCCTTTGTGCCTCGGGCTGGAGTTTGCGTGTATGTCAGAGAGGACATCTGTTCTCGACGCCTCGGCAGTCTTGAAGGTTCAGACCTGTCCATCCTTTGGCTACGCGTAGACAGCGACGACCATCCGCGCGTCTACGGGTGCCTCTATAGGTCCCATAGCGGTAATGCCGAAACAGACCGACTCATCGACCACGTCCAAATGGCTACAGATTTCTTGCTACAACAGGTCCCATCCGCAGAGATCGTGATCCTTGGCGATTTTAACGCCCACTATGCCGAATGGCTCGGTTAACGTCTAACCGATCATGCGGGGAGATCTGTTTATGACTTTGCCTTGGAATATGGTCTGACACAACTGGTTACTTCGCCTACGCGGATTCCAGATGTGGAGGATCATACACCTTCCCTGTTGGACCTTCTGCTGACCTCTCATCCGGACGGATATCAGGTTTCCGTCGATGCCCCTCTCGGCTCTTCGGACCATTGTCTGATCCGGAGTGTGGTGCCACTCACGCTCCCTTCGCGGTTGCGTTCTGCAGGTTGCCGCCGTGTTTGGCATTACAGGTCGGCGGATTGGGACGGAATGCGGTCCTTCTTTGCATCCTACCCATGGGGGCGGGTTTGCTTCTCGCCGGATGATCCCAGCGCTGTTGCTGACTCTGTCACTGATGTGGTGCTACAGGGAATGGAACTATTTATTCCATCATCTGTGGTACCCATCGGAGGCAGATCTCAGCCTTGGTTTGGTCGCTCCTGTAAGACTGCATTACGCAGTAAGCAGGACTGTTATCAAGCCTGGGCTGCGGCTTCGGCGACTCGGGATGTAAATACCAGCACACTTAAAAAGAAGTATAACTTCGCCTCCAGGTCCTTCAAAAGAGTTATTGCCAAGGCAAAGTCAGAGCACATAGGCAGAATTGGCGAGAAACTAGTTCGCCTTCCTTCGGGAACCCGTGCATTCTGGTCTCTCGCCAAGGCTGTCCAAGGGAATTTCTGTAAGCCATCACTACCATCTCTGCACAGGGAGGATGACTCACTGGCCCATGACGCAAAAGACAAAGCCGACCTTTTAGGCTCCCTTTTTGCGTCCAACTCGACTCTTGATGACGGGGGGAAAACACCGCCGACCATCCCGCGGTGTGAGTGCTCCATGCCGGATGTGCTGTTCTCACAGCGCTCGGTTCGCAAAGCACTGCTCTCCCTGGACATCCAGAAGTCGAGTGGGCCTGACGGAATCCCCCCAATTGTGCTGAGGACGTGTGCTCCGGAGTTGGCACCGGTCCTAACGCGTCTTTTCCGGTACTCCTACTCCCAAGGCGTAGTCCCGAATTCATGGAAGACAGCTTTTGTCCACCCGATCCCTAAAAAAGGCGACCGCTCAGACCCATCCAACTATAGGCCTATCGCGATCACCTCCTTGTTCTCCCAAATAATGGAATCCATTATTAACTGCCAGCTCATCCGGTACCTTGAGGATCACCAGCTGATTAGTGACCGCCAATACGGTTTTCGTCGGGGTCGATCAGCTGGTGATCTTCTGGTCTACCTGACCCATAGATGGGCGGAGGCAGTAGAGTCCAAGGGGGAGGCGTTGGCCGTTAGTCTGGACATTGCGAAGGCCTTCGATCGGGTTTGGCACAAAGCGCTTCTTTCAAAGCTCCCTTCCTATGGGCTTCCCGAGAAATTGTGCAATTGGATCACCAGCTTCCTTGCAGATCGGAGCATCAAGGTCGTTGTAGACGGTGCATGCTCTGACTACAAGCCTATTAACGCTGGTGTTCCACAAGGCTGTGTGCTATCACCAACGCTGTTTCTTCTGCATATCAATGATATGTTGCTAACTGGTAACATTCATTGCTATGCGGATGACAGCACTGGTGATGCTCTATACACCGGCCGTGCCAATATTTCTCGGGAAAACGTCGCTGAGTACCGGAACAAACTTGTGTCTGAAGTCGAGTCTTTGCTGAACAAAGTCTCGGATTGGGGGCGACTAAATCTAGTCCAATTTAATCCTAAGAAGACACAAGTTTGCGCGTTTACCGCTAAAAAGAACCCCTTTGTCGTATCTCCTCAGTTTCAAGGCACTCCCCTTCTTGCCTCAGCCAGTATCGGTATCCTCGGAGTCGACATATCGAGTGACGTGCAGTTTCGTGGTCACTTGGAAGGGAAGGCCAAATTGGCCTCTAAAAAGCTTGGCGTGCTCAGCAGAGCGGGACAGTATTTCATG
This sequence comes from Parnassius mnemosyne, assembly GCA_963668995.1. Taxonomy (NCBI): domain Eukaryota; kingdom Metazoa; phylum Arthropoda; class Insecta; order Lepidoptera; family Papilionidae; genus Parnassius; species Parnassius mnemosyne. Next base: position 51,680,173 of record CAVLGL010000002.1, read on the forward strand.
CCGGCACACCGCCTGCTACTTTACAAGGCGCAAGTTCGGCCTCACATGGAATACTGTTCCCATCTCTGGGCAGGGGCTCCCCAGTGCCAGCTCCTTCCACTTGACCGCATCCAACGCAGAGCGGCTCGAATTGTCGACGACCGAGCCCTTTCCGATCGGCTCGATTCATTGGCACTGCGAAGAGATGTTGCATCCCTTTGCATTTTCTTTCGCATCTACCATGGGGAGTGCTCTGAGGAATTGTTCGGATTAATCCCAGCCGCCAAATTTCACGAACGCACATCGCGGCAGAACTCCCGATACCATCCACACCATCTGGATGATTGGCGGTCCACCACTGTGCGATTTAGAAGATGTTTTCTTCCTCGCACGACCTCCTTGTGGAATCGATTACCATCAGCGATTTTTCCGGACCGATACGACTTAGGGACCTTCAAGAAAAGAGCGTACTCCTTTTTAAAAGGCCGGCAACGCATCTGCGATTCCCCTGGTGTTGCAATTGTTCATGGGCGGCGGTAGTCACTTACCATCAGGTGAGCCGCATGCTCGTTTGCCCCCTCTCCTATAAAAAAAATAATATATATATATATATATATATATATATATATATTTATATATTTATATATATATATATATATATATATATATATATATATATATATATATATATATATATATATATATATATATATATTCCAGACGCCTGACTTATCTGATTTTGTGCAAATACGGGTATATGAGTATTATGAACCTATAATACTATAATTTCACGACTAAAACCTATGTGGCGGCGCTGTCACAAGCGAAATATACCGATGCCTAAATCACGCTATTAAAGTTCCGAGGAACAGCGGTCTATGTATTTTCTTGCTTTATCATTTATTTTTAAAAAGAACATTAGCTCCACACTAGGATAAGCATAAATTTCACAAGGACAAACATCTAGACCCAGAACAATTATTTGTAGGCCATACAAATACCTATTCCGTGCGGAAAACGAATTCGCGGCCCTTAGCGCTGCAACTCTTTGCTAAGCCACTACGCCACAGAGCCGTCCAGGAGCATTGCCCGCTCCTTGGGGCCCACCCCTTTCACGGACTTTTCCTTCCACGACCAAAGATGGGAAACCTCAACTTTCAAGCTTTCGTCATTGTCCTCAAGTACCCTATTCATTCGCTCCCAAGCAAATACTGTCTGCAGTCTTCAGATCCTGTAAGCCATCTAGCTTTACAAGGTTCATCGCAGCACTGTAATAATGATTTCTGTTTCTTCAAGCCGATATCAGAACTACAGTGTTCACACGGCACAACTCTGAGCCTTACTGCTCATGGGCATCGACCATCGCTCTGAGGAGGGGGCGGGGGTGATGTGGAGGCGTTGTCGTCACGATGTGTTTCACTTGGTCACACTACCACGTCACGCTATCAAAGTTCCGAAGTACTGCGGTATATATAGAATAGCTCCGAACTACCACACGAAGCCATGACCGCTCCTCGAGCTAAACACCCTGCCCAGCGGGAGATCGCCCCTTTTCTTTTAACGTCCAAACCTATTATTAATACAGAACGGGTTTATAAGGTCCGAGTGTATATGCAGACTCAGGTACACTCTATTTCCTCACTCCCACAGTGCGATGGGATTGTGAGAGTGAGAACGTGGAATGGAGCAGGAGAGAATGTTGGTAGGAGGGCCCGACGACGTGATCGTTATAGTGCCGTCAGCCCCAGAAGGGGGAGAACGACGTAAAATTTGGGACTAGGAATAGATGAAATATTTGTAGGGAGTCAAGACAGTGCGCGCGGGAAAGAGTCACGTGCAACTACCGCGCACATCTCCCAAGATTCGGCCCGTACGACCTGAGGATCGGTGGGGCCATGGGAGGTGGAGTCCGATGGGACGGCAGACGACCGCAGAGACATCACGTGCAGGATCAATATAGCTTTATGCGCTTTACGAATTACTCAACAGAAAAACCAACGATAGGTTTTTTGACCCGACCTGGAACCTCATGATAAGCAGTTGCAGTTATGACCACTAGAACAACAAGGCAGTCACGGCTGGTGATTATGTAATTAGTCAAAACTAAAGATAATATAAAAACGAAAGTGTACTCATTTGGTCAAACACACGCTGCGAACGGGTGTCATAGGTCATTCGTAGTAAAACGTTTAGTCGGAGCTGTCTGTCGTATGCAGCTCAGGCGCCAGAGTGAACGGGTCGGGATCACAACCCTTGACTCGTCTGACAGCCGTCATAACACCGATGTTGCGTAGGTTGAAATAATTGAACGTTAAACTAACCGGCCGTAGGCAGTTGTAATTAGGTTATATTTTTACTAGTTACAACTTCTGTTTGGAATTTACAATTTATAACAAAAAGAGGATACCTGCGGATTTTTTTTTATAGAATAAGACTGAAAAACGAGCACACAGTCCACCTAATGGTTGATGCTGTGACCCATAAACATTGAGTTATATGTACTACGTACTAGAGAAACCATTCCAAACAAAAATTGTGTCCTACTCTATGTCTTCGCGCATGCGCGGGAGTAGCAGTCGCGCATGCGCGAAGACTTTAATTTGATATAAAATAAGATATTAATATAAAATAAATATAAGAATTTAATATAAAATATCTTAATTTAATCTAAACAAACATATTTCTAAATAAAATGTAATAATAATTATTTTATGGAATTCACAAATCTTCAATTTACGCAATATTTAGTTTGTATGGATTGCACTACAGTTCAGTTGAACATAGTCAATGTTCGGAATGGCTTCTCTAGTACGTAGTACATATAACTCAATGCCCATAAACATCTACATCTATCCTCGATTAAGAGTCAAAATGCAGAAAAAGGTTTTTCTACACTTACTAAAAAGCAGAATTGAGCTGCTATTTTACGCTGGTATACTGTGGGAGCGTGGTTGAGCCGACCCGTTATTATAGGTGCAGCATGGCTCTACCACGTACAAACTTTTGCCGTTTCTTCTGTAGTATTAGGAACCTTATTTCGTGACTATAGTAGACTTCGAGATAAAAATGACGTTGGAAACGGAATTTTATTTCACAATTCGAACTAATAAAAATACTACTTTATTACTTTATACTTTTTGTTTCTGACGTTTCAGGCACTTTACAGTACCCATGGTCACGGGGCGTTATGTTATAGTAAATGTGGGCTAATTCCAACTTTTAATTATTAATTTTGGTACGATCTTCGCAAAACGAGCTTACAGTATCTTAAGTCTTGCAGCACGGCTAGCATGGACTGGGGCAAAAAATTAATTCCCCGATTATATCCACTGATAAGAGATAAAATTATCTTGTCCTTATGCCAAAGCACGGCAACGGGGAGAAGTATATCCCCGTTTGACATAACGAGTAGACATATATCCGCCGTCAGTAGCATGGAGCCAAATGAAAGAAAAAAAAATGCTTTTTTGACATTTGAAAGGGAGAATTTTATCCAAGTCCATTAGACGTGGGTTTAAGTTTATTATCGTACAAAAAATGTATCTAAGTCTATCTCCCATTTTATCTACTGTGGATATTATATCCGCCGGTGTGTCCATGCTCGAGGGGTGGATAAAACATGCTAGCCCTGCAGTAGTATGATTAGGTTTGGATTTAATTTTATTAATTATGGGATCCCAAGCAGATAGTAGTACCCAGCCCAGACATCTCTATTGAAATTAGGATGTTTTTTTTATTTTAATAGCTAGATAATCCTAAGTAGAAATCGGTGTTCCTTTGCGAGATTTGTGGTCTATCATATCAAATCTATACAAATAAATAAAATTGAAGTGTCTGTTTGTAATGTCAAAATTACAGCTTTTTACTAATTGCATATGAAAGTATATACGGTACTTATAACAAAACACAATTTTTAAAATTTTTGTCTGTCTGTCTGTCTGTCTGTTTGTTCCGGCTAATCTCCGAAACGGCTGGACCGATTTTGACGGGACTTTCACTGGCAGATAGCTGATGTCACAAGGAGTAACTTAAGCTACTTTAATTTTAGAAAAAGAGTTAGGATTCCGTGCAAAAACATAAAGACCCTAACACGCGAGCGAAGTCGCGGGAAACAGCTAGTCTTATATATATAATGTTTGGGAGGATACTATATACGATACACTCAGAATAGAGATGATTATTAGAATCAGAGAGAGAGACATTCAATCAGCGTTCAAGCCATAGCAATATCTATTGCTCCTGTAGTTGCCCCGTTCACTAGTGAATCACGTTTTTTATAAAATCAGGACCACATAGGACAACACCGTTAGATATATAAGTACCTTGTTTATGAATATTCTCAGAGCACACCGTTCATCTGCTGGTAAGTTGATACTGTGGCCCATAGGCATCTACATCTATCCTTCATTAAGAACCAAAATGCAGATGCGTAGCCACCCCTGAGGACTAAGATGGAATGCCTTGTTTCCAGTAAACAATTTCTCCTGGTCTCTACACTCACCATACGAAACACAGCAGCATTAAGCTGCTATTTTACGAATATATTCGTGATACTTCCAAAATATAGCTGTAGCGTGGCCGAACGGCATAAAACTTGTGTTATCGATGGTGGTGTTTTTTTCCTAGTGAGTGGTGTTGGGCTTAGTGGTGGCAATGGTAATGCATATGATTGCAGGAGTAAAGATGGTGCTCTGCAAACTAGCAATTAAATCCCATCATCATTCATTTTATATTATAGCGATAAATATATACCTAGCCAGGTCATAAGCATTGTCACACAGTAAAAACGTTTCTTTTAGAATGCTGGCCACAAAAAAGTTTATTGAATTCGAATTTCGAATTGTTCATGAAAATAAAACTGTATAATTTTTAGAATTTAACTCATTTTTAAATATGTAGTGGACGCTTAAAGAAGACCGTGTTGCAGTTATTGCGTTGCATCGTTGCGGTTACGCGCCAATTCAAATTTTTGACATACTGAAAAATTTGAATATAACCAAAAGATTCGTTTATCGTACCATCAAACGATACAATGAAGACTCTAGTGTAGATGACAGGTCAAGAAGTGGTCGCCCTCGATCTGTTAGAACTCCAGCAGTGATAAAAGCTGTGAAGGCGCGAATTCAAAGAAATCCCAAACGTAAGCAGAAACTGTTGGCCCTTCAGATGGGGTTAAGCAGAACCACGGTGAAAAACGTGTTAAATGAAGACTTAGGGCTTCGGGCATATCGAAGAAAAACAGGACATCGTTTGAATGCTCGTCTAATGGACCTGAGACTGAAGAGATGCCGCGCTTTGTTGAAGCGGTACGCGGGAAAAAAATATCGGGAAATTCTTTTTTCGGTAGAAAAAATTTTTACCGTAGAAGAGAGCTACAACAGACAAAATGATAAGGTGTACGCACACAGTAGTGAAGAAGCGAGCAACCGTATTCCGCGTGTCCAACGAGGTCATTTTCCATCCTCGCTCAATAAACAAATAACAATTTGTAATGCCTATACTGACGTACATATATAGGTACATAAACATAATCTCTTCTATGATTATATTATTAGGCCTGTATCTTGCTTATGATATACTAGTACTTGTGTTGTAGATACATATACAGTCGTCATAGATAGATAATAATCATGTTATATCACAAGTTATCTAAATAGTTTAACGTTTATCTTTTAACAAAAATCATTCATAAATGTACTTTTTATGTTAGTTTGTGCTTGTGTAGAGTTCAGTAGTCAGAGTAGTCACACAATAGGATAATTCTGGGAGAGTTGGCCGTAATGGAGGGACGACCGTTTGAAAAATTTTATAGTCACTAGATTGCACATTTTTCTTGATATTAGATACGCTTCGTGTAGTGGATCGGTATTCGGTACGACATTACGCGCAAACTGCGGCGAAAAATAAAGTAAGTAAAATGAACCTAGGTATATTGATTTGTATGAAGCTTAAAGTTTTCAAAGAGTTTGCGTTACACAGTTTGCGGATCTTAAAAAAGTAAGTGTTTTTTTTTTAAGTTAAGCGATCAGTTTATGAAACAAACTTTAATATAACAGAAAAATAGTATCAATGATTATATTTTTTTTTTTACAAATAATGTGTGGCCATCTATCCCGGGTGATTAGGTTTGTAGGAGGATTTTTTTTATAGGATAAGGGTGACAAACGAGCACACAGTCGACCTGATGGTAAGTGGTTGCTGCGGCCCATAGACATCAACATCTATCCTCTGTTACAAATCAAAATGTAGATGCGTTGTCACCCGTGAGGACTAAGATGGAATGCCTCATTTCCAGTAAAAAAGGCCTCCGGCCACCTGCACTCACCAAGCGAAACGCAGAGGTAAACCTCTACTTCACGCTGGTTTTCTGTGAGGTCGTGGTACTACCCCGGTTCGAGCCGGCCCATCCCTGCGACAGCAAAAGCTGCCGCGTGGCTCTACCACTGTTGTGAGGATGGCCATACATGGTGGTACATGGTAATGTATAATATTGAAAGTTGTATATAATAATACACTTGCAATATTTGCTTTGTTTATGGTACATTTATATTGATCATGTTTTAGTAGATATTTAGTTACAACCATCTCATGAAGGAGCTGGACTGATAGTGTTTTAAGGCAACCAAGGACTCTGTTTGAAGGTGAAATGACTATCAACACAGTTCCTATAACGAGCATAGAAAGACTATCTTCTCCATTCGGCGAATAAAATGAAAAGAAACTCGCTAATCACATTAAAATTATGCAAAAAAAAATATCTTAAAGTAGTGATGAGAATGTAGAACCAATAGAAATGTAGAACCAATGATTCGTCTGATGAAGAAGGTGGAAACAGAGAAGGGAACAACAATGCAGGAATTGAAGAAAAAAAACTCATTAAAAAACGCAACTCATCGATGCTGCTTTTAATGCGTTTTACAACTTGCGTTTGCCAACTTTGGGTACATGAAAATTACACAGAGTTTGGTGATAAAGTGTTTATAATGTGAAAAAAATAAGAATGAGCTAATGCTTAAACCTTAAAGGAAAAGAATGGTTAAAATGCAGTTTAACAAACTGGATATCTCTCCTTTCCTACTATGGTCATCTCTACAGGACATTACGGTCCAAACGTGGTTTTAAAAATAAGTAAATTATGAGACTGATTATGGTAAAATACAATATTTTTATATGACATTTTTGTGTAATAATCTTTGTAGTTTTAATTTACCTGACTTCTTAAAAACTAATGCAGTTAGCCTGAACTTAGCCTAAACGTATGATTAAAAATAATTATACATATGATAATTTTGAAAAATATTAAAAAAAATTTAAAAATTTTTTTTTAAATTTATTTATGGTTAACCATGGCCCAAGCTCCAAGGGCTATCCCAGCCGCACCTTAGGTACTTTATGTAATTAAATTGTGTACAATTATAAAACTAATTTTTGTTTTATTTATATTTTACATTTAAAATAGCTCCAACCATCTGAACTACTACAGAGAGCCGTGGTAGCTCAGATGGTTGGCGCTCGCGGTAAATTTCACAGTACGCGAGCAACCAGGGTTCGATCCCTGCCGGCACCAATGAAATTATTAATTGCAATTTTAAGTGCTGATTTACCACGTGCTCGGCGATGAAGGAAAACATCGTGAGGAAACCTGCATGTCTGAGAAATAAGAAAAAAAGTATTTCGAAGACATGTGAAGTTCACCAACACGCATTGGGGCAGCGCGGCGGACACTTCCTTGCCCTTAATCCCTCTCAGAAATGAGAGGAGGCCTGTGCCCAGCAGTGGGACGTATATGGGCTGTACTTTAATTTTTTTAACTTTAAAATATAACGTAGGAATAAAATAAATAAATCATACGATAATTAATCGTATAAATTAGGAAAAATTTAATGTTCGATTATCGTATAAATAAACACTTCCTTATTTATTTTATTTATTTATTTATTTAACAGTTTATGTAACAGTAACAGTAACATAATTATGTACAAAGGCACTGCTTATTCCATGATGAAATTTCTTCCAGCAGGCCTATTGAAGGATAGTTGATGAAAATAGTGGTAGTCAAAGTGTGCACTTGCATAAATATACATATACTATACATACTTATATATACATATATAAATAAATATTATATATTATAAAAAGATATATATATATATATATATATAATTCAATATATATATTTTTAATGTTACTTATATGCATACCAACACATTACGATTTAATAATTATAGAGTGGATGATAGTGCTCTTTAACAAGTCTTTTAAACATAGACACCGATTTAGCATCACGAATCCCAAAGGGAAGTGAATTCCACAATCGTACTGCGTTAACAGAAAAAGAATGAGAATAGAGCATGGTATTGAAAGACGGAAATCTTAACAATGCTCTAGTATTTGACCTACATGGTACATCTGGAGAATGAACAAAAGTAAAACGTTTTTTAGATATAGCGGAATAGTAGGATTATTTAGAATATTGAAAAGAAGACAGAGGATACGAGTGTTCCGGCGAAGGCGGATTGGGAGCCATTTAAGCTGCTTGCGATAAACAGAAACGTGATCGAACTTCTTTAAGCCAAAAATGTATCGAATACATACATTTTGCAAGCGATCAAGTCTATTAATTTGCTCCTCTGTAGCATCCAGATAACAGACACCAGCGTAATCTAAAATTGGTAAGATAAGAGTCTGGACTATAGATATCTTAGTAGACAAGGGTAGAAAACTTTGAAGACGTTTTAGAGAACGAAAGGCATGAAATATTTTCCTACTTACATCCGTAATATGAGCGCCCCAAGTCAGATGGCAGTCAGAAATAACGCCTAGATTCTTGGTAGTATCTGAGTAGGGAATAGTGGTACCATCAATTCGTAGAGTTTGGAGAGAGGAGAAATCAAGCAAGCCACGCGCATATCTCTTACCTATTATCAAGGTTTGGGATTTATTTGGGTTTATTATGAGACCAAAAGATCTTGACCATTAGCTAATCTTATTGAAGTCATTCCTTAATATTAAGTAGATATATTTGTTTTAAATTAGCATTTTGTGTTTTCTTTTTTTATATTATTTTTAACACCTACCAACTTTAATTTCTCTATTTCTCCCTGGGTTGACTGGTAGAGAATATCATAACGCAATAAGTTCATCCAGCCTTTGGTGTCTTGTCCTTATGGTATGTTACAATATCTAAAGATCATATAAATAAATAAAGAAAAAAAATCCAATTTTCTTTAGTGCCGCGTGAACAAATTCATTAACTTATATCATCCCGTGAGTGTCGCCACAGGCAACACAGCGAAACTGAAACAGGGGATGGGCGACAGCATCTTCCTGATATCAACTCGAAATATTTAAAAAAAAATGTGGCTACCAGCCCGCCTGCTAAGCGTGGCAACTATGACAAGTATCTCCACTGTGAGGCAATCTATGGGGGAGGCTTTTGGTCACTCTCCATTGGGCTTTGATAGACTGTGATCATATGATGATTTATACTTTAGAAATGGCTGCATTTCTTTCGAGTTTTGTTTGAAAATTTTTTAAGATAGTTTTACAAATATCTTTCATGATTATATAATTATAATTAATTGGATTATTTAAAAAAAGTAACGAAATTAATCGCATCTTATTAATTTATACGGATGTAGGTAAATAAAAAAAACATAAATCGGTCTACTAACATCGGATACATGACTTTTGACTGGTAGAGAATGCCACAAGGCATTAAGTCCGCCCTTTGTATTCTTTTAGATTAAGGAATGCAATAAAGAATAAATAAATAAATAAATAAATGTTACGAGCATTTTCAATGTTAATCTAAATGGTCACCTCCTCGTTCTTGGAGGTAGTGTAATTTGACCTATTTTGAATTTCCGACGTTTCGGGTGCTTTGCCATGGGTGCTGGTCACGGGTGGACCGAGGTAATTGACGCCCCGATGTCAAAGTTAACCCGGAGTACCTTCAGCTTTTTAATTATTACTTTTGATCCGATCTACGCAGAATGAGCTTACTATGTCTTGAAGTGTTGCCTCAGAAAACGAGGTTTGGTAGGTAGGTACTAGCACCTAAAAATCCGTAAAAAGAGTTTTATTCAATATGTATTTTCTATATTAATTTTGTCATAGTTTGTGCTTGTGTAGAGTTTAATATTATATTTGTTTTATATTAAAAAATCTTTTATTTAATTATTAACACCTATTAACTATTATTTCTCTATTTCTCATAGGATTAATTAGTAGAGAATGTCATAAGGCATTAATTCCGCCTATCCTAAGGTGTCTTGTTCTTAAGGTGTCTTACAATAAAGCTTAAAAATAAATAAATAAAAATATCTTGACGTATTTTACACTTACAATGTTTGTTATTAAATTAATTAATGTTCTTAATTATTTTAGTGCCGGGTAGTGGCGCCGTACTAAGTGCCGATAACTTGTATTTTGAAGAATCGGGCAACAAAGCGAAATTGAATCAGGAGATGGGCAACAGCATCTTCCTGACAACAACTCGAAATGTAAAAAAAAAACTGTGGCTACTGGCTACTAACCCGCCCGTTAAACGTGGCAACTAATATAACAAATGTCTCTATTAGGCAGTTTATGGGGGAGGCTTTTGTCTTTGTTAGCATTTATTAGCAGCATTGGCCATTGATAGATAGTGTATATGAGGATTTAGGTCAGTACTTTAGAAATGGGTAACTTTCTTTGGAGTTTTGTTTTGACAATTTTTTTAGATAGTTTTATAAATATCCTTCATGTTTAATAATTAAGTACTTATAATTAATTGGATTATATAAAAAAAGTAACAAAATTATTCGCATCTTATTAATTTTTACGGACCCAGGGTAAATGAAAAAACATAAATGGGTCTACTAACATCGGAATTATGTTACGAGCATATTCAATGTTAATCTAAATGATCACCTCCTCGTTTTTGGAGGCAGATTAAAACGGTATACAATTTCATTACGTTAATATGTTGTAAAGGTACTTACCAGAAGGTTTGGGCACGTTCCTCTTGACCTGCATCCATTTATAAGTGGGCACAGTGTGCGAGGAGTGTGGCTGGTGCGTCATCAGACCGTGCTGCATCTCACCCTCCCGCGGGAAGCTCTCCCGCAGCCCGCCGAACTCGTCTTTAGGCTGATAGGGATCAAACTCCCCGCACGGCAACGGTGAAGTGGTGTGGCTGAATTGCATCGATTCATCCACGAAGTGCATGTTGTACTTCGTCTCCAGATAATGGTTGTCCAGCTTGTGATCATGCATATGCAAATCTTCGTGTCTGGGCAAATCATCTCTATGTTTGAAAGGCTCCGGATGGGGTGGTAAGGCGTGAACCGGGTAACTCTGTTGCAGGTCCCCATAGTCCAAATTCGTGTAGCACAGGCCTGCGTCTGTGCTGATCACAGGTGCTGGATGCTCTAAGGGCTGACTGGGCAGCGTTGGGTCGTAATAGTGAGGTGCCGGTTCGTAGTACCCGTCGTGGTAGTTCTCGTAAGCCTGGTACGGCTGTTGGTAGTACTCGCCGCTGTACCCGTTCTGCTGATTGTTGTACATCCCGACGTCCATAGTCATCATGTTTGGCACGGTCTAATGTCAACTACACACACATCACTAGCGAAGTTCCGGTTGAACAGCGAGTTACCGGCGAGTGCCGTCCGCTCGCGCGTCACGCCGGCTAACACTGAACACGTTCGCGCGCGCCGCCCGATTTTTCCTAATCGCGCCTAAATTTCGATCTCGCCATCTCTGTCTCGCTCGTGTGAATCACGTAAAGCGATAGAGACGGGGCTACTTTAGTGATGCGACGTGATAAGCGGATAAGGAACGTGATTTAAAAGAGTTCGTTTTGTTAGTAGGTCTATCTTTATTTTAAAATTCTCTCGACGGCAGTGACGCGACCGAGATTGTGCTGAGACGGAACGGGTAAAGCGGTCGAGACTTGAGTTCGGGCGGAGCTTTGAGGAGGGGCCGTTGGGGTGTGCCCGTCCAATGGCGGGTCGGATACGATTCTCGTTCGCTGGTTGGTCGGTTCGAGATAATAGTTGCGAATCTGGGAGGCTGGATGCGATCACCGATTTTTTTATTTACTTTTCCCGTTTGTATACTGCGCAGTCCGCACTAGGAATGTGTCAATTGACCCTACAACTTCGAATCGATTTCAAGGTGCGAACACCTTTTTTTGTTAGCAGCTGTCGTTATATAGGTAGGTACCTACGGCTTCGATTGCTTTGTGTTATTCTCAAATAATGCATTTTCCGACATGTTTAGTCTCGTGCTTGCAATTCTTTTTATTTCTAACAAACACGTGATTATCATCTTTTCTACTCAATCATTCGAACTACTGTGACGATGTATCCTTATTTTTTTATCGAATAGAAAAAAAAGGTAAAATAATAGCTGAAAATATTTATTCAATTGACATATATTAAATCTAACCTCACCATCACCATCACCATTGCCATAGTCTATCAAAAGTCCTCTGCTAAACATAGGCTTCCCCCAATCCATAAGTGGATCACCTGATATGGGTAAATACGCTATGGCTGTCATGCTTAGCAGGCGGGTTGGTAACCGCCATTTTTAATTATTTGAGTTAATTTTAGTATGTTGCTGCCGTCCGCAATCTGCTATTTTAGTTTTCCTCTATAGCTTCTAATAACACCGACGGTATGATATTATGTGTTAGTTGACTAGATACTAGACAGTAGACACTGGACACTAGACGGTGAAGCGGCTATTGTGTAAATATAGGTATAGTATTAAGTTAACAATCAAGACAAAAACATTTCAATTCAACAGTGGTAGAGCCACGCGGCATCTTTTGCTTTCGCACGTATGGGCCAGCTCGAACCGGGGTGGTACCACGACCTCACAGAATACCAGCGTAAAGTAGAGGTTTACCTCTGCGTTTCGCTTGGTGAGTGCAGGTGGCCGGAGGCCCTTTTTACTGGAAATGAGGCATTCCATCTTAGTCCTCACGGGTAACAACGCATCTGCATTTTGATTTGTAATAGAGGATAGATGTAGATGTCTATGGGCCGCAGCAACCACTTACCATCAAGTGGACTGTGTGCTCGTTTGTCACCCTTATACTATAAAAAAAATGTTACGTAATCTACATGGTTGTGTATTATTTCTTTTGAAATATTCCGCCATTTTTATGCAATTCAAAGACCAGTTAGTAGATAGAGGTGTACCTATGTATCAAACACAAAATGTTAATTTAAAAAAAAATTGTTAAGATTTACTTTAACAATAAGTGTTCTGTGCTTTATTAAAGAAATAAAAATAGTAGATACAAACAGGTACTTATCTTATTTCTTCGAATCTGTGTTTTATTTATATTCGTGTTCCCCGCATTCCCAGATTTTTGTAATTACCTACTAAATACGGTTTAAATATTAATACTTTTAAAGCATTAATTCGAATAATGTTTGAAATATAGGTATATCTATTTGATTTTAGCCACTAAAACTGAGGTTAGTTTTTAAGTAAAATTTCGAATTTAAATCTATCTTCGGTATTTAGATAAAATGCATATTATAATTAAGCCATATTTCGATCATCTGAAACAGTCCACCACTGTGCGATTTTCTAGAAATTTCCTTCTTTACACGATTACCTACTTTGTGGAATTTTCCCGGACCAATACAACTTATGTATACCTTAAAGAAAAAAGGCTTTTCTTTTTTATAAGGCCGGCAACGAACCTGATCTGGTTTTGCAATTGTTCATTGGCGGCGCTGATCACTTAGGTACCATCAGGTGAATCGCATCCTCCTTTTCCCCCATTTAGGTACATAATATGTGCACAAATAAAAACATGCATGGGTGTCGTGGAACACTCGATTGGAACGAAGTTCCTTTCGTAGTTCTTATATATTATTATTAATAAACGTATTATATAATTGATTAACAAATACAAATAAATTAATTAGCGTCATTTAAAATAAAAAGTGCGAGGCAGATGGATATTAGGGATACCTATATCCATCTGCCTATAATATCTCGTTTCCTCATAGCCGCCAAGGCCGTCTACACTACGTCAGAAAGGGTCGTGACGGAAAAATCCTACATTTTTTCTCGCCTAGCTTATAACTTATCCGCCAAATTCATACCGTCCGTTAAGGAACTCCGTTCCAAAATATAAATTAATAATTTTACACGTGGTAGAGCCTGCTGCAGCTAAATTTGTAGTATAGCTGTAGCACGAACGGGTCGGCTCGACCGGGGAAGGACCACGCTCTCACAGAATACCAGCGTAAAATAGCAACTTAACGCTGCTGTGTTTCGTATGGTGAGTGTAGCGAACCGGAGACCTTTTTTACTGGAAAAGAGGAATTCCATCTCAGTCCTCACAGGTGACAACGCATCTGCATTTTGCATTATTTATTGAAGATAGATGTAGATGTCTATGGGCTACAGCAACCACTTACCATCAGGTAGACTGTGTGCTCGTTTGTCACCATATCCTATAGAAAAAAAAGAAACACTTAGAGGAAACCTTTTGTGGCAGACAGACTCCGGGGTGATCGACTAGCCGGAATCGCCACGGCATTTAAAAATGTACGGTGTTTAATATTTAAATAATTCCATTTTTGATACCTACCTACGGAATTTAAAGACTAAATGAGTTTTTTTGTTTTTAAATGATATTAGAAAAGAAAGTAAGCTCAAAAGATTCAAGTAAGCTCAAAATGCAAATCCACGACAATAATTGAATTATGGATTCGAACTCACGATATTTTGAGTTCGAGGTCCGCACTGCCATTAGGCTACTATCGTATCAATATAATTGTTTAGGCTGGCATTTGCCCATGTTCACTTCCATTTTTAGTCCTCACCAAAACTTAATTTTAATTAAGGTTAAATTAAACATCATGCATTTATAATTGCGTAGATGTAGTTGCAAGAGTGCAATTATCCTCCATACGAGCCAATCTATGGTGGACGGTATGGAAGCTAAAAGAATGGTACCATTACAGCCTACAAATGTCCACTGATGAACATATAAACAAGACAGATATTGCGAGGAATTTTACTCTGCCGCTACCCAAAGTGATGAGACTGGGCGCTTTGTTGTAGGTTTACCTTTCAAAGACGAAACTATCATCTTAGGAGATTCGTTATAAACGATTCCTTAATTTAGAAAGCAAATTTCATAAAAATCCCTCATTTAAATTACAATATAATGAATTCATAGGGAAGGGTTTGGCCATAGTTGCCACGCTTGATAGGCGGGTTGGCAACCGCTGTTTTTAGGGTTCCGTAACCAAAAGGTAACCAACGGGACCCTATTACAAAGCCTCCGCTCTCCGTCATTCCGTCTGTCTGTCAGCGAACTGTATCTCATGATCCGTAATAGGTAGACGGTTGAAATTTTTACACAATTTGTATTTCTGTTGCCGCTATAACAAAACATAATAAAAATTAAAATAAATTAAAATTTAAAACGGGTTCTACTAGAAACGTATATTACAATGATACGGAACCCTTAACGCGCTACTCCGACTCGCACTTGGCCGGTTATTTATTATTCTGAGTTGTTATTAGGAAGATGCTGCTGCCCATCTTCTACTAAGGTAGCTCCTCTCTAGCGCCTCTTACGAAACCCACTAGATGAGGTAGTGGATATTTTTACACTGCCACTAAGTACACGATTGGCACCACGCGTCATTGGTAAGTTAACATTCTTATACATCTATACGTGGTAGAATCACGTTGTAGCTACATTATGGTTGAAGAATGTATCGGCTAAACCGGGAAGGACCACGCTCTCAGAAAATGCCAGTGTAAAATAGCAGCTTAATGTTGCTGTGTTTCGTATGGTGAGTCTAGAGAACCGGAGACTTCCTGTATCGTCCTCGAACCATCAATCCCCTTGCCGAGCGCAAATCCTTCCTACAACGGAATAAGCCCATGTCCAGCTGGACTTTCACCGGCTGATGATGAAGAAGGAGAAAGTCCAAGCGTGATATACATTCTCGTGTTAGATTATATAAATAAATAAATTTTTTAATTGTATAATTTTGACCGCGACGAATTTTTCAATATTTTCAGTGACATATAACTGCGTAGATGTTATAATGCCTCAATGCGCACTGATTTAGAAACTTGTAATAAAATATATTAATTATACCATAATTATTTTATGAAACTTCAAAAAGTATCTGAATGATTCTCGTATCTAAATGAGATTCAATAATCTACGTAAACAACTTAATTTTTCCAAAAATTAATAGCTCTAAGAAAAATTTAACAGTTATGTACCTACTCGTATGTATTATATATATACGACGATGAAAAATATACACGCTCAGAAATAAAGGTAAGTGTTTAATTAAAAAAAACAAACTTATAGAAGTTATGATAGAAAAGTTCACAAAACAATTTTTTATATAGAACTAGCTGTTCCCCGCGACTTCGCTCGCGTGTTAGGGTTTTTATGTTTTGCGCGGAACCCTAATTCTTTTTCTAAAATAAAAGTAACCTAAGTTACTTCTTATGAAATCAGCTACCTGCCAGTGAAAGTCCCGTCAAAACCGGCTTAGCCGTTTCGGAGATTAGCCGGAACAAACAGACAGACAGACAGACAAAAATTTTAAAAATTATGTTTTTGTTATAAGTACCGTATATACTTTCATATGCAATTAGTAAAAAGCTGTAATTTTGACATTACAAACAGACACTTCAATTTTATTTATTTGTATAGATAAGGGTGACAAATGAGCACACAGTCCACCTGATGGTAAGTGTATGCTGTGACCCATAGACATATACATCTATCCTCGATTAAGAATCAAAATGCAGATGCCCTGCCATCCCTGAGGACTAAAACGGAATGCATCGTTTGCAGTAAAAAGGGTCACAATATAAAACAAAGCAGCATAGAGCTGCTACAAACACACTACACAACATTAAACTACGATTAGTTGCCTTTATAAACTTCTTGTCACAAGTTAGACGCTTCCGCGGCTCGGGATGTAAACACCAGCGTGCTGAAAAAGAAATATAACTTCGTCTCCAGGTTCTTTAAAAGAGTTATTGCCAAAGCAAAGTATATATTTAGCTCATAATAGTTTATTACAATGTAACTAATTTAAGTTTCTGTAATGTAACAGTCGTTGGTAGACCAAATAAATAAATAAATAAATAAAATAAATAAATAAATAAATGAGCACATTGGCAGAATTGACGTGAAATTAGTTTGCCTTCCTTCGGGAACCCGTGCATTCTAGAGACCAGAATGTCATAAGAAATTTCTGTAAGCCATCACTACTCTCTGTATCATCACAATCTCTGCACAGGGAGAACTCTCACTGTCCCACGCCGCAAAAGAGTAAGCCGACCTTTTCGGCTCCCTTTTTGCGTCCAACTCGACTCTCGATAACGGAAGGAACACACCGCTAACTATCCCGCAGTGGAAGTGCTCTATGCCTGTTGTGCGATTCACACGGTGCTCAGTACGCAGAGCACTCCTCTCCCGGGAAAGCCATCACCTCCTTGTTCTCGAAAATAATGGAATCCATATTAACTGCCAGCTCATACCATACCTTGAGGAGCAGCAGCTGATTAGTAATCACCGCCAGTACGGTGTCCATCGAGGTCGCTCAGCTGGTAATCTTCTTGTTTACCTAATACACAGATGGGCGCAGGCGATCGAGTCCAAGGGGAAGGCTTTGACAGTTAGTTGGCCTTCGATCGGGTTTGGCACAAAGTGCTTCTTTCAAAGCTTCCTCCGTATGGGCTTCACGAGAAATTGTGCAATTGTTTTACCACTTTTCTGGCTGATCGGAGAATTAAGGTCGTAGTAGACGGTGCATGCTCCGATTACAAGCCTATTAACGCTGGTGTTCCACAAGGCTGCGTGCTATCACCAACGCTGTTTTTTCTGCAAATCAATGATATTTTGCAAACGGGTAACATTCATTGCTATGCGGACGACAACACTGGTGATGCTTTATACACCGGCCGTGCAAAAATTTTTCGGGAAAACGTCGCCGAGTACCGGAACAAACTTGTATGAAGTCGAGGCTTTGTTGAACAAAGTCTCGGATTGGGGCGGACTAAATCTAGTCCAGTTCAATCCCCAGAAGACACAAGTTTGCGTGTTTACCGCTAACCCCTTTGTCGTATCTCCTCAGTTTCAAGGCACTTCCTTTGTCGACATATCGAATGAGGTGCAGTTTCGTGGTCACTTGGAAGAGAAGGCCAAATTGGCCTCTAAAAAGCTTGGCGTGCTCAACAGAGTGTAACAGTATTTCATACCAGCACACCGCCTGCAACTTCACAAGGGCTCTGGGCCGGGGCTCCCCAGTGCCAACTCCTTCCATTTGATCGCATCCAGCGCAGAGCGGTTCGAATCGTTGGCGACCGAGCTCTTTCTCATCGGCTTGACTCACTAGCACTGCGAAGAGATGTTGCATCTTTTTGCGTATTCGTATCTACCACGGGGAGTGCTCAGATGAACTGTTAAGACTAATTCCAGCCGCGCAATTTGACCATCGCACATCGCAACAGAACTCGAAAACCATCCGTACCACCTGGTCGGTTGGCGTTCCACTACTGAGCGATTTAGAAGAAATTTTCTTCCTCGCACAATTTCCCTGTAGAATCGATTACCACCAGCAATTTTTCCGGACCGATACGACTTTTAAGAAAAGAGCCTATTCTTTTTTAAAAGGCCGGCAACGCTTCTGCAATTCCCTTGATGTTGCAGTTGTTCATGGGCGGTGGTAGTCACTTACCATCCGGTGAGCCGTATGCTCGTTTGCCCTTTCTCACATAAAAAAAAATACTTCGAATTTAATTTAAATTTATAATGTTTAAAATGTGAACATTGAAAAAACACAAAGTACGAGCACTTACATATATAACGGCTACAATAGTACCTATAGTATATGGAGATGGGTCGCGTTCGCGGGTCGCTGAAATATTTTTTTAATAAAATTTAAACGACAAAGTCCACGAACACTTGTAGCCAACTTCGAACAAAAAAGACTACAGAGTACAGAGCTGTCACCTCTGAGCCCTAAGATGGAATGTTTCACAGCCTGTAAATATACTGAATATCGGTAATCTTCAGACTGAAACACAGCTGTACAAGCTCTGCTATTCAGTGACAGAAATAGGTAAGAGCGTCGTAACTATCCAGGCAAGTTCTCAATAGAAACACCTACCATATAGTTATCTAAATGAAAATTGTAGGTACTACCGGTATGGTGGTGTACAATTCCCGAAATTTTGGGAATTAAAATAAGTAAAAATAAGTTTAAGCGAAAAAATTCTCAAAATTCGTTTTATTCTACTGTTATGTTTTTTTATGATATTAAAGTGACAAATAAGTTATCTGTGGACCTGTTTATTCAAAAGATTCTCTATATGTTTTATAGTATAATGGTGACAAGCAAGTACATAGTTCACCTGATGGTGATGACCCATAGACATCTACATCTATCCTTAATAAAGAATCAAAATGCAGATGCGTCGTACCCGTGAGGACTAAGATGGAATGCCTCTTTTCCAGTAGAGAGGGTCTCCGGTTCTCTACATCAACATAAGAAACACACCAGCATTTAGCTACTATTTTACGCTGGTATTCTGTGTGTGCTAGTCTATAGAAGTAAGTGTGATAGACAACTGTATTTTAATTAATTTTAGTAATTGTACTGACTGTTATCTAGAACAAGCTGTGGCTGCAACGTTGCTTAGCGGCAGAGATAGATAAGATGGTGTTATCTAGTAAAAATGTACTAAAGCTATCCCATGAATTTTACTAAGATGATGAGATTATTTTATACGGGTATGACAAAGAGTACACAAACCTCTGGATGGTAAGTGTATTCTGTGCCCACGGGACTCTACATTTATCCTCTTTTATTATCAAAATGCAGATGCCTTATCAACCCTGAGGGCTGACATGGAATGCCTTATAGACATTAAAATTGTCTGCGGTACTCGTCCCTTACTGATCGTGCCAAACACAGTTGTGATCCCCAATTGATCAAACAAAAAAAAAATGGAAGAAACATCTTCACCAATCATCCCGCCAAGCGTGATGAATTACAGATAAGAATTTTGTTTTGGGATCTTAGTCCAGTCCAGAGAGAGAGAGAGAGAGAGAGAGGGAGAAAGAGAAAGAGAGATCCGATGACAAGAATGACGTTTTAATTCGACAGGGAACACACAAGGGGACTGCTCCGTGGCGCAGTGGCTTAGCAATGAGCTGTTGCGCTGGGGGCCGCGGGTTCGAATCCCGCACGGAACAAGTATTTGTATGGCCTACAAGTAATTGTTCCGGGTCTGGATGTTTGTCCTTGTGCAATTTATGTTTGTAAACTGCCTTCACGATACAGGAGAAAATCCTAGTGTGGGGGTAACGTTTTAAAAAATAATAATAATAAAATAAATAAATAGCAGAAATTAATTGCTGAAAAATTGTTAAAACCCTCTTCCAAGTACATCAGGTTCAAAAAATCTAGATAAACCTATTCAACTCTCTGGCATTTTAGTGCCATCATAGCAATAGAGATCGCCACATGAAACGTCACTGCGATAAGACATAGACGACAGTTGCTTTCTGCCGATCACGAAACAAATTTTCCTTTGCATTTAAAGTAATCGCTATCAAATAGATTTAGAGGTTATATCCGAATGGCTTCCACCTATAGACGTATTGTTATTATTATTTTAATGAGGTGAGACGTGTTAATGTCCGAGACGCGACAGATAACGACGGATGTAACAGATTATATTATGAGGGACGTTGAATGTCGATACTTTCTTATATATCGATATGGGCTGTGAAATGTAACTTGTGTTTATTTTTAGGAAACCTAACACACGTACCTCTTCTTTAGCATAACAGCCTTATGATATTATCTAACAATATGTAAAAGATAGTACAAGGAATGTATAAATGGCTATTTCAATGTTGCTGTGCTGTGCTGTCGTATAACACGATTGAAAATGCTTTAAACAACCTCGCGGTCTGTGCCATTTGCAATATACACGTTACTAGGTACTAAATTCATGATATTGTCACAGTTATTGTTTTATCCATGCAATTAAAAATTAGTAGATGGACTAGAAAGTGTGATGAAGGAATAAGACATACAGGGATTGAATTTATGCAAAAAGCGCAGATTGTTACATTTTTTGTGGAGATTTATCTTTAAAAGTTGATTTGTTGCAATGATTAATTATAACTTGTTAATTGTTAATAATAATAATAATAATAATTCATTATTTCAGATCAATTATCCATATTTGTTAAAAAATTATAATCTAAATACGTATAACATTAAAGAAAATTAAAACTCGTAAATATAAACATTAAATAAAATTAAAATTACAATTTAAAATCTACTCTAGGTCGTGGCGTGTCTAATTTACAGTATGCAGATTTATCCAACGCCCTAACATTGGTGAAACCCATCTGTCCGCTAATACACTGAGAATGATGTTGGTGCTCGTTCGCATGCGATTCAGCATGGAGGCACATCTTTTGTGCATTATGGCTTCAAACCCAACATGAGCCTCTGCAAACATGCCAGAGGCGCTATAATACCGAGGGAACCCCATTATAATTCTCAACGCATTATTGTATTGTATTTAAGTAAATTAAATATATAACAGAAAGTTGACTAAGACTAAGGGAAGTGCTCAGTAACGCAAGATAATATTACGACAAAACAGAATTGCCCACAATAAGATGTTTGGTTAAATCATTAATAACATTTTCCAAAACTTCATAAATATTAATTCAAAAGATAATTAATATAACGCCAAATATACCCCACATTCACTAAAAGGTAATTTTATCATGAACTTCGCAACATTCTCCGTCACGCTAAATAAAATATTTTACGCAATTAAATTGTAAAAGGATCACAATTAGTCTTTCTTTTTTGTCGATAACGATCTTATCGACTTCACTTGTCCCTACTACAGTGAGCTGTATTCAATTAAGTTGTCGAGTGTCGGTCGTCTCCCTCGCTCTTCACAGGGATGCATATCACCGTCCTTGTTCCACGCAACAACGGAAGCTGTCGTTATGAAGTAATGATTAATGGTGATAGGGGCTCGAAGGGCCGCTGGTGAAGGGTTAGATGTTTTTACTTTAGTTTATTTATGTGAACAATGAAAAGGCAATTAAAGTGTGCCTTAAGGCTTTCGTGTTTTGTTAGGTTTTACAGATTTTGATGTATTCACAGCATAAAAATCAATCGTGCTCTAATTTGTTTTTCAATGATTACGTAGGTCACTCAATAAGTTTTGAGATGCTCGAAATTTAAAAATGGAACGCATCCGTGTTATATGTTCCCAAAAAGCAAAATTATTTAAAAATAGAATAGAACTCCATATTAAGCCAATTGCTCAATATTAAAAGAAAAACAAAGATCTATTAATTTTCCTGCAACGCTTCCCGCGCTTTTCATTTAAAACGATGGATCTTAACCGTGAACATTTGCGCGCTATAATATATTATAATTTTAAATTTGCTTTAACCGAACAATTAAGTTTACAACGGTTACAATCAGCATTAGGGGACTCAGCTCCTTCACGCGCAACAATTTTTAGGTGGTTTGCTGAATTGAAAAAGGGGTAAAATTAATCTTGAAGATGATCAAAGAACCGGGGCCCCGCAAACAGCAGTAACGGCAGAAAATGTGTGGACTACTGAAATGTTGGTGTGAATCACATATACGGACATCGAAAAGATTATAGGCATAAGTTCGGCGAGCATTCGTACCATCCTATATCAACATCCTGGAGTGAGGAAGCTTTGTTGTCGATAGATCCCTCGTTTGCTCTCCGAAAGCGACAAACAGACTCGTGTGGATGGGTGCCATGAAATGCGTCTAAGTTTTGAAAACGGGGTATCTAGGCGTGTTTTAAAAATCGTTACTGGTGACGAGACATGGATCTATCAATATGATCCGGAAAATAATAGGCAATCATCGGTATGGGTCTACTGAGAAGGACAGTTAACGACAAATCTGCAAAGACAGAGAACTCTGAATAGTACACTACAGTTGCATTATCCAAAGCTTTTCAAGCTGTGCGGGAGAGAAGACCAAAGACCGGGCTTCGGGGTATCATGCTGCATCACGATAACGAATCTTCACATACATCCCTTAGAACAAAAGTATTTATGGAGGAATCTGGTGTTGTTTTCAAGCGCTGAAGAAGCCGTGGCTGCCTACGAAGAAGCGATTTCCGACCTGTCAGATCAAGACTGGCAAAAGTGTTTTCAGAGTTGGTTTAGGCGAATGGATCTTTGTATATAGACGTAAATAAATATTTACGGTGTGTATGTGTATTTACGGTAGTGACCTAAAAAGTTTGTTGAGTTACGCGTTCACACAAGGTTCATCATCATCATCATCATTACAGTCCTTCACAAGTCCACTGCTGAACATAGGCCTCCCCCAAAGAATGCCACAAAGCACGGTCCTGAGCCACCTGCATCCATCGACTTCCTGCATATCTTACCAGGTCGTCACTCCATCTAGTGGGGGGACGCCCTACACTTCGCCTGCCGGTACGAGGCTGCCACTCGAGAACCTTTCTTCCCCATCGGTTGTCGGTTCTTCGAGCTATATGGCCGGCCCATTGCCACTTCAGCTTACTAATCTGTTGGGCTATGTCGGTCACTCTAGTTCTACTGCGGATATCCTCATTTCTGAGTTTATCACGCAGAGAAACTCCGAGCATAGCCCTCTCCATAGCTCGCTGAGCGACCTTGAGCTTCCTCATCCGGCCAGCAGTGAAGGACCACGTCTCAGTTCCGTATGTCATCACTGGCAACACGTACTAGGTGTACAGTCTCGTTTTCAAGTTTTGAGGTATACCTGACGAGAAGATGTGCCGTAATTTCCCGAACGCTGCCCAACCGAGTTGAATCCGTCGATTGACCTCTCGGTCGAAGTTGGACTTACCTAGTCGGACTATTTGTCCCAGGTAAACATACTCGTCAACAACTTCGAGCTTAGTGTTCCCAACAACTACCGGCATAGGTGTGACATGGACATTAAACATGATCTTTGTTTTGTCCATGTTCATCTTAAGACCTATCCGTTGGGAAACACTATTGAGGTCATTGAGCATAGTGCTTAGGTCCTCCAGCGATTCTGCCATAAGGACTATATCGTCGGCAAATCGAAGGTGAGTGATGTACTCGCCATTGATGTTGATACCGTATCCTTTCCAGTCCAGAAGCTTGAAAACATCTTCCAATGCAGCGGTAAAGAGTTTCGGGGATATGACGTCACCCTGTCTTACACCTCTCTGCAATTGGATAGGTTTCGTACTCTGGTTCTGTACTCGGATAGCCATCGTAGCCCTACTGTACAAGCACTTCAACACTTCGATATACCGACAGTCAACTTGGCATCGCTGAAGGGACTGCAGCACCGCCCAAATTTCGACGGAATCAAAGGCTTTCTCATAGTCCACATACGCCAGACATAGTGGCAAATTGTACTCCTCGGACTTCTGTACAATTTGCCGAAGGGTATGTATGTGGTCTATGGTGCTAAAGCCTTTTCGGAAACCGGCTTGTTCGGGAGGCTGGAAGTCGTCAAGTCTGCGCGCGAGACGATTCGTAATGACTCTCGAAAACAGCACGTAGACGCGGCTCAGAAGGGAAATCGGTCTGTAGTTCTTCAAGAGAGCGTTGTCGCCTTTCTTGAAGAACAAGACCACCGCACTTCTGCTCCACGCCTCCGGTGTAATGCCACCATGGAGGACGGAATTAAAGAGCTTCTGTAGGACTTCAAGTACCGGTTTTCCACCCGCTTTCAGAAGCTCCGCTGTAATTCCATCCTCGCCTGGGGCCTTGCCGTTTTTAAGGTGCTGGAGAGCCATTCTAATCTCGCTCAGACTGACGTCCGGGATATCATCGGAATAATGTCGGATAAGACTCGCTCTTGGATCGTTACTCACACTTGCGTGCGGCTCCAACGATGACGTGTACAGCTGCCCATAGAACCTCTCAATCTCACTCAAAATCTCAGGTGCCCCGGAAACGATGCTGCCACATTCTGTCTTCAGCTTTGACAGTTGGCGCTTTCTGGCGGACAGATCTCTGACAAAGACTTTGGAGCCTTGGTTCCGCTCGATCGCTTCTTCAATACGAGCTGTATTACACAAGGTTCAATACAATTTATTTTACAGCGATTCTTATATTTATACGCATACTAGACCTTGAATAATATTTTTACGTATTTTATCGCGTTTAATTTAACTTATTTTTACTTACTTTAAATCTGTGCGTAGTTTCGGGTGCATTACAGGAATCATGCTCACGAGACTGAGGCATTTGACGTGCCAATGTCGTCACACCGGGTTACCTTAACTTAAAAATTAATTTTTGGTATGACCAACGCAGAAAAAGCTTACAATATCCTTGTATTTCAGTTTACACCTGTAAGCTCTTACAATACTCACGGGATGATATGGGGTAGTGGATATTCTTACACCGCCACTACACGGCTATTTCATTCATATCTAAGTACAATATTTCCTACCCTCACATTGCTTCAAATTATAATGTATATTCACACAGAGAAGTCTTCAGTCTATGAACATGTTTAAGATCGTTAGTCGGTCGTTGGATCAGATTCGATAAACCTTAAATCCTAGTAAAAGAAAATATATTGCTATCAAAGATGATACGCGAGGCTATTAAAATAAAAATAAAACCATCCTAATTTCAATAAAGAAGATGGCTGGGTGTTACCGTCTGCTTGAGAACCCATTTAAATCTATATACAAATAAAAATAAAATTGGTAAATCCAATTGGGCAAGACTTAAGCGCATTAAAAAATTATATATAACATGATTATACGGAATTTTTAAAGTAATTTAAATACATTTCGACAGCACTATCGGCTTCAACACCCTCGAAAACCATGAAAATGACACCCATGTAAAAAAAATTGATACCTATTGCAGCCGCCATTTTGGATTTACATTTCGACAGCACTATCGGCTTCAACACCCTCGAAAACCATGAAAATGACACCCATGATGCAAAAATTGGTACCTAATTTGCCGCCATCCTGGATTTACATTTCGACAGAACTATCGGCTTCAACACCCTCGAAAACCATGAAAATGATACTACTTACTTTTAGTACGTACTACTATTATTTATTCTGTGCTTTTAAAATATTGCAATTAATAAAATCTCTTATTATTATTATAATCAAGTATTTAAGAAATTTGGTTATTTAAATATTGTGTATTTGTACAGCGATCTTTTTGAGCCGCTGCAAACAACCGAAACAATGTCCACTCACGACGGCGAATGACGCCGGACTGAGTGAGTGAGTAAACTACTCTGTGGCTGTAGCTCCCCATTTACAGAAATAATTTACATACAAGGCTACCAAATCAACGAAAATTTCGCCATTTTGGAGCCGAAAAAAATTAATTATACCTAAACAAAACAAAATTACACTGCCATTTACATTCAGTGGCTTCCCACATGATAGATGAAGAGATTAAAAAATAGATTGAGTTAAACAATTGATATTTTCAAAAGTTATCGTGTTTACAAGCCACAGGGACATGATAAATCCACACGATAAGCCACTAAAACCCCTTTCTTTATTTAAAAATAGCAATTAATCGATTTAAAAAATATATCAATAACTTCAACAATCATTTCTTTCTAACAATGTGCTTTTTATATCATTTATACGTATAATATGATTGCTAGATACGGTTTTATTCGATAAAACGTTGGAATCTTAATTTTTAGGCGATAGTAGAACATACCTTGCGCTTTCGCTTAAGGCATGCAATAATATTGAAGTGTATGTTTGTAATATCAATAACAAGCTTTTTACTAAATGCATATGAAAGTGTATACGGTAGTTGTTACAATAAAATAATTTATGAAATTTCCATCTGTCTGTCTGTTTGGTCCGGCTAATCTCCGAAATGGCTGGACCAATTTTGACGGGACTTTCACTGGTAGATGCTGATGCTGATGTTATTAGGAGTAACTTAAGCTAACTACTTTTATTTTAGAAAAAGAATCAGGGTTCCGCGCAAAAAAATTCAAACCCATGAAATCCAATCGTAATAAATTCCCTGACACAACTTCAGGCTATCGTAAGTTCGTTCTACGTAGATCGGCCAAAAGTTAATATTTAAAAGTTGATTATTTTTGAGGACTATAGTTGTAGCAATATACATCCTGCTATTTTGAGCATAACCATCATAACTATTATGTTAACTATATCTATGATGTCATGACGTCAAACAACTCATTCACTCACGTGGCCATGGCTGCTATAAAGAGCCCGATATCTCAGAAGTAAAACAAATAAGTGTGTGTGTGTAATGTACGCACGTAGGAAGTAATACTTTGTTAGCGTAACAAAACAAAAAAACTTGAGAGACAATGACCCACTGGAGTTGTCGCTTTTAGGTGTCAGTATGCGCGCGCATCTTAACAACTTCATGGTGTCGATTTTAGTTGTCCGTGTAAGCGCGCATCATAACAACTTCATGGTGTCGTTTTTAGGTGTCGGTGTGCACGCGCATCGTAAAAATTCATTTTCATCGTTTTTCCCTAACTCCCTAAAAGAAATCTATCTTAAAAAATTTAATTAAACGCGATAAGATCCAAAATCAGTTTTTTCAATGTGTAGTATTCGCGTTAATTGGAATCATTGTTCTGGAGTTAGTCATCGTGATAGATAACCGATCAAAAGAATAATAAAGTTTTATAGTGACGGCTCCGTGGCCCATTGCAATTGAGTTGCAGCGGTAAGAGTCGTGGGTTCGACTCCCGCACGGAACAAGTATTTGTATGGCCTACAAATAATTGTTCTGGGTCTAAATGTTTGTCCTTGTGTAATTTATGTTTGTAAACCGACGACGAACCCACGATACATGAAAAAATCCTAGTATGGAGTTTTTTTTAAAAAAAAGAGAATTAAAAAGAGAATATTATGATCTTTATGTCATCTAATTATCACCAGGAGATATGATGATTAAAGTAAAAAAACACTTACGTCCCACTATTGGGTACAGACCTACTCTCATATCGGAGAGGGTTTCTGGAGGACTTCATGAGACCTTGATTTCTTTTTAATTTCTTAGAATTGCAAATTTTCCACGATGTTTCCCTTTTACGTCAAACACATGGTAAGTTGACACTTAAAATAACAATTTCATTTTCGCCGGTGGGGATCGAATTTGGTTTACATTGAGTATGTTAGGTATGTGAGAGCGGCATGATCTATTCAGATTACTCAAGTGCTTGAATTTTTTTCTTAGACACGCATGTTTTTTTTTCAACCCATGTTGGTCTGAGACTTAAAGGTCCCATTATTTTTAGCCTTTTTATTTTTAGCTTAGAATATTGTAAAAGGCAATTAATGGGATCACACAATCACAAACCAATTGAGTTATATGTATGAACTACTACTACTACTACTACTACTACTACTACTAGAGAAGCCTTTCTAAACAAAAAATGGCACTACTCCATGTCTTCGCTCATACGCGGGAGATAGTAAAGTCGCGCATGCGCAGTTGATATAAGTGCGTTGCGCCTGCGCGGTCAGTTTATATAAAGAAATATATTTTTTCATGAATTTTTCTTTTGTAATATTACGATATTATTACCTATTTATTCACTTGAACAACAAATAATTTTACTTACTTGGCTACTGAATTGTTATTTACGTCCAGGTTTAAACTTTAATTTGAAATCTCTGAACGGTTCCAGTGGCATTTCTTTACTTATCAGAGTCTCCTGGATGAGTATTGATTCGCGATTTGTCAACGAACAGACAGTTTTGCCAAATGTTTTCCTCCTCACCTTCTCCATTTTTCCGGAGCCTAGCCCACTGCAATCTCCGTCGCTGACGTTGACGTGAATTCAGAGGTGCTCGCCAAGACCTCCGTGCTCGTACTTCAGCCTAGTGTAAGCAGTTCCCAATGGTCTGAGTGCTAATTTCTAGTCCAGTAGCGACCTACACTTCTGCTTTGATTGTAGTGGCGTTGATTGTTGGGACACGGGCTGCCATCTGATATAGCATAACAGATCTGATAATCTGACCAGCAGTTAGAACAGTTGGGCGTCCATTGCGGGGTCGGTAAGAGAAATCCATGTCGTGGTACCTCTGTAACGTGGCCACGACACAGGATTGGGATACAGCAACTCTGCGTGCTATTTCTCTCATGGAATATCCTTCTTCCTTCAAAGTTACAATTTTTGCTCGTTAAACTTCTGATAATCCTCTTGGCAGTTTTTCAATCACAACTTTCCCCGAAAAAAATATTTTAAAGCCGTTAACATTGACTAAGTCAGATTTCTGAATGAGCGTGAGCTTGGATTGAATTTCTTTTTATATGGAAAAATAATTGAATTCGTTTTATTGTTTTATATTCTAATTCTATATTTTTAAGTAAAGAATCTAAAAAGAAGAAGAAATTATAATGTAGTTTACAGTAACAAAAAAGATTTCGATTTTTCAAACTGATCGCAAACTTATTTTGATGTAAGTATGTATGTATGTGAGTTTTTATACATTTTCCTTCACCGCCGAGCACGCGGTACAATGGTACTTAAAATTGCAACTGACAATATTTAAAAAAATATATATCTTAGGTACATACTACTTGGGATAATATTTTTTTCTAAATGTCCATATGTTCGGTCACGACCCATTTCAAGGTCATCCATTAATTACCGGACAACCTGTATATTTGGCGCCGGTTGGAATCGAATTTGAACCTTCTGAGGTCTTGAGCTACTGCAGCTAAAGTAAGTTATCTGAATAACATTTCAATCGCACCCACGCATCAATTTAATAACTTATAATAATAATATCACTTAGTGTGCGCCCACGACAAAAAATCCCAACAAACTCGACTTAAAAGCGTAACACGTTATTATATCAACATTTCGAAAAAAACTCCAGGGCACACGCTTGCGCCATTATTAATCAAATGATGCGTCACAACACTATGATATGCTTACTCAGGAATACCTAATAACCTTTTCAACGCTCATTGCATTCCATTTTAATACTTTGTCAAAGTAGTTTAAAGCTTTATTTTGTTTCTTAATAATTACGAACATATTTCCTTTTGATATTGAAGACAATTGTTTTAAACTCAGAAAATTAAACTGTATTTTGATGGTGATACAATTTCAAATTCTTTAATTATACTCAATTTTGTATCGTTTAAACTTTCACTATATATTCACGGTAAAATGCAACCTACTTTCATTAGTGAAGGTTCGTTTTCGAATGGCAGAGTTTTATTTAATAGCGTGGAAAATGATAGGGCATTGTTTTCGAGTTGGATGTACGGGTATGAAGACATCGGCTGTCAGAGCACTCGTTGCGATAAAGCCTGCCTTTCGTTAATGTCCCGTCGATTTTTTCTCGTTGGTTGGCAACGGGTGACGTTAAGTGGGAGCGAGATACGACGGTCCGGTGGTGAGGTGGCTGGGACGTGTAGCCATCGTTTCGTTATCACGTGTCTCCATTTTATATCTCGCATTGCACAGCTGATGATAAAATGTTGTTATAAGTTGCATCTAAGAGCTGCATAATATAAAGGTTCCTATATATATTTTAATATGTAGTGATGTTGTTTTCTTTTGGTGGTAAGTGGTTGCTGTGGCCCATAGACATCTACATCTATCCTCGTTTGCGAATCAAAATGCAGATGCGTTGTCACCCGTGAGGACTAAGATGGAATGCCTCTTTTCCAGTAAAATGAGCTTCCGGTTCTCTACACTCACCATACGAAACACAGCACTGTTAAGCTGCTATTTTAGCGTGGTATTCTGTGAGAGCGTGGTCCTTCCCCGGTCGAGCCGACCCATTCGTGCTACAACTATACCAGTAATATAGCTGCAGCATGGCTCTAACACGTGTAAATATGATGTTGTAAGAATATCCAATACTCTATATCGTCCCGCGGGTGACGTAAGACGCGACAGAAGGAAACAAACTAAGAGGTGGGCAGTAGTGTCTTCCTGATCACAACTAGAAAATAAAAAAACTGCATTTGCCAAGGCGCCTGCCAAGCGTGGCAACTATGTCAAGTATTCCCCTTATTAGGCAATCTTGCTTCATGAGGCCTCTCCAGGCCATGTTCAGAAGTGGACTTTGATACGCTGTAATAATAGTGATAATTATATTTTTAGGCATATACCTCGTGCAAGTCAGATGTTTTGGAGCAGTTGTGGCAGTTCTTGAGGGAGGCCTGTGTTCAGCAGTGGACTTGTGAAGGGCTGTAATGATGACGGTGATGAAGCGTTCCAGTACCATCATAAATATGTCGCGGTTAAAGTACGTCTCTTAAATTACATTGCCTGATTGTACCGATGTGACCCTATTCAAAATTTGTCCAAGAAATATGAAAACTATTCGAATGGAGGAACAAAAATATGAGAGCGCTGTAAGATTCGAACCGAGAACCGCGCAGGTATACAAAATAAAATATTGTTGGGTGTTATTAAAAGTGTTTTAATGATAGCCTACCTTAAATCTATACAAATAAATAAAATTGAAGTGTCTGTTTGTAATGTTAAAATACAAAACAGCTTTTTAATAAATGCATATGAAAGTATATACGGTACTAATAAACAAAAAAAAACATTTTTTTAAAATTTTGTCTGTCTGTCTGTTTGTTCCGGCAAATCTCCGAAACGGTTCGATCGATTTTGACGGAACTTTCACTGGCAGATAGCTGATGTTATGAGGAGTAATTTAGGATATCTTTATTTTAGAAAAAAAAATTAAGATTCCGTGCAAACTAATTAAAACCCATGAAATCGCGGGGGACAGCTAGTTAATAAAAAAAATACACAAATTAATTAATTAAAAATTAATCGTTGTGTGCAATAAAGGTTAAGACTATTTTTCTGCCTAGGAGTCCGTGTGGGAAGGTACAACCCTCTTACCTATCTATTTCTGTCGCCAAATATCAGAGCTTGCACTGCTGCTGCTGTGTTCCAGTCTGAAGGATATAGATTTTTTTTTAAACTGGCTTTATGGCTCTGGGTTCTAGCCCTACTGAGCCTAAAAGATATAGAGAATCAGTATAATAACAGACCGTGAGGCATTCCATCTTAGTCCTCAGAGGTGGCAGCCATCTGCACTCTGTAGTCTTCTTTGCTTAAAGTTGGATGCAGGTGTCCACGGACTGCAGTAGCCTCTTAACAATCACGTGGGCTGTAAGTACGCTCGTTTTATATAAAACTAGAGATCTGCCCCAGCTTTGCACGGTTGATTTCTGGATCTCGACCACAAAACCCACCTACCAGGTCCAATTGTGAATCTAAACAATTCTCTAATCAACTTAATGACACACACATAATTTCATCAAAACCGGTCCAGCCGTTTAGAAAGAGTTCAGTCACATACACACGGACAGAAGAATTATATAACATATAATATGCATTTGTTATACGTATAAACATTTACCTTAAATCATTCTGTCTACTAATAAAAAGCACAATAAAATTTCTTGAGTAGTTTAAAAGATATAAGCGTACAGACGACACGAAGCGACTTTGTTTTATACTATGTAGAGATTAAAGAACATGCGTTTTGATTAAATGCGGAAAGTAGCCTGGGTTAAATGTAGGTATTAAAATACATCACACAAAGACTGACTTTTAGCAAAAAAGGGAGTTCTACCACCTAATTTCTTATACATACGACAAATTGCAATAAAAAATTAACCTTCGCCTACAACTCATAGTGACGTGTTACCGCGCCACCAGCCGTGACTAAACAAGCAGTTAAATCAATTAGTCATTTGCTAATTAATCACGCCGCGCTCCATCACGCCGCTGTCAACTTGACAACTGCTAAATTTGACACCTGTCAGAAGTGACAGCCCAAGGCTGTGCCGTTTAGGGTTAGTAGTTAATAGTGTCGGTAGTGTTATAAAATGCAAATTGTTCAAATTTGTTCCTGTTGTAACAACAGACACAACAGTGATTGATTTTAAATTTAAAATCATTAATACGCGGAAGTAGATTGATAGATTTATTTTATAACTTCTGGGAGCATAGGCCGCAATGGTCGATTGGTCTTTATAAACAGGATTTTTCTTCTTTTAATTTTTTTATAGAATAAGGGTTTTCTTGAAGGTCCCTAAGTCGTATCGGTCCGGAAAAATCGCCGGTGGTAAACCTTTCCAGAAAGAAGTTGTACCTGGAAGAAAACTCCTAGTAAAACGCACAGTAATGGACCGCCAATAACCAGATGGTGTAAATGGTAGCGTGAGTTATGCCGCGATGGGCGTTCGTGAAATTTGGCGGCTGGAATTAATCCGAGCAATTCTTTAGAGCACTCCCCGTGGTGTAGATGTGATAGAAAATGCAAAGGGAAGAAACATCCCCTCGCAGCGCCAGTGAATCAAGCCGATCATGAAGTTGACACTGAGGTAAAGTTTTCTCTCAACTTCTCAATTAAATTACATTGTGTAACAAAATTACACAATGTAATTTAATTGAGAAGTTGGTTTTTAATAAAAGTTTATCAGTTTCTAGAGGTATTAATACAAAAAACAATGCGTCAGTGGTTTGCTCTTTAATTTTTTGCACATTTTTACCTTTTTTTTTTAATTTTTATACTTTTATGAATATCTTTGGTTTGGTTTATTTATTTTTAATGTTATTAATATAAAATATAGCTAAGTACAGAAAGAAACAAGATCTTTTACATTTTCCTAACAAATTAACTTCTCCGCTATGAAATCTGTCAAATATTATACCTCACTTTCTAGTAGCGCCGAAAAAAAAAGATGGCAGAAAAAGTCGTGTATCCTCTTTCCTCCTTTTCCTCATTGGAAAAAGCTGGCACTGGGGAGCCCCGGCCCAGAGATGGGAACAGTATTCCATGTGGGGCCGAACCTGCGCCTTGTAAAGTTGCAAGTGGTGTGCCGGCATCAAATACTGTTCCGCTCTGCTGAGCACGCCAAGCTGTTCGATACGAACATCACTCGATATGTCGACACTGAGAATTTCGATACTGGCTGAGGCAACAACCAGTAAACTGAGAAGATACGACAAAGGGGTTCTTTTTAGCGGTAAACGCGCAAACTTGTGTCTTCTGGGGATTGAACTGGACTAGATCAAGTACGTTTCGTTTCTTCACCATACAAAATACAGCAGCCTTAAACTGCTATTTATGCTGTTATTCTGTGAAAGCTTGGTCCTACTCCGTCGAGTCGACCCATTCATGCTATAATAATAATCTATATTTGCATAAAAAAGAAGAAAGAAAGAAAATAAGTTTACTTAGTAACGCATTATAGCAATTTGTGACAATCATCATCATCATAACAGCCCTTCACAAGTCCACTGCTGAACATAGGCTTCCCCCAAAGAATGCCACAAAGCACGGTCCTGAGCCACCTGCATCCATCGACTTCCTGCATGTCTTACCAGGTCGTCACTAAATCTAGTGTTGGACGACACTTCGCCTGCCCGTACGAGGCTGCCACTCCAGAACTTTTCTTCCCCACCGGTTGTCGGTTCTTTGAGCTATATGGCTGGCCCATTGCCACTTCAGCTTACT
The DNA here is from genome assembly GCA_963668995.1 of Parnassius mnemosyne. Taxonomy (NCBI): domain Eukaryota; kingdom Metazoa; phylum Arthropoda; class Insecta; order Lepidoptera; family Papilionidae; genus Parnassius; species Parnassius mnemosyne. The sequence goes on from CAVLGL010000002.1 coordinate 51,714,730, forward strand.
AATCCGTTGGGCTATGTCGGTCACTCTGGTTCTACTGCGGATATCCTCATTTCTGAGTTTATCACGCAGACAAACTCCGAGCATAGCCCTCTCCATAGCTCTCTGAGCGACCTTGAGCTTCCTCATCCGGCCAGCAGACATATTGTGACAATAATAACATAATATTTTTTTATAGAATAAGGGGTTTCAAACGAGCACACAATCGACCTGATGGTAAGTGGTTGCTGTGGCCCATATATATCTACATCTATCTTCGTTTGCGAATTAAAATGCAGATGCGTTGTCAGCCGTAAGAACTAAGATAGAATGCCTCTTTTCCAGTAAAAAGGATCTCCGGTTCTCTACACTCACCATACGAAACACAGCAGCATTAAGCTGCTATTTTACGCTGGTATTCTATGAGACTGTGATCCTTCACCGGTCGAGCCGACCCATTCGTGCTACAACTGTACTATTAATATAGCTGCAGCATGGCTCTACCACGTAAACTAAAAAATTGACGAATGGTTACTAAAAAGGTACCCTACTTACCATAGTCTTGGTACTAACACAGTACCTACTTCGACGCTGATCTTCCGCGGGTTGCTTATATAAAACGTGCTGCAACCTTAATATTGAGTAAAGCAGCAGCGTGGCTCTACCACGTTTTAACAATATATTTGATCAGGCTTATTGTAACTTACGACCTGCACTGACTTCGGGTGCAAAACATATAGTCGTGGGTTCAAGCTCCACACAGAACAAGTGTTTGTATAGCCTACAAATATTTTTTTGGGTCTGACAGACCACTACAAAAAGGGAGATAATCCTAGAATGGAAGTAAATAAAATATTTACTAAGCTAAATAAAATATTATAAAAGAAACAACTAAAAAAAAAAACATAACTGAATTACATACTGTATCTTTTGTAATTGCGTTTTTCTGTTTTAAAAGCGTAAAAATCTCTTATATTTCAAATAAATATAATGTTATCTTAAAACACAAAGCTCGAGGCTATCTATCAGTTACGTAAATCCCCGGTGGCCCGAGCCTCACAAGGAACTGATTGTTTTGAAGGAATCAATAGACAAATATTTTCCGACGCTATCACTTGGCCTTATCTCACGCGGTGTCTTTGCCTCGTTATAAAATTGTAGACGTAGTTAAATTAGAGTAATCTATGGTCGTGGGAAGTTGGTGGCTATGTGAGACTGAGAATGTAAGAAAAGTGACGAAAAATTTATAGGCTTGTTACAATGTATATGACTTTATTTGAAAAAAATAGTAGGTAGTAATAATAATGTCTTCCACACCGAATTTCGGTCACAGTGGCCAGTCTCAACGGAGACTAGCCATCGGCGCAGGACAGTATCATACTGCCCAAGTGTATGCGCAAACACAGGTGCACTCTCTATTCCCTCACTCTCATACATTGATGGGACGGTAAACCGACACGACTCGAGAGAGATCAGGCGCAGGACCAACAGCTTAACGTGCTTTCTGAAGCACGGGGGTGAGACACCGCCAACTTCCTGACTCCGGGCAGCTACTGAAAATTTTTTGATGTAAAATCTCAGGTAGGTACTGAGAATTTTTTGACGGAAAAACTGAAAAACTGTTTTTATTGTACCTGACCCGGGATTCGAACCGGGACCTCTTGATCAGCAGTCGTACTACTACAACCACTAGACCATTGTTTTCTAAATAATATATACAATGCCATTATTACATTATCTTAAACGCAAAGTAAAGTTGGTGGGCAGAGACCAAATAAGAGTCCGAGTAGAGACCTCCTAAGAGTCATGTGTCAAATGCGTTTTGGCAGACTCTACATGTTCTCGAAATGTTTCTTTATTCCTCAGATATGCAGGTTTTTTTATAGGATAAGGGTGACAAACGAGCACACAGTCCACCTGATAGTAAGTGGTTGCTGTGGCCCATAGACATTTACATCTATTTTCAATAAAGAATCAAAATGCAGATGCGTTGTCACCCGTGAGGACTAAGACGAAATGCCTCGTTTTCAGTAAAAAGGGTCTCCGGTTCTCTACACTGCAGCGTTAAGCTGCTATTTTACGCTGGTATTCTGTGAGAGCGTGGTCCTTCCCCGGTCGAGGCGACCCATTCGTGCTATAACCATGATATAGCTGCAGCATGGCTCTACCACGTAAAAAACCTTACGTTACGGTTACGGTTGCCTTACGATGGTTCCCAAGCCTGTGATAAATCAGCACATAAAATTTTGATTAACAGTTTAATTGATACCAGCGGGAATCTTGTTTTCACTCGCATATAATAAATTTTTTTGGCGAACTCTTATCCTTTGAGTTTCTGTAACTCATCATTACCATTACAGCCCTTCGCCTGTTGAACATAACTCACCTTCAAAGAATGCCACAAACTCATTTCTGGGCCATCGACTTTCTGCACGTTTAACAGATCGCCACCCCATCAAGTCGGGGCCCTTACACTTCGCTCACCAGTACGAGGCTGCCAATCGAGAACCTTTCAATAAATCAGTCACATGTCAGATGCAACAAAACAATCTAATATCACCGCACGCATGTATTAAAATTACTTAGTATTACATAGATTATCATATACCAGCTGAGCTTATTAGATGATATCATAGATTATATCAATATTACAGAGACCAGAGAGACAATTTACTTTTATTTATCATTGCTAGTATTATTATATTATTTCTTAACTAAATTTCTTCGGCGCACACTCACATTTTTAGTCGTCACCCCACCCGCGGGAGTCACACGTCGCGTCGGGACCATCCATCTTGTTCCTACACTGGACCAACTTTGCTCTGTTAAATTTACCAATACGCTTCCCACTGGGGAGGTACGGTGCAATGTTTCTGGCATTTAATCAAACCAAAAATGATATTTTAATTGTTTTTTTTTCTTCTATGAAATCTTAATTTTGTGACGACGTTAGTTCTAAAGTGAATTCGATTAAACTAATTTACCGTGGATAAAATAAACGTGCACGCGTTTAATTTAACTTATTTTACATAACTTTGATTCCCGACGTTTACTAAAGTTTATTTACGAAGTAAATGTTGTTTAAAACAAACCGGGGAACAAGTCCATTGTTATATTCCGTTGCAAAGCCTTTTCAAGAACGCGGCAACTCTTATATTTTTAATTTAAAACTAGCTGTTCCCCGCGACTTCGCCCGCATGTTATTTGGGGTGTTAATTTTTTTGCGCGGAACCCTAATTCTTTTTCTAAAATAAAAGTAGCCTAAGTTACTCCTTGTGACATCAGCTATACGCCAGTGAAAATACCGTCAAAATCGATCCAGGCGTTTCGGAGATTAGCCGGAACAAACAGACAGACAGACAGACAAAACTTTAAAAATTGTATTTTTTTTATTAGTACCGTATAAACTTTCATATACATTTAGTAAAAAGCTGTAATTTTGACATTACAAACAGACACTTCAATTTAATTTATTTGTATAGATATTTATTACATCAGATTTAGCTGTTTTTATAAATCGTAAATAATATATAATCCGTCTTATAACAAAACATGGTTTATAGATATTCTGCTGTGAAACTCCATACTTTTATCATTATCACAGAATAAATAATAGTAATTAATAGTACTATAATTATTTAAGAGCCGTGGTAGCTCAGATGGTTAGCGGTCGCTGTAAGCTTCCCAGTGCGCTAGCAACCCGGGCTCGATCCCCGCCGGCACCAAAGAAATTGTTAATTGCAATTTTAAGTGCTGATTTACCACGTGCTCGGCGGTGAAAGAAAACATCGTGAGGAAACCTACATGTCAGAGAAATAAGAAAAAATATTTCAAAGACATGTGAAGTTCGCCAACACGCATTGGAGCAGCGCGGCGGACATTTCCTTGCCCTAAAACCCTCTCAGAAATGAGAGGAGGCCTGTGTCCAGCTGTGGGACGTAAATATGCTGCAAATTAACTTTTTCTATTATTTTGTTCGCATATTTTCTCGGAACTTCTTTCGTAAAACAGATTGTAGTTTAAACTTGAGAGTATATAAACTTATGTACGTGGTAGAGGGATGCTGCAGCTGTATTAGTAGTATAGTTGTAGCACGAATGGGTCGGCTCGACCGGGGAAGGACCACGTTCTCACAGAATAACAGCGTAAAATAGCAGTTTAACACTGTTGTGTTTCGTATGGTGAGTGTAGAGAACCGGAGACCCTTTTTACTGGAAAAGAGGCATTCCATCTTAGTCCTCATGGAGACAACGCATTTGCATTTTGATTCTTTATTGAGGATAGTTGTAGATGTGTATGAGTCACAGCGACCACTTACCATCAGGTTGACTGTGTGCCCGTTTGTCGCTCTATCCAACTTTTGTTAATAAGTCCGTAAACACGGACTTATTAAAAAAAGCCAACTCTCTCATAAAATACCAACGTAAAATAGTAGCATAATGTTCCTGCCTAGATTATTCATTGCGTGAGGCCTTATCTAGAGGGTAAATATTCTACAGCCGCGATTACGCGCTCCTGTCGCGCGTCATCAATGGCTGCGCCAACTACTTCGTTCCGTGGAACGTGCTCTAAATGTTCGAAGTGTATCAACTAAGCGCGCCTGGCGCGCGCGGCAGCCTTTCCAGCTCCAGTTCCTGTGTTAGATCGTTCAACGTGTACGAGCAGCTGCCGCTTTCATAGTCCCATGCATCTTCTCTGAGCGCTTTATTATGATAAAAATAACTTTTGCTATTACACAGCAGATCTTTTAAACTTTTTTTTTTATAGGATCGGGTGACAAACGAGCACACAGTCCACCTGATGGTAAGTGGTTATTGTGACCCATAGACATCTACATCTATCCTCAATAAAGACTCAAGATGCAGATGTGTTGTCACCCGTGAGGACTAAGATGGAATGCCTCTTTGCCAGTAAAAATGGTCTCCGGTTCTCTACACTCACCATACGAAACACAGCAGCGTTAAGCTGCTATTTTACGCTGGTTTTCTGTAAGAGCGTGGTTCTTCCCCGTTCGAGCCGACCCATTCGTGCTACAACCATAATATAGCTGCAACATGGCTCTACCACGTAGAAAACTATATAATTGTATTAATTTACGACGACTTTGGTTATCCATAGCTCGGAACGCAACGAACACCAATAATGAAAGCAATCTTCTCAACTGTTGCGCGCGCCAGAACTTAAACTACTTTGATACGCGGTAAAAAACAGATGGAGCGGCCCGCTCCACTTTTGAGCGTTCCAACGAACAATTTGGCGCGCGTTCCAAGGTGGTATCCATTTCGCGCGGCTGCAACGCACGCCAATGTTCGACCTCTTGGAGTGCATAATTGATACGCGGCTTAAGTCAATCTGTTATATAGTTAGTCTGTGGCTTAAATGTTTCTGTTCGAATTTCGAATGAATGAAGTTGGAATTATTCGAACTTCATCGAATTTCTGTTGAATCGAATTTCGGTATTTCGACGTTGAGACTGACCGCCATGACTGAAATTCCATCTAGAAGCTAGTTATTTTTTTTAAATTTGATTTTTCGAAGTATTCCTAATTATTGCCAAAGCTTGTTTGCTAGTTTTTTCTTAATATATTAGTTATAGTATACGATTTTTTGTTTTTGTCTCTGTTCCTCCTTCTAGTTGTGGTTTTCTAGGGCGAAAAAATTTAAGTTGACCATATTACCCTCACCTACCTTATAAACGTAAAATTTCCCTTGTACTTTAATAATATACTCGTGTGACCTGTGTGATATACCTACGACTGGTCTATAAAAATATTTTAAATTTATAAAACTGATAATAACTGATTCGTAATGCTTTATCAGACCCGTTGATAAGACTCGATGTAATCAGACTTGTTTTGTTTTTCACATTTTTTAGAATTAAATAATACCAAGTAGCTCGGGAGATAAGCGTCCATCTTAAATTTTATATTTAATTCATTCATTATATAGGTCGTCCCCATAGAATACCTCATAAGGGAGATATTTGCTATTTTTGCCACGCCGGGCAGGTGGGTTGACGACAGTTTTTTTATTTTCTAGATGTTATAGGAAGACGCTGCTGCCCACCTGGTTTGTTCCTCCCTGCCGCCACTTACGAATCCCATAGGACGATATGGGGTAGTACCCATTGTTACAACACCACTTCACGGTATATTTTATAATACGTCAACAACCAGAATGAAATGTAAGATATGAGCTTACATTTATTTTACACTGAATGTCTGAAGACGAAAAATAGACTATATAAAATATAATGTATATATGATGGAAAAGCCTTTAAAAAATACCGAAAGAAAAATGAAAACCAACAAAATTGTTATTTACAACAATGTTAAGCGCTGATTTACCGCCTAGCCAGCGTTGAAGAAAATCAGCTTGAGGAAGCCTGGATATAGTAGATAAAGGAAAACGTTTCAAACACATTTGAAGTGTGTCAACACACTTGTGAGTGTACAGTGCACACACACACGCAGGACCACACGCATAAAATCGTTTTAAACTGAAATTATTAAATAAAAAAGGAGGTTCGAATATTCGACGTGTATGTTCTTAGGTATGTTCACTGATTTCTAGGAAACGATTGAACCGAGTTGAATGCTTCTTTTGTAAATTAAAAAAAATCTCTACCTCTAAGGTTGAGAGAAAATGGAAAGAAGAATTTAATGTAACTATTTAAATAATATTCTGGTTGTTTGTTTGAACTTGTAATATTCCTTAGACCACTTAAATAGGTAAAAAATATTTTTTTTATTTAGTAAAAGTTTAATTAAGTAATACTGACTTCAAAATTAAAAATAATAAAATAATTTACATATATAGGTTTTGAAGTTGGACCAACTCTTCGATATACTATATCTTAACACCGATTTCAGAGGCTTAATGTATGGCAATTATTTACATATTTTTAGTTTTTGAAGATAGTTTTTATTATAAGTTTATTTTATAAAGAAAAATCCAAATCGTTGAGATATCTATACAAATAAATAAAAATGAAGTGTCTGTTTGTAATGCCAAAATTACGGCTTTTTACTAATTGCATATGAAAGTATATACTCACAGAAAACCAGCGTAAAATAGCAGCTTAACGCTGCTGTGTTTCGTATGGTGAGTGTAGAGAACCGGAGACCCTTTTTACTGGCAAAGAGGCATTCCATCTTAGTCCTCACGGGTGACAACGCATCTGCATCTTGAGTCTTTATTGAGGATAGATGTAGATGTCTATGGCACAGTAGCCACTTACCATCGGGTGGACTGTGTGCTCGTTTGTCACCCGATCCTATAAAAAAAAATACGGTACTTATAACAAAAACACAGTTTTTAAAATTTTTGTCTGTGAGACAGTCTGTTTGTTCCGGCTAATCTCCGAAACGGCTGAACCGACCGATTTTGACGGGACTTTCACTGGCAGATAGCTGATGCTATAAGGAGTAGCTTACGCTACTTTTATTTTAGAAAAAGAATTAGGGTTCCGCGCAAAAACATAAAAACCCTAACACGCGAGCGAAGTCGCGGGGAACAGCTAGTAATAAAATAAACATTAAAGCCGTGGTTAAAAGTGAATATAAATGCTTAAGAACATATTTATATACATACGATTTACGTCAATGATTAGATATAATGACAGATAATTCTTAAATCCAGAATATTATCACTCTATATTCAAGTATCAGTGAATTGCTTATCAGTTAACGATTTTTGGCTGTGGTTAAAAATATAAATTTCTTTTTAATATTTTTTTTGTCACGTTAAAAAGAATTATGAAGACTAAATTTATTTTTACTTCTGTAGTTTAATTTATAATTAGCACTTGCCTAAAATTTCATAGCACGCAAACAAACAGAGTACTTTCATGCTGCACGATTAAAATTATGACGGTAAAGAAAAACTTCAAGAAAAATGCATGTCTGATAAATATTTCAGGGACGGGTGACTGTTTTTTTTTTTAATAAGACATGTTTGACAAACGAGCACACAGTTCACTTGATGGTCAGTCTATCCTCGATTAAGAATCAAAATACAAATGCGCTGTCACCCCCGAGGACTAAGATTGAATGCCTAGTTTCCAGTGAAAAGGTTTTCTGGTCCAGCATTATGTTGGCTGGCTGACCCATTCGAGCTACAATTATAAAGCCATGTACAACTATAAATACATGTGGGCCGAGCGAAAGCGTCTATACGTCTAGACAGGCATTTGTCTAGCCTCGCCATTCTAACCAGTCTAGCTGGCTGAGTGCAGGCAACCACCAACAGTTCGTGTGGGGTGTTTTGCCACCGATCGGGATCGGTCGCCACGACTCGTCTCGCTTCGGAATAGTGTCGATTTTTCTGCACAAAACAAATGCTTTTGTTCTACTGCACTTGGCTAGTCGTGTCCACATGTCAATCGGCCATTTCAGTATGTTCACTCTTTCAAATTTGGCTGACATGTAGACTGTGGCAATCGCTTTGTATCAAGGTGCCAACGCTCGCGTTGGCTGAGGCTCAGCCAACATGTATTGCCGGCTTTATATAGCTGCAGCATGGCTCTACAACGTATATATGTGTCTGTAAACTAACTCACTTGTTTTGGGGCAATATTGATATTTTTTTAATTCGATAAACCCCCTCCAGAAATTTCCAGCTTAAAGTATGTACGAGTATAAGGAGTCAAAAGAGAAGAATAAATGTATAAAAAAAACTAACTACCTGACTTTTCTCGTGCTCACAGCATCCCTGGTTAAGGATATACTGAGGTTAAACATTCTAAGGTATAGTTAACCCAGGTTACTTTCACCTACACAGCTATACATTCGCAGACTAGACAATATGAGAGATTTTAAAATCCCCTACAGTAGTTTTATAACCGACATCAAAAAGATGAGCGTTCTATGCTTGTAGTAGGGTGTAGAAAGAGCTGCAGTATTTACTTACCAGCAGTTGGATTGTAAGTTCGTATATCAATGCAATTTTTTATATAAACATGTGATAAAATTAAAAATTTTGTACAACTGACTTCAATATAAATTATTAAGAATAACTCAAAAACTACTGGTCAGATCTTTATCAAATTTATATGGTATGAAAAGCACCAGCTTTCAAATAAAAAAATAATAATCAAAATCACACAAAAAACATACAGTAGTGGTGTTGGGAGTAGCGGTGCTGGGATTAGTGGTGACGGGGATAGTGCACGCAATTGAGGGAGGGCGGGAGGTGCTCTTCATACTAGGTAAGACACATCATTTTATTTTATAACGCGGATATTTACGAAGTAAATTTTTCTAAAAGCTTTTATATAATGGATTTCCGCAAAGTAACGCCTGATTCTATTAATTATAAAAAACATACAGTCGAATTGAGTACCTCCTCCTTTCTGAAGGGGTTTTAAAACGCTTGTAATCTAGCATTTATTAAATAAAGCGTTTATTAAGTTTATTAACTTTATTATAATATGGCGTGTGAAATAGAAATGCATTACACGGACGCGTCTGATATCACCGTTATGTGGTAAGAAATAATAGCCAACTACCAGGTCTTGCTTAGTTAACTATGATAAATCACTCTGCTACAGAAAAACGTCAGTACACGCAGTGAATTAACGAGTTAACTGTAACAAGTAAAATATTATTAAAACTAAGAGCACGACTCTACGATCAGCGTAAGAGACTGCATCATCCCACTTCGTCTCGTGAGAATCGTAAGCAGCATCTATGAAAATGAAAATGAATAAGTCCGCCCTTTGTAACCTTTTTATTAGAACAATAAAGTTTTAAAATAAATAAATGTATTATTATTGATAAACGTATTATATTATTGATTAAGAAATACAAATAAATGAATTACAAGCATCTATAAAATGAAGCGTCATTTAAAATAAAATACGCTATGACACAAGGAGTAGTGACGAAAAAATCTTACACTTTTCGTCGCCCAGCTCCCATCCGCCAAACCCGTACCGTCTGATAAGGAACTTCGTTCCAAAACTTATGGCTTTTCACAGATGGTGGTATACTAATCTCGTGTACGGTTGGCTTGACCGGGGGAGGACCACGCTCTCACAGAATATCAGCGTGCAATAGCAGGCTTATGCTGCTGTGTTGCATGTGGTAAGTATGGTAAGTGTAGAGAACCGGAAAGAAAAATGTTTTTCTCATAGAAGTGCCCACTGTGTAGGTGCGGTGTAAGAATATCTACTACCCCATAATATCATCTCGCGGGTGTCGTAAGAGGCGACAGAGGGAAACAGATCAGGAGATGGGCAGCAGCGTATTCCTCATAACGACTAACAACAAACTGCGGTTGCAAACCCGTTTGCCAAGCGTGGCAATTATTGCAAATATCACTCCTAGGAGACAATCTATGGGGGAGGCCTATGTTCAGCAGTTGACTTTTATAGGCTGTAACGAAACTTCTACGATATTATTGGAACGAAGTCTATATCGCACGGTACTAATTTGACGGATTGTGGCTAGGCGAGAAAAAGTGTAAGATTTTTCTGTCATGAGCCCCTTTCTATAGTGCGAGCGAGATGGAGTAATATCCATCTCCCTCGCACTTTTTCCTATCTTGCCATGAAAGAAATATTTTTTTTATATAGTATAGGGTGACAAACGAGCACACAGTCCACCAGATGGTAAGTGGTTGCTGTAGCCCATAGACATCTACAACTATCCTCGTTTGCGAATCAAAATGCAGATGCGTTGTTACCCGTGAGGACTAAGATGGAATGCCTCTTTTCCAGTAAAAAAGGTCTATTTTATTTCAAATGACGCTTCATTTTAATAGACGCTAGTAATTCATTTACTTGTATTTGTTAATCAATAATATAATACGTTTATCAATAATAATTTATTTATTTATTTATTTAAAAACTTTATTGTTATCTTCACGCACAATCCCTGACGGGGTAGCCAGAGAGAACAGATCGCCAAGTGTCACGATCCTTACATATCTCTTTCGCTTCTTTCAGATTCATTATCTTCTTCATACATGCACGTCTAGGTATCCGAGTACTCTTGACCCTACCCTCTTCGAGCAATTTGCTCACATGGTCTTCGAAAGTTAGTCTCGGTCTACCTTGACACCTTTTAATATTAACTTTCGTGCTATATATTTTCTTCACCATTCGGTCTTAACTCATTCGCTCAACGTGCCCAAACCACCGAAGCACGCCCTTATCAATTTTTGTGATAAGGTCATCTTTCAAACCTGCCATATTGCGAATCTCTTCGTTTCGCTTTCGGTCGGCCATAGTAACGCCGCACATTTTACGAAGAGATCGCATCTCCACTGCATTCAACTTACTTTTATGCTTCTTCTGGCATACCCAGGTTTCGCTGCCATATAACAAAGTCGGTACCAACACTGCGTTATGTATTGCAAGGCGTGCACTCTTCGCTACGCCTTGCCTTTTGACTAACGCAGTCAGGGCACCATTGACTTTGTTCCCGGCAGCGACACGCCTGTCCACATCTAAATCACATCTTCCATCCCGGCTAAAAGCACTCCCCAAGTATACAATTTCATTTACCTGTTCTAGACATTCCTGATTTACCCATATTTCACACTTCGTTCTCTCTTCGTCCCTTTCAAATACCAGAACCTTAGTTTTATTAGCATTCAAACGGAGACCTTTAATTTCACATTCCTCTTTCATACACGTGACTAATGCCTGCAGTTCTGCCTCTGATGGTGCAATAAGCACTGCATCATCAGCATACAGCAGACAATTTACTTTTATGTCACCCAATTTCACACCCAAACAGCTATCTTTCAGCTTTTGTAAACAGCTGTCGAGATACAGTATGAACAGCCAGGAAGACATGACACAACCCTGTTTTACGCCCGTTTGGACGCTAAACATGGGTGACAGGTCATGCCCTACCCGCACACAGGATTTACAGTCACAGTAAAGAGACTGCACAGCCCTTAGCAATCGGCCATCCACACCATACCCCGGCAACAGTTCCCACATTTTCTTCCTTACAACCTTATCAAATGCTTTCTCAAGATCCACAAAAGCACAGAAAATCTTCTGGTTAACAGCCAGAAGCTTTTCCGTGATCATACGGAGAGAAAACATTTGATCCGTGCATCCTCTTCCAGGTCTAAATCCGCATTGTGCCTCCCATAGAAATCTTTCCGATTTCTCTTGCATCCTACGTGTCAAAACCTTCGAGTAAACTTTACTTGCTAAACTGGTCAAGCTGATCGCCCGATAGCACCCGCAGTCAAAATGTGAACCTTTACCTTTATATAAAGGCACAATGACTGCGGATCGCCAATCATCCGGGACATCCCCCGTCCGCCAGCACAAATTGCACAGCAGATGAAAGCTGTCCCAGACGCGAGGCCCACCATACTTGACCATTTCAGCAGTAACTCTGTCTAGTCCCGCAGCCTTACCACATTTCAAACTTCGAATCGCACGTTCAATCTCTTTCATACTGATGACCTCAGTGTCATCGAGGTCCGGGTCTGGCGTGCCAGTCACGGCGTCATCCCCGGATCCCTCACTAAGATCATCACACGCATATATTTCTCTATAAAATTCGCTCCATCGCTGCATGACGTCCGATTTTTCTGAGAGGACGTCATTAGTTCTCGAAAGCACTTTGTTCATTCTTAAGGCCGTCGCACCACTTCGGGTCCTTCCAACCTCTTTCCAAAAGAGTTTGGAGTTCTCCTTAAAGTTGTGCGACAACCTTTCATCCGCTTCCATTCTACACCTTTACTTAACTTAACTTTATTGTTCTAACCAAAATAAAAAGGTTACAAAGGGCGGACTTAATGCCAGTTACCATTCTCTGCCAGTCAACCCATGGCGTGGTAAGAAATTAGTGGCAGGTGACTTAAGTAACTAAATATAATATATTTATATAGATATGACACATATTAAAATAAGGCTTATAAATTACACAAATGCATATGAATACAAACAGATACATAATAATTCACATATGACAATTATCCTTAATACATATATACATGCATAAATGCATATATACATATACACACACATAAATACATAAATAAATACATATATACATACATACATAACATGTCTGGATAAAGGTAGCAGTATTGGTATTATGCTGACGACATTGTTTTTGAGAGATGTTCCCGAACCAATTTTTTGAAGGCTATTTTGTTTGGTGCTTTCCTAATGTCTTCAGGTAAGGAGTTCCAGAGTAGTGTAGCCTGAACAGTAAAAAAATTGCCGATAAAGCCAGTAAAATGGAGTGGAACTGAAATCTTCAGATTAGTTGAAGAGCGAAGTACTTTGTTGTGGTTGGAGGAAAGGTATTGAAATTGTTCTTTAAGGTAAGAAGGGGAAGACAAATCATTTAACATGGAGTAGAATATACTACGAAAGGAACTTCGTTCCAACCGAGTGTATCATGACACATTTTTTTTATTTTGTTCTTTACTGCACCAAAAATGCGAGCTTAATGCCTATATGGCATTCTCTACCAGGTAACTTCGGGTAGAACAGAGAGTAAGTCATGGGCAGTTAGGCTGTCATGATCAAATTCAATAACCCTTAAGTGGTAGAGCCATGCTGCAGCTATATTGTGGTTGCAGCACGAATAGGTCGGCTCGTCCTGGGTAGGACCACGCTCTCACAGAATACCAGCGTGAAATAGCAGCTTAATACTGTTGTGTTTCGTATGGTTAGTGTAGAGAACCGGACACCCTTTGTATCTACTTACCATCAGGTGGACTCTGTGCTCGTTTGTCACCTTTATTCTATAAAAAAAATCATATCTATACCCTCGGACGAGTTATAATGATAGATGTGTTACAACACCATCATAGACAATTTCGCGAACAAGAGAATAACATTATTGTCCTAACTAACGGTTATCAACGAGTTATCGCTTGTAATTTGGGGATCGTGTAGGTTATCGGCGGCGGTAGCTAAGCCAATAATTCCCCATAATTCCCGGACAGATACAACACTGCGTTTATTAATTTACACACGTCACCTTAATGGCGGATTTATTCAAAAACTATTAAATAAATAAATATATAAATAAATATCACTTTATTGCCGCATTCATAGAACAAATTTCCATATAAACTAAGTACTTAATCATAACAAACTTTAGGCATTACGTTTATTTACGTGGTAGGGCCTAGTATAAAAGCAGCAGCTATATTAGTCTTGTAGTATTGACGAATGGGTCGGCTCGATCGGGTAGGTCCACGATCTGAGAGAATACCACCGTAAAATAGCAGCTAGATGCTGCTGTGTTTCGTGTGGTGAGTGTAGAGAACCGGAGACCCTTTTTACTGGAAATGAGGCATTACATCGTAGTCCTCAGGGAAGACTTAGATGGAATAACTCGTTACCAGTAGAATGGGTCTCTGGTTCTCTACACTCACCATACGAAACACAGCAGCATTAAGTAGCTATTTCTTGCTGGTATTCTGGAAAAAAATTATACTAACCCTTTTTATACAGTTTTAGTTTAAAGTCATTTTTATTTAATTTAGATTACATTTTCTTTAATTTAGATGTAAAAGCCCATGCTCCATAAATGGATTACTAATTGGTGGAGTCTAGAAACTAGTATTACAAGGTTGTGTTTGTTACTAGTATTTGAAAAACGAATATCTTTGTTCTAACCAAAGCCATCGCGTGGAATATCATCAGTTATAACACTACTGGTTCAGGGCCAGGGTTGCTAAATGGGACAGCAAAGAAACAAAAGTAGGAATGTTTATAGAAATATGTAGTGCAGCCTTAAACAGTCGAATAAGTATTTTACAAAACCAGATTCAGATATGTCAACGACGAAAACACAAAGTTCTTGCGTTAACGTTAACCCAACTCAAGCTCAAATAAAACCCAAACCGTATCGAGGTAACATTATAAAATGGCACTGTCACCGAAAAATAATATTTCAAAACATTAAAAAAAAATCATTAAATGACGCCTGTCAAAAACCACTACGCTACCAGCGACAAACGATATAATAATCTATTCCATTCAGTTAGAGCTTAAAATTCCAAAGGTTGTTGGTCCCCGAACTGGTCAATTAATACGAAAAAAATTCCCTTGTCTTTCTAATTATGTAGTGATGGAGCCAGTTGACAAGGCGCGGAGATAAACAAATAAGACGACTGTCCGGTCGCCGCACGAAAAAAGCCGAGATGAAAATAAAAAAACGCAATGTCAAGGTTTTTATCAAGATCGGAGTTGTGAGCTTTTGGTTATTGGCCGATACTGATACTTTGCGATAGTTATTAAACTTATGGAAAAGGGACATTAAAGATTTCTTATCGCCCGAATACTACACTTTAAATTACACAAATTTTACGGATTCACCCCTCCCCCCATCCCCGTAAGCATGGATGCTGTAAAACCCCAAAACATCGCCAATTAAAAAAATTAAAATTAGTTACACTCTATCTGTTAGGCATAGATCTCTAGTTTCTGAGAGCGTTTTTAGGGCAAGGAAGTGTCCGCCACGCTACCCCAGTGTGTGTTGGCGAACTTCACATGTCTTCAAAATATTTTTTTTTCTTATTTCTCTAACATGCAGGTTTCCTCACGATGTTTTCCTTCACCGCCGGGCACGTGGTAAATCAGCACTTAAAATTGCCATTAACAATTTAATTGGTGCCGGCGGGGATCGAACCCGGGTTGCTTGCTTACTGTGAAACTTACAGCTTCTAAAAGAAATGTTAAAATCAATCGCGATAAAATCCGTAAAATTAGTGTCATTATCTATGGTACATTAAAACTATTCGACCTGGGGAGATACGCAGTATGCAGCAGTAATTGTTTTTATTGTAGACCAGTGACCCGTTCCGGCTTCGGATAGATAGGATCTATTAATATGAAATTATTTTGATTTAAGATAACCAAAGACCTTAACATTTGTTCATTGAATGGGGGTGACAAACGAGTACATAGTCTATCTGATGGTAAGTAGATGATGTGGTCCATAGACATCTACATTTATCTTCGATTAAGAATCAAAATATATCTCTAGAGCCATGCATTCCTCCAAAACCCAATATACGGTGTTAATGGGAGACTTCAATGCAAAACTAGGCACAAGA
Organism: Parnassius mnemosyne; assembly: GCA_963668995.1. Classification (NCBI taxonomy): domain Eukaryota; kingdom Metazoa; phylum Arthropoda; class Insecta; order Lepidoptera; family Papilionidae; genus Parnassius; species Parnassius mnemosyne. The sequence goes on from CAVLGL010000002.1 coordinate 51,730,759, forward strand.
GAGAACGGTGAGCTGAAAGTAGGGAAATTTGGAATAGGGCAACGGAACCCAAGGGGCCAGCAGCTGGCCGACTTCATGGAGAAAGAGGGACTCTTTATGATGAACTCTTTCTTCCAGAAGCGGCCCCACAGGAAGTGGACCTGGTCGAGCCCCGACGGTTCGACAAAAAATGAGATTGACTTCATTATGACGACCAGACGACAACTGTTCAGTGATGTCTCCGTGATCGCGAGGGTGAAAACTGGTAGCGATCACCGAATGGTTAGAGGCACACTGAACCTAAACGTTAAGTTGGAGAGGTCTCGTCTAATGAAGTCAACGCTCCGTCTCTCTCGTGCTCTGTTCCAAAGTCCCGAAACCTTTCAGCTCGAGTTACAAAACCGTTTTCAGTGCCTAGACGACTGCAATGAAGTGGACGATATGAATGACAAGCTCGTGGAAACTGTCCATGCGGTCGGAGCTAAGTTCTGCAAGACCCGCCGCAGAAGAACACAAAAACTCTCCGATCACACTCTTAATCTCATGGCTGTTAGACGGGAGATGAAGCTACATTCTTCAACAGACTTGACAGCATACAGGCATCTGAACAGACAGATCTCCAAATGCATGCGGCGGGACTTACGCAACTTCAATACAGCTCGTATTGAAGAAGCGATCGAGCGGAACCAAGGCTCCAAAGTCTTTGCCAGAGATCTGTCTGCCAGAAAGAACCACCTGTCAAAGCTGAAGACAGAATGTGGCAGCATCGTTTCCGGGACACCTGAGATTTTTAGTGAGATTGAGAGGTTCTATGGGCAGCTGTACACGTCATCGTTGGAGCCACACGCAAGTGTGAGTAACGATCCAAGAGCAAGTCTCATCCGACACTATTCTTCTAGAGCTTCTGAAAGCGGGTGGAAGACCGGTACTTGAAGTCCTTCAGAAGCTCTTTAATTCCGTCCTCCATGGTGGCATTACACCGGAGGCGTGGAGCAGAAGTGCGGTGGTCTTGTTCTTCAAGAAAGGTGATAACGCTCTCTTGAAGAACTACAGACCGATTTCCCTTCTGAGCCGCGTCTACGTGCTGTTTTCGAGAGTCATTACGAATCGTCTCGCGCGCAGACTTGACGACTTCCAGCCTCCCGAACAAGCCAGTTTCCGAAAGGGCTTTAGCACCATAGACCACATACATACCCTTCGGCAAATTGTACAGAAGTCCGAAGAGTACAATTTGCCACTATGTCTGGCGTATGTGGACTATGAGAAAGCCTTTGATTCCGTCGAAATTTGGGCGGTGCTGCAGTCCCTTCAGCGGTGCCAAGTTGACTGTCGGTATATCGAAGTGTTGAAGTGCTTGTACAGTAGGGCTACGATGGCTATCCGAGTACAGAACCAGAGTACGAAACCTATCCAATTGCAGAGAGGTGTAAGACAGGGTGACGTCATATCCCCGAAACTCTTCACCGCTGCATTGGAAGACGTTTTCAAGCTTCTGGACTGGAAAGGATACGGTATCAACATCAATGGCGAGTACATCACTCACCTTCGATTTGCCGACGATATAGTCCTTATGGCAGAATCGCTGGAGGACCTAAGCACTATGCTCAATGACCTCGATAGTGTTTCCCAACGGATAGGTCTTAAGATGAACATGGACAAAACAAAGATCATGTTCAATGTCCATGTCACACCTATGCCGGTAGTTGTTGGGAGCACTAAGCTCGAAGTTGTTGACGAGTATGTTTACCTGGGACAAATAGTCCGACTAGGTAAGTCCAACTTCGACCGAGAGGTCAATCGACGGATTCAACTCGGCTGGGCAGCGTTCGGGAAGCTACGACACATCTTCTCGTCAGACATACCTCAAAACCTGAAAACGAAATTGTACAACCAGTGCGTGTTGCCAGTGATGACTTATGGAACTGAGACGTGGTCCTTCACTGCTGGCCGTATGAGGAAGCTCAAGGTCGCTCAGCGAGCTATGGAGAGGGCTATGCTCGGAGTTTCTCTGCGTGATAAACTTAGGAATGAGGATATCCGCAGTAGAACCAGAGTAACCGACATAGCCCAACGGATTAGTAAGCTGAAGTGGCAGTGGGCCGGCCATATAGCTCGAAGAACCGACAACCGATGGGGAAGAAAGGTTCTCGAGTGGCAGCCTCGTACCGGTAGGCGAAGTGTAGGGCGTCCCCCCACGAGATGGAGTGACGACCTGGTAAGACATGCAGGAAGTCGATGGATGCAGGTGGCTCAGGACCGTGCTTTGTGGCATTCTTTGGGGGAGGCCTATGTTCAGCAGTGGACTTGTGAAGGGCTGTAATGATAATGATAATGATGAAGAATCAAAATGCAGATGCGTTGTCAACCCTGAGGAGTACGATAAAATACCGCGTATCCAGTAAAACGGGTCTGCGATTCTCTGCATTCACCATACGTAACACAGCTGCATTGTGCTGCCGTGTTTTGTGCGGTGAGACTGCATATTCTAAATGAACTTTTTTTTATAGAATGGAGGCAAACGAGCATGCAGCTCACCTGATGGTAAGTGTAGACCACCGCCCAGGAACAACTGCAACACCAAGAGAATTGTATGTGCGTTTTTTTAATAAGATATGTATGACAAACGAGCACACAGTCCACCTGATGGTAAGTGGATGCTGTGGCCCATAGACATCTACATTTATCCTCATTCAAGAATCAAAAAGTAAATGCGTTGTCACCACTGAGGACTAAGATGGAATGCCTCATTTCCAGTAAAAAGGGTCTCCGGTTCTCTACACTCACCATACGAAACACAGCAGCATTAAGCGGCTATTTTACGCTGATATTCTGTGAGAGCGTAGTCATACCCCGGTTGAGCCGACCCATTCGTGCTACAACCATAATATAGCTGTAGTGTGGCTCTACCACGTTGAAACAACGTTGTTGAAATTAACCTGCATATTGTAATATTATATTATATTAATGCTTTTGTGAACATCTACGATATATTTCCGTGAGAAACAAATGAAAGCGCACCACAAATCCGACGATGGCCCGACCGTCCGAACAGATTAGAGAGTGCGTTAGAATCAGAGGCGCCAGCGCATCGCCGTCTCGAGAAAGTGATATTGTTTGGAGTGCGGTATCAACTCGCATTAGTCAGGACACGCCGTCTTCTAGGCGTTGACACAATGATGGCTGAAATTAGGGATCGGCGAGTGTTGTCCAAAATTTTATGATAGGATTTTACGTGGTAGATTCATACTGAAGGTATATTACGGTTATAGTACGAATGGGTCGGCTCGTGAGCTAGCAACAAGCTCTCACAGAATACCAGCGTAAAATAGCAGCGTGCGTAAAAAAGTATGAAAAGTATGAAACTCATTTTCACACACATACTTTTTCGATAATATGTTACCTATTTGTTATACACGTACAATTACTGCCTACATACAAAATTCCATAGAATTTTTTTCGGTAGTTTTTGCGTGAATCGTGAACACACTACTTTTTACAGACTTATTACATGTATGTGTAAGTATGGATGTAAGTGTATGTATTTATTATCTTTATTTTATATTGTGTACATTAGTTAATATAATAATATTTATTAGGAGAGTGCACACTAAATTTGTTTCACTTTGAATCTGCCCAGTATCGGGCCTGCAGGAAGAGATTTCAATATGAAATAAGCCTTTGTACATTGTAATCAGTGTAACATTACTTTGTGTGTATATAAATTGTTAAATAAATAAATAAGATCTACGAGTATTAATGTGGCGCTGTTTAGATTATATCAATTCTTCTTTGTTTTTTCTAATGTTCATGTTTTTCGGTTAGTGAAGCTTCATTGCAATCGATTCAGTCACTCTGAAGATTATTATCAGCACTCTGGACAGACAGACAGACATAATTTTAAGAAATAGTTATTCATGACTTAATTACATGTGAATAGTCCCCTCAGTTCAATATAATTTTATAGAAAAAGGGTGACAAACGGGCACACAGCCCACCTGATGGTAAGTGGATGCTGTGGCCCATAGACATCTACATTTATACTCGGTTAAGAATCAAAATGCAGATGCGTTGTCACTCCTGAAGACTAAAATAGAATGCCTCGTTTGAATGAAAATGGAAGGGTCTCCGGTACTCTACACTCACCATACGAAGCACAGCATCTGCTATTTTACGCTGCTATTTCTTAAGGGCGTAGTCCTCCCCGGTCGAGCCGACCCATTCGTGCTACAACTACTAATATGGCTGCAGCATGGCTCTACCACGTAAAAAAGGCAGTTATTTCTACAATACAGATAGACACTTCAATTTTATTTATATGTATAGATACGGAACCATGTCATATTATCCTAAGTTTATTTAATTTTTACGTCATTTTAAGTTATATGTGTAACACGATACTATTGGTGAGAGATGTTTGTTCGGAACGTAACGAGGCGTTGTAGACGCACGCGTGCTGTGGTCTGCGACCAGGTTATTTTGGACAGGTCAAGTTTGACGAAAGGACCCCAAAATGCGGTATGCGGTCGTGTATCCTGATAGCTATCGATGGCAAACCGTAAAGAGATTGAAGTTGTTTTGTTGTGTGGACGGACAGTTATTTTTTGTTTTAAATTAGTTTTTTTCTGTTGTCAATCTGTTCTATAATAACTTAATTCTATCATGTGTGCACTGTGCATAGTGAGCCCCATAGGGTTAATTCATAAATTCTACAGAGCACAATGAAAGTTCTGCGTTCCTGTCGATTATAAATGTTTGAACTTCGAATGTTATATTTTTTATAAACGTATGATATACTCATAACATAATGATTAAATATTTTTGGCGGGACTTCGCGTGTGTTTATCAATTGTTTTATTTATCTCAAATTGGAAATTGTCTTCCGTAGTATAAATGGAATTAACGCGAAAAGGTTTTACGCCCAAAATTTTTTTTAAAAGTTCACTCTTTTCGCAAGATTGCATTGCTCCTATTTAAAATTATTTTGGGAGGGAAACACCATTTGAGCATCTTACGACGTTTGTATGTAAATTTTAATTGTGGCCGCGTTTCTTTCCACGATGAAATTCGAGAAGGTCGAACCTCAACTGCTATCAATCAGCAAAATGTGGCTAAATCAGGCAACTAATTGAAGAAAACTGGCGCATTAACTATGAGGAGTTTCTAGGACATTTGGGTATTGGTATGAGCCTAGGTCAAAAAAAATATAACATTAACATTTAAAAGTTAGAAAACTTTGTTGCTGGATTCCTCATGAACTTATCTCACGGGCTCGAGTTGATTGGTTAAAAAAATGTTGTTACAGTATGTTAACAGACTTTCAAATACTGTGTATGAGGTTGTGACAAGAAATGAATCATGAATATATTGTTACACTCCGGAAAGAAAGCAACAGCCTTCTGTATGGGTGGTGAAAGAGACACCAAACCAATAAAATAGAAGCAGGCAAGAAGCGTGGGCAAAAAAATTATTGTGTTTTTTTCTCCAAGACGGGTACTGTCTGCACGGTCTTACTTGATGAGCAAAATAAAGTTAATTCTGTGTGATACACCACAATTCTCTCCCAGTGTCTTTGAAAAAGTTAGGGAAAAACGACCAAGAAGTCGCATCCTATTGCAACATTACAATATTTCGCACACCGCAAACAAGACAAGTTATTTTTTGCTTCTGAAAAGAAAGAGCTCATGATACACCTCACACAGTATATAGCCTCCCACCATGCGATTTCTTTAATTTCCCAAAAATCAATGATTTGATGTTAAAATTTACGGAGCCAGAAGAGGCTATAATAGTTTTTAACCAGCACGTGAAAAACATACCCACAGACCAATGGTCCTTATGTTTTCCAAAATAATTTGAACGAATGAAAATATGATTAAAATGTAATGAAGAATACCTTGAAAAGCAGTACATATGTTAGTTTACATTCCTGCATGTCCTACCAGGTCGTCAATCCATCTAGTGCGGAGTCGCCATATACTTCGCCTACCGGTACGGCTGCCACTCAAAAACCTTTCTTCCCCATCGGTTGTCGTTTCTTCAAGCTATATGGCCGCCCCATTGCCACTTCAGCTTACTAATCCGTTTACATAGAAATTGTTTTATTTATGAGTTACGTAAAGCCTTCAGAGTACACCACGTATCATCATCAACATCATCATTACAGCAAATCCAAAGTCCACAAAGGCCTTCAACATAGATTGCCTCATACATTTGCCATCAATGCCACTCTTGGCAAGCTGGTTGGTTTCCGCAGCATTATATTATTTTGAACTGTTATCAGGAACATACTGCTGATCATTTTTAACCTCCGAAAATAGAGGGGTGATATATATACGTTTGTAGTGTATATTTGAGTATCTGTGTGTCTGTGTATATGTGTGTCTGTGTATCTGTGTCTGTGTATCTGTGTCTGTGTATCTGTGTGTCTGTGTCTGTGCATCTGTGTGTCTGTGTATCTGTGTGTCTGTGTATCTGTGTGTCTGTGTATCTGTGTGTCTGTGTCTGTGTATCTGTGTGTCTGTGTCTGTGTATCTGTGTTTCTGTGTATCTGTGTGTCTGTGTATCTTTGTGTCTGTGTATCTGTGTGTCTGTGTATCTGTGTGTCTCTGAGTCGCAATTTTACTACCGGTTAGAGCAGTCACTTCATAATGATGTGACGGCTCTAATGCCGAACCTACAGTATTTTTGTAGCGTAATCATACCTACTGCGCGTAATAATTCCAAATGGCGTGTCAACCTAAACGCTCCGAAACCGTCGTAATCCACGAGTTCCTGGCCTTTGTTCAACAAAAATTGGACGTCATAGACCAGGTGTCTCTGGAGCAGATACTGATGACAAGCTTCACCGCGGACGAGATCATCCAAGCGAAGAAGGTGTTAGCAGATTCAGCCGTGACCCAAATCCGTCTTATCACACGTCACAGGGATGGACGCGGTAAGAAAGACCTGCAAGACATCTTCAGGCTATTCAATGAGACCGCCCCTGATGACATCCCAACTTTCATCGCGCTTGATCTCAACAAGCTGCCTCCCGTGACGTTCGATCACGTAGACGTCACCAGATTGTTGAAAAACATCACCACGTTGAGAGCCGATGTTACCGACATCCGTTCCAAATTTGAGGAATCGGAACAAACCGCAACGAGCTGAGGAACGAAGTCAATATGTTGCGCAACATAATTGCAACATCTGCAAATGCACCGCCGTCGCAGAATGTAAATACCGTAATAGTAGTCATATTTCACCGATGATTGCGACTCCGTCACGTGATACCGTCTGTCAGCGGGTTGATGACCGAGAAACTAGGGCAACCTCGGTCGTCATTGCATTACCACCTCAACCCTTGACTGAAGCCATTGGCACTCCTCCGCCGAAGCCAACCTGAAAACAAGGGAAGACGTTTGCGGATGTAGGCCGAAAATCTTCACAACCGGCACCCTCTTGTGGTCGAAAGCGAAAGAAAATCAGTTCCAGTAGTGACACAAGACAAGATTGATAAGGACGGGTTTACTATTGTTGAGAAGAGACGTCGGTCGCGACCCATCTGTAACCAGCATGGGACAGCGAAAGTAAACGCGAGTACTACTCTGCGTGCTGTGGAGCCAACCATACAACTCTACATCTCCCGTTTGGACAAAAGTACGTCGGGAGAAGACGTCCTGCGTTTCGTGGAAGAACGAAGCCGATGCCGCATTGAGGATCCGATCTCTTTACATTTGCAGCGTCTGGAGTCTAATAGGTCAACGAACTTCAAATCCTACGTACTCCAGGTTCCTCCAAAACATAAAGATACATTCCTCGCTCCCGATTTCTGGCCCTCTGGGGTAGTGTTTCGCCGATACAGGGACGCGCCAAAGAAAAAAGTTCCCTAAATAGTGTTAAATTATGTCTATACTTTATATATATTTTTAAGGTTAAGGTATATATTGCTATGGGCCAATGTTCTTAGTTTTTAAGTCCTTGATGCCTGAAATAAAGTTATTGTATTGTATTGTATTGTATTGTGTATCTGTGTATCTGTGTCTGTGTGTCTGTGTATCTGTGTCTCTGTGTCTGTGTATCTGTGTGTCTGTGTCTGTGTATCTATGTGTCTGTGTATCTGTGTCTGTATATCTGTGTATCTGTGTGTCTGTGTATCTGTGAGTCTGTGTATCTGTGTGTCTGTGTCTGTGTATCTGTGTATCTGTGTGCCTTTGTATCTGTGTGCATGTATATCTGTATCTGTGTGTCTGTGTATCTGTGTGTCTGTGTCTGTGTATCTGTGTGTCTGTGTATCTGTGTGTCTGTGTCTGCGTATCTGTGTGTCTGTGTATCTGTGGTCTGTGTATCTGTGTGTCTGTGTATCTGTGTGTCTGTGTATCTGTGACTGTGTATCTGTGTGTCTGTGTCTGTGTATCTGTGTGTCTGTGTATCTGTGTGTCTGTGTATCTGTGTGTCTGTGTCTGTGTATCTGTGTATCTGTGTGCCGTTGTATCTGTGTGTATGTATATCTGTATCTGTGTCTGTGTGTCTGGGTATCTGTGTGTCTGTGTGTCTGTGTATCTGTGTGTCTGTGTATCTGTGTGTCTGTATCTGTGTATCTGTGTGTCTGTGTATCTGTGTGTCTGTGTCTGTGTATCTGTGTGTCTGTGTATCTGTGTCTGTGCCTGTGTCTGTGTATCTGTGTGTCTGTGTATCTGTGTGTCTGTATATCTATGTGTGTATGTGTATCTGTGTGTCTGTGTATCTGTGTGTCTGTGTATCTGTGTGTCTGTGTATCTGTGTGTCCGTGTATCTGTGTGTCTGTGTGTCTGTGTATCTGTGTATCTGTGTGTCTGTGTATCTGTGTCTCTATGTCTGTGTATCTGTGTCTGTGTATCTGTGTGTCTGTGTCTGTGTATCTGTGTGTCTGTGCATCTGTGTCTGTATATCTGTGTATCTGTGTGTCTGTATGTCTGTGTATCTGAGTGTCTGTGTATCTGTGTGTCTGTGTATCTGTGTGTCTGTGTGTCTGTGTGTCTGTGTGTCTGTGTGTCTGTGTGTCTGTGTGTCTGTGTGTCTGTGTATCTGTGTGTCTGTGTATCTGTGTGTCTGTGTATCTGTGTATCTGTGTGTCTGTGTATCTGTGTATCTGTGTATCTGTGTGTCTGTGTATCTGTGTGTCTGTGTATCTGTGTGTCTGTGTCTGTGTATCTTTGTGTCTGTGTATCTGTGTGTCTGTGTATCTGTGTTTCTGTGTATCTGTATGTCTGTGTATCTGTGTGTCTGTGTATCTGTGTGTCTGTGTATCTGTGTGTCTGTGTATCTGTGTGTCTGTGTATCTGTGTATCTGTGTGTCTATCTGTCTGTCTGTGCCATCATAGCTCCTGAACGGATGAACCGATTTTGTTTCGTTTGAAAGTTTTCTTAATCGAGAGTGTTCTTAGCTTAATTTCAAGAAAACCTGTTTAGCCGTTGGAATATCATCAGATATTTTGTTTCGCGGGTTATTTAAATTTTTAATTTAGGTTATTTTTCTTTCAGTTTACTTCTACCGTCTCTTACGATACTTACAGGTGACATCTAGTATGTAGTAGATAGTGGATTTTCTTAAGTAACCACTATATGTCAACACGTGGGTATACCGACACATAAAATATATATAGACGGCTCAGTAGCGCAATGGCTTCGTAATGAGTTGCTGCGCTGGGGGCCGCGGGTTCGAATCCCGCACGGAACATGTATTTGTATGGCCTACAAATAATTGTTCCGGGTCTGGATGTTTATCCTCGTGCAATTTGTGTTTGTAAACTGCCTCCACGATACAGGAGAAAATCCTAGGTATCTTAAAAGAAAAAGAAAAAAACATAACCAAAACAATTTCCTAAATTGATAAGATTTTCTTGACAGTTTCTATAGGAGGCCGTTGCAATACCGCTCCACTTTCACATGGTAAAGCCACGCTTCATCTGTTTTATAGCTGAAGTACGAATATCGTACGAGTCCTAAGGGGATGGTCTTAGCCGTCACAGAATACCAGGGTAAATTGTGGTGACAGCACATGTGCATTTTCTTATAAAATATTGATGACAAACGATTTTACACTCCATCTGATGGTAGGTGGATGCTGTAGCCTCGACTAAGAATCAAAATTTAGATACGTTGTCACACCTAAGGACTAAGATGGAATGGCTCGTTTCAAGTAATGCACCGATAACTGTGCGTGCGCAATACAGAAGCATATTTATCAGGGCTCCACTAAAAATGAGCGCTGCTGCAGTATACCTGTATAATGGGCGGCGGTAATCACTTACCATCAGGTGAGCCGCATGCTCGTTTGCCCCCTCTCTTAAAAAAAAAACCTGTGGTAGCATATGCGGTCACGGAATCCTTTTTGCCATCACATCACTCACTCTTGCTGAGATATAGTTTTATTTATGTTTGCCATCTTGTACGTTGTGATTTTTTTTATGTTTTTATTTACTTCTAAATGTATATTTCGTGAGTGTATTGATGCTAATTGTAAACATATGTCTATATCTAATAACGGTCTCCTTATCTCTACGGTCTCCATAAGAAATACAGCAGCGTTAATCTGCGATTTTACAGTGGTATTCTGTGTGTGTAGTCCATCCACGGTCGAGCCGAGCCGACCCATTCGAGCTACAGCCAAAATATAGCTGCATTGTGGCTCTACCACGTTTGGCTAATATGTCAATATTCGATTCCAAAAACCACGGTTCCGAACAAGTCGTTCCTTTAAAAATCAAATCCTTTATTTTTAATTTCAAACGTGAGTGCGAATGTATGTTTCATAGATAAACAACCGGGATTCGACACAGGAATGCGGCCGAGTATTCCCCGGGGGATAAATTTCCAAGAGGAATATGACATGTCGAACATTGTGGCCAGGTATGACGCCACAAATTTCCACTACTATGTATATAACATGGTGATCTCGAACTTTGAACCTTTTGCAATTGTAATAACGTATAGGTTATAGTTTTAGGAGGGGTTGGTTAAGTTGGTCGCTGCAGGGAGGCTAGTTATTGTATCAGACACGCGCTACCAGTTGGTGGGCTAAGAAATTAATATATGACTCTTTGGTTTGGTTTTCGCATAGGGCAGTGTACAAATATAATAATTATATCCAACCGTGTAGTTTTAGTTTATGTTTTTTTGCGTTTAAAACTGAAGTAACAAACAAACTGTAAGTCTAACTGTAAGTACTGCAGCTCATGGACTCCTATAGCCAACTTCAAGTAAAAAAAACTACAGATACATTGTCACCTATGATAAATATTTAGGAATTTACTTAGATAATAACCTAAGCTTTAACAGTCACATAGATATGCTTACAAATAGAACTCGTAAATTAATGTATATATTTAAGAGGTTACGTAATGTAGCAACATTCGAACATTATTACAATGTTATATTTAACACTATGCCAATTTATATTTTTTTTATAGGATAGGGTGACAAACGGTCACACATTCAACCTGATGGTAAGTGATTGCTGTGGCCCATAGACATCTACATCTATCTTCGATTTCGAATCAAAATGCAGATGCGTTGTCACCCGCGAAGACTAAGATGGAATGCCTCGTTTCCAGTAAAAAGGATCTCCGGTTCTCTACACTCACTATACCAAACACAACAGTGTTAAGCTGCTATTTTACGCTGGTATTCCGTGAGAGCGTGGTCCTTCCCAGGTCGAGCCGATCCATTCGCGCTACAACTATACTACTAATATAGCTGCAGCATGGCTCTACCACGTGTGACACATAAATTAATTTACGGAATGACAATTTGGGGAGGAACATCCAAATCTATTCTCATAAAACTGGAAAGAGCTCAACACGCTGTACTCAAAACATCACGTTCCCTTCCGTACACATTTTCAACGCGCGATCTATATAAAAAAATGTCAAGTCCTCACGATTCGGCAGCTTTATATTTTATACACCGTAAATGGACAACATTCTCTATTACCTTATGATCCATCAATACTAAAAGGAAAACGACGTAAGGATGATAAATACTAATAAGAGAGAAAGAATGCAATTGCACGTTTGTGTGTGTGTGTGTGGCTCGTCCGGGGAAGGACTACGCTCTCACAGAATACCAGTGTAAAATAGCAGCTTAACGCTGCTGTGTTTCGTATGGTGAGAGTAGAAAACCGGAAACCCTTTATACTGGAAAAGATCAATATATTACTACCCTCTGTGAAGGAAACATCTGTGCAAGTTTGCTCCGTAAATAAACTGTTAAAATTCGTGTCTAAAGTTGTTCTCTAAAGTTGTGTGTATATAATTCACAACGCTGTTGTAGTGACGATTCTAGTGGTGAAACCAAAATTCATTTCCATCCAGTAATTTCGAAGATATAAGCAATAACATTTCAAAATTATTTGTTAACCATCTTGAACCCTGACCTACGACAACCCGCGTGACGCCCGCTGCTCCACTGAGTCATCGCTACCGGCCAGCGCTGTGTGCGCGGCATTGCAATATCTAAGTTCAGCGGACTGCACTACGATGGCAAGTCGGACGGCACCGTGCGCGGGCTGCCGCACCGAGGTGAGCGGAGACGGTCCATATATGAAATGTGCAAAATGTAAGCAGATTTTTGATATTATTTGTGCAAACATTACTACTGAGAACAAAAACTAATATGTTTCTTAATAATGTTATGGAAAGTGAATATGATATGATAGCATTAACTGAGACCTTTCTTACGAGTTCAGTGTCCAATGGTGAACTCTTTCCTCCGGGTTTTCATGTGGTTCGTAAAGATAGACCTGGTGATTGTGGATGGGGAGGAGTTTTTCTCGCGATTCGTGATCGTTATAATGTTAAAATAGTTACGGATATTGTTAGTATGACTGATGACAAAGAATTAATATTTGCAATTGTGACATTTAAAAATGTAAAAGTTTTATGTTGTGTCGTATATCTGCCACCAAATTATAAGGATGAGCAATATTTGAATGTTTTGACATGTATAGAAAATGTGATTTGTACTTACCCTGACCTAAATGTTCTAATCCTAGGTGACTTTAATTTAAACTCTTGCAGTACCAATATAAAGACTTCTTTTGACTTTTTTTGTGAATTCTGCTCGCTTAAGCAATATAATACAGTCTTAAATAATCGCGGTGGTATGCTGGATCTGGTGCTGGGCAATTTTGAAGCTAAACAGATAGTGGTATCTCTCAGTGAAGATCCTCTGGTAAATATCGATCAGTACCATTCTATGCTCGATATAAATATTACATTTCCGGGCTTTTGGATAGCATCGAGCGTGTCATCTTTGCAGCAAGTGACACCTCGCTCGAATATCAATACAGATTGGAACTGGCGTAAGGCAGATTTTCAGGGTCTATATAGGACTTTGATTGAAATAGACTGGTCTGATTTGTTAACAATAAGCGATATTAACTGTGCTGTACAGCTGTTCTATGATAAGCTATACGAAATTATAAATCTGTTTGTGCCTATTAAAAAACAATTATCAAACAATCAGCGATACATATATCCAAACTGGTACAACGTAGAAATAATAAAAAATATAAAAAACAAACACTTTCATCATAAGCAATTCAAAAAAGAGGGCAAAGAATTTAATAAGGCTATGTTTATATATTATAGAGAAAAAGTTAAGAAATTGATTGACTGCGAATACTGGAAATATATGACTGTACTACAAAAAAATATCCTTGACGATCCTGTGCAATTCTGGAAATATGTAAAGGAGAAGAAAAACAATAGAAGGTACATAGATACATATATATATGAAAATACTGCAGTGACAGATCAAGCCGCAGCCGATGCCTTTGCTAAATATTTTGCGTCCGTTTTTCATGCAGAGAAACCCGTGCTAAACCCGGATACTGCTGCAAAAGCTGCATATGCACATATACATCGAGATGTGACCTCAGTTTCCATCACGATAGTTGATGAAAACGATCTGAAGAAGGTAGTGAGACGCCTTAAGCCACGATCGGCTGGTGGGCCGGATGGCATTCCTGTCTTCTTAGTTAAGGACTGTATATCAGTCCTTGGGCGGCCTCTTCTGTATTTGTATAATCTTTCATTGACCCAGTCAAGATATCCTGAGAGCTGGAAGCTATCTCGAGTCACTCCTGTTCCTAAAGGAGACGGAGGCACAAATGTTACTTCATTCAGACCTATAGCTGTCCTATCCGTTTTTGGTAAGATCTTTGAAGCAATTCTAAGTGATTCCATCAAATGCCAAATCGGTCAACAGTTGCATAATGGTCAACATGGGTTTCGTACAGCTCGCTCCACCGTCACCAACTTGGTCGCGCATGTAGACTATATCTGCTCACAAATGGATAAGCGAAGGCAAGTTGATGCGGCTTCCTTTGACTTCCAGAAAGCCTTCGACCTTATGGATAACGATGTACTATTGAAAAAGTTGGCGATTGTTGGATTCGAACCAAAGCTCCTCAATTTTTTTTCTTGTTACCCTAATAATCGACGTCTATATGTGAGGCTCAGTGGATATAACTCTGGAGACTACTTTACTAGTTCAGGAGTAAGTCAAGGTAGTACGTTAGGACCTTTGCTATTCGTGATATTTATCAACGATTTGCCAGATGTTGTTTTGACTGCAGAGTGTCTCCTATTTGCGGATGACCTGAAACTAACTCTGGGTATTGAAACTGAGGCTGATGCCGTGACATTACAAAGAGATATTGATGCTGTGTCTATATGGAGTCAAGAAAACCACCTTCCGTTCAATAATCTCAAATGTAAAATAATAACTTTCACGAGAAAATCACAGCCCATTATTTTTAATTTTAGAGATTAGGGACTTAGGATTACTATTAGATTGCAAATTAGATTTTCACACGCATATCAACAAAATTTGTAAGTCAGCGCATAAAATGGTTGGGTTTGTCATAAGGACTGCGTCACAGTTTGATAATACACGGGTCGCAAAAGTATTATATAATACTTATGTGCGCAGTAAACTAGAGTACGGAGCTGTTATCTGGAATCCTTACGAAGAGAAATACGTTCTAATGATTGAAAAAATACAACGTAAATTTGCTCGGTGGATATATAAAAAACAGTACGGATACTATCCCTACTTATACCCTTCCTTATTCGTGTCTGGTATGGTGGACATTGAAACTTTGAAACTTAGAAGGGCAGTGTCTCAAGTCATGCAATATCTGTCCATAATTCATAATAGGATTGATAGTCCCCAAATACTAGAGCGTGTCCGCATCTTGGTCCCTGGGAACGTGTCAGCAAACTCGCAGGGACAGGTGGCACCGCGGCGCCGCACGCGACTGCTGGAGCCCCCCCCCTCCCCCCGCGCACGTACCGAGCGCGCTCGTCAAGCGCCCACCAACCGCGCACTCCGCATTATTGGGGACATACTTGCACAGCACAACGAGCTAGACTTATTTGCCGGATATATTTGGATTAGGACATTTGTATAAAGAAATTCAAATAATTTTAAATAAATTCTAGCCATCAAACTTACGTATATTGTTTTCATAATTAATTATTATAATTGCTTTTCTTATTTTTTTATTTTTTTTATTATTATTATTGCTATTTTATTTTAATATTAATGTATTTATGGACTCAGATTGTATTTTTTATGATTTCTTTTCTATGATATTATTGATGTATTGTTAATTAGGATATTGTAAAATAATTTTGCTATTACCTATATAATGACGAGGATGTGTAATACCGAATTGTTAATCTTATAAGCGTTTTGGATGTGTCATCTGTTAGCTTGTAAGATGAAATGAAATAAAT
This sequence comes from Parnassius mnemosyne, assembly GCA_963668995.1. Taxonomy (NCBI): domain Eukaryota; kingdom Metazoa; phylum Arthropoda; class Insecta; order Lepidoptera; family Papilionidae; genus Parnassius; species Parnassius mnemosyne. The sequence continues at coordinate 51,746,502 of CAVLGL010000002.1, forward strand.
AAATAAATAAGAGTCATTCCATCTTAGTCCTCTCGGGGACAAAGCATCTGCATTTTGATTCTTTATTGAGGATAAATGTAGATGTTTATGAGTCACAGCAATCACTTACCATCAGGTGGACTGTATGTTCGTTTGTCACCCATATCCTATAAAAAAGACTAAGGTCTGGATTGCCATGAATTTACATAACAAAAATTATGTGCAAAATAATATCATTCATAAGATTTCCTAGATTAAAACTTACATAACTTCATTAACTTGGGTTTAAATTTTAGTATTCAATTTTTAATTCGACTGGATATGTGGAAACGCAAGCTGATAGAAACGTGCTAAGCGAAACTGATAAGAACCTTCCTAGCTGACAACTTAGGAAATTGCAAGTGGCGCCTGACCCCATCAGACGCACGGTGTGTGTCTTTTTTTATATCAGAGCAATATAAACCTTGTTGATCTATTCACTAGGTTTCTATCATCGAAATACGATTCGTTTTCATTTACGTTCCGTTATATAGTACAGAAAGTGCATGAAAAAAAAGCATTATTTTATAGAATAAGGGTGATAAACAAGCGCGCAGTCCACCTGATTGTATGTGGATGCTGTGACCCATAGACATCACATTTATTGTCAATTATGTATCAAAATGCAGATGCGTTGTCTATCTTAAGTTATTTTTATTTGACTTCACAAAGACATCGCAAAGTAAAAATAAAGTTTTCTTTTCTTTCCTTTTTGTCACCCCTGAGTTATCTACGTGGTGGAGTCATACTGCAGCTATAATATAGTTGTAGACTGGGGAAGGACCACGCTCTCACAGAATACCAGCGTAAATGCGTTATGTTTCGTATGGTGATTGTAGAGAACCAGAGACCCTTTTAACTGGAAATGAGATATTCCATCTTAGTCCTCAGGGGTGACAACGTATTTGCATTTTGATTCTTAATTGAGCATAAATGTAGATATCTATGGGCCATAGCATCCACTTAGACATATACAAATACATAGATAGACATAGACATACATTTATTCAGCAACTTACACTCTGTTTAAACAGTCGCAAATCGTTTAATGAGTGAGCTACAATAGGACTCCATAGGAGTAGACAAATGTTATATGACCTTTACAATGAAAGATTATATAATCATAATGTTTCATTTAGAGAATATGTAAAAAAGATATTTCAAAATATTTAAAAGATTATGTTGTGCAGCCAAGTCTTTATATTGAAGAAACAAAATTAAGAATACCTCTTGTTTGGAGTATAATCAACAGTGAAACTGGCAAGATGAAACTACACAACACAAAATTTCAATTAACTTTTAACAATAATTTGACAACATCAGATCAAGACATTGCAACGGCTTTTGAACAATATTTTACTGACATTCCGATCTTGACTACAAAGTCACTCAATTCCTTTCCTGCTATCACCGAGTCATTACTCAAACAAAAGTAAATGTCTGTAAAAAAAATTGTATTTTAATAAAATATTATGAGGTGATATTATAAAATATGTCAAAACTATTCATATTATGAAAACAGCAGATCTATGGGGGATTTCTGTTAAAGTTATTGCGTCTATAATATATGCGATCGCACCCCAACTTGCTATTATTTTCAATGTAGTAACTAGTATCGAATCTGGTGTGTTTTAATAAAAATTAGTAAATTGATACCTTTATGTAAATCTGGCAGTACATTGGATCCCACTAATTTAAGACCTATTTCTGTACTGCTAATGCTCAGTAAAAGTTTTGAAACAATTATTCTAGATCAAATGTTAAGTTTTCTTAATGTAAATAAATTACTCCGTAACAATCAGTTTGACTATACAAGGACTCACTCGACAAATGATGCCAGTGTTGAGCTATTCAAACATATTTTCTGTGCATGGAAAAATTCAGAAGATACTTTGGGTATATTTTGTGATCTTTTCAAGGCTTTCAATTGTGTTCATCATGAGACATTAATCAGGAAGCTACATCATTATGGTGTAAAAAACGTAGCACTTAAACTTGTTATGTCATGTCTAAATAATAGAACGCGAACAGTTGTTATTAATGGATGCAGTTCTTCCCGATCGGTAGTATCTATGGGTGTTCCTCAGGGCTCAGTTCTTGGGCCATTTCTGTTCTTAGTTTATATTAATGACTTACCTTACTTGGTGGGCAATAACCATGATATAGTATTATTTACTGATGATATTTCGTTGATTTTCCGACTAAAAGGGCAATTATTGAAATATGACAAAGTGAATGCTATATTAAAAGTAGTACACTGGTTTAACGTTAATAATTTGCTTTTGAACGGTAATGATACGAAATGTATTAAATTCACTACACCTAATGTTAAACAGATGTATACCAATGTGCTTTTAAATGGGGAGGAGCTGGGTCTTGGTTGAATCCACTATTTTTCTCGGAATTAAACAAAAAAGATTCGAAATTTTGAAGAAAAAATAATTCAATGGGGCCCTCATATACCCAAACTAGCTAGCAAACTTAGTTCTGCAGCATATGCTGTAAAAAGATTAGATACCTTACATGTGTTGAAACAGCTAGATGAGTTTATTTTAGTTATTTCCATAGCATAATGGCATATGGAATCTCGCTATAAGGTATATATAGATATATAGTAATGCGACTAACATTGAAACTATCTTTGTTTTGCAAAAGAGAGCCATAAGAGCAATTTATAACCTAGATCCGAAGCAATCCCTTAGAGAAAAATAAAATGAAATAAATATATTACCTTTAGTCTCTCAATATATTCTCGTAGTTATACCAGTTACTCGACTCCAAAGAGTCAGTGACTCCTTCATGGGGCGATGTATTAAATATTATTTTATAAATTGTGCTTTTTAAAAGAAGTACCGCTGGGTTACTTGCTGGTTCTTTCCAGGACAGAAGATTTTTTGCGAACCAGTGGTAATAGTAAAAAATTACTTTCAATAATTATTCTATACACTCATGCAGTTTTGATACAGAAAATAAAATGATACATAAAATATCAAAGATAAAAGTAAATAAGAAAAATACAGACATAAAATGATCCGATTGCATGAAGGATGTGATGCTGAAAAGGGCACTGACTCAACATAATGCCATCGCAGGATTGCGGTAGCGTTGGTTTTCAGCAATGTCCATTGAGTTTAGACTCGCCCGCGAGAGTATTGTTCACTTTATTTCTATCTTCGAGAAAGATGTTATCAAAATAATAAAATAAAATAATGGAAATTAAAACTTACCTTCAGGTGGACATATTGGTAATATTGGCCTTCCATTTACGGTGCAGACGATCGTTTCACTTGATAGCAGCTCGATGTTTCGATAAAGCGCCTTATCCGGCTCTCGACGGTCTCACCTTAACGATTTCGCACGTATACTTTGTGAGGAGCGTATTCAGCTCCTATACCTTTGAGAGTTGCTCGTTTGTCACCCTTATTCTATAAAAAACGCAACAACATGTAAAACTATAGTAAATTCCTCATCATATTTTTCATCAGCAGGCCAAATTTCAAGCTAAAGAACAAAGATCATATAAATAAAAGATAACTTAAAAATATCGTCTTCATCATCATCATTACAGTCCATCAAAAGTGCACTGCTGAAAGTGTGTTTAGCAGTGCACTTGTGATTGGCTGTAGTGTTCTTTGAGAGTGTTTTGTAGTATTCCTTGGGAGAAGCCTATGCGTCTCCCAATTAATACTACAAAAAACGGTCCAGGTGGTACAACACCATCAAGTGGGAGATTGTATTACACTTCGTTTACCGGTAAGAAACTGTCAATCGAGAACCTTTCTTTCCCATCGGTTGTCAAATCTTCGAGCTTTATGGCCGGCCTCTTGCCACTTCAACTTACTGATTCGTTGTGCTATGTCGGTTACTCTTGTTCTACTGTGGATATCCTCACAATATATTTATCTGTCATGCAGATAAACTCTGAGAATAGCCGATATATATATATATATATATATATATATATATATATATATATATATATATATATATATATATATATATATATAATTTATTAGAATGACTGTTATATTGTAACAAGAATGAAAAAGCTATTTTTTGAAAGGCCGGCAACGCATCTGTAATTCCCCAGGTATTGGAGTTGTTCATGGGCGGCGGTAGTCATTTCTTATCGGATGAGCCACATGCCCTTTTGCCCTTTCTTAATTAAAAAAAAAAACGTAATTGTGTACTTCGACCAAAACCAGTCACACTGGAACATTCTTTGATCTTCCTCATATCTTGGCACATACTTCTTACAAAGTTTATACAACGACACGTCCCAAAAGTTTAAGTATGACAAGATGCGACCAAACATAAATGGAAATGAGAGACGTTGGCTGACATTGGCGCAGGACGCGTCAGCTCGCTATACAAAAAACCACGTGCCTTTCCGAATCAATGAACGATTGAAGCTTAGGCCAGCGTCGCTTAAACTTTAGTAATATTTCTATTCTATTTCTTTATTAATTAAATCTAGATTATAAGGCGTTGCCACTGGGCCTGATTTTATTGTTCATGAGCATGTCTTTGTCGCCGCATATTTATAATATTAATTGAAGTGCTAAAAAACAAAATATACTGCATGTGTGAGAAATTGAAAACATTTTGAGGTTAACTGAAGGCCAATTCGCACTAAAGCAGCGACGAGAGCGCATCGCTGCATTTTGTAGATCATTGCCTTTTCAAAAAAGGGGCTGGTCCATGTTTTCTATTACTCAATTAGCCCATAAAAACAAAAAAAATCATATATAAAATAGAATTGACTGCCTTATTAGCTTTACATAATGGTATATTTTCATACATTCATTCAGTCATTATAGGCTATCACAAGTTCACTGCTGAATAAAAGCCTCCCACATAGATTACTTCACAATTAATAGTTATTTTAGTTACAAGTTAGTAGTTATTTTGAGCTGTTATCTATTTAATAGCGTATTAAGTGAAATTAAATTGTATGAATTTCTTATTTCAATGCTAAAAGGTGTGAAGTGAGTGGTGAACGCGTTGTTTCGTCAATAAAATGAAAGTGATTATAGTATTTCTGTGTTGCGATGTAATAAGGGAATTTATTATGTGCAGTTTTCAGCTGACCAATTACAAGTAGGCATACAATACAGTGTATTGATCGAAACTTATGAAAGTAAGACTGTCCGTCTTCACATTTTTGGCACCTATATATTGTAAGCGTCGATTAAGAGAAATACCAGAAAAAAATTACGCAGTAATAACCTTGACGCCGGAACAACTGTCTCAAATAGATTCATAGAATAGCCCAAATGATTAGTAAGCTGAAGTGGCAATGGGCCGGCCATATAGCTCGAAGAACCGACAACCGATGGGGAGGAAAGGTTCTCGAGTGGCAGCCTCGTACCGGTAGTCGAAGTGTAGGATGACCCTCCATTAGATAGAGTGACGACCTAATAAGACATGGAGGAAGTCGATGGATGCAGGTGGCTGAGGACCGTGCTTTGTGGCATTCCTTGGCCTATGTTTAGCAGTGGACTTGTGAAGGGCTGTAATGATGATGATGAAACTTCATTTATATACTTTCATAAGATTCATAGAAATCAGAAGAGACCTTTGCAGCTGATTTAGAACTAACAATAATTTCTAATACTGGAAAAGGAGTACAATGGATAGCGCTGTAAGTTTAATCACGGAAGTTTGAGCATCGCTGAGCCGTCCAGTGGACCGCGCGACAGGTTGTATTGCTGTTTTGACAGCTCGCCGGGACACCAGCTTTATTTTAACAATATAATACAAACGTACCATTGTCCGTCTGTCTGTTGAAGCTTCAAACAAGTTAAGACATTCCTCGGGAGAATTTTATTAAAATTGTAAAATATTTGCATTGTTGTGCGAAGTAAATAAAACAATATACAAGCTTCTAAAGGGACCTGTGTGGCCTAGTTTCATAAACGTTGAGTTAAAGAAAGACATACTTCAACGTTACGTCACTTGTCTGTATAGTAATTAGCGTTGATTACGTTTAAAAAGTCAACTTGGTCAGCACCAGCACCACAGATCTCTAAATTCTCCTCCTCCTTGATATGTTATTCCTCTAACATATGGGTTATTTCACTTGTTCGGTGGATGTGAGGGGGACGTGGGGGGGATGGTGCACGGAGCATAGTAATTGTTGCAAGACTGTAATTTATTAGGCAGACAGTCCACTTGATAGTAAGTGGATGCTGTGGCCCATATGGGTACAGTCAAATCTATCCACACATAAAAATCACAAACATTCTACAAATATTAGGAACAAACACAAGCTAGTTATACCGGTTACCATATAATTTTTATGCACTAAACCAGTTACACGACTCCAAATAGAATGGAATAGAATAAAATAGAATAGTACAGAACAGAATAGAATAGAATATAATAATTTTTATTCAATATAGATTACAATACTTATTGCAAGTCAGTACTGGTTCGGACAAAAAAACCTCTGTCCTGGAAAGAACCAGCAAGAGACCCAGCGGAACTTTATTTTTTAAACAGAGTCAGTAATTCCTTCATGGGGCAATGTACACGTTTTTAAAACGAAATTAAAGAAAATATTCAAGACCTATCTATTAAAAACTTTTTAATTTTATTTTGCAGTAAAAAACATGCGTGAGTGTTGTGGAACATGCGGTTGGAACGAAGTTCTTTTCGCAGTATTTTTTTAAAGTACTATTAATGCTATTAGATATTACTAATATTCCCTTTAACCACTTCTGGTAAGCTTAAAACGCTTGTGTTAGAATTAGAGGTGGTTCACGACAGTAGTCTAATCGCGGATTCGAACCCACGACCTTTCGAGTTTGCGGTCGGCGCCCTGCCATTAGGCTACTGACGCTTCTAATATCCTATTATTGATAAACGTATTATATTATTGATTAACAAATACAAATAAATGAATTACTAGCGTCTATTAAAATGAAGCGTCATTTAAAATAAAATAATATTTCTTTCATGGCAAGATAAGAAAAAGTGCGAGGGAGATGGATCTTATTCCATCTCGCTTCCTTATAGCCGCCAAGGCACTACACTACATCAAAAGGGTCGTGACGGAAATATCTTACACTTTTTTTCGCCTAGCACCAATCCACCAAATTCGTACCATGCGATAAAGAACTACGTTCCAAATATTGTTCAATAAGGGTTAATAAACCATGTAATAACCTCTTGAAATGAGCTACCATGCTGTTTCTAAATGTTTTCATACATAATTCTTTAAAATATTATATTGTAAATTACTCGTAATGCTTATAAAATGTCCCGATGTAATTGAACGCAATTGAAGTATTTTATACATAAAACTGTTATTCAATTTTTACCCTGTGAATAAATTGTAACTGAATATTGAAAAATCGTCCATAAATGAAATAGAAATAACAATTTGATTAATTGCTAATAAATTATGATAGCTTCGACAGGTGCTATCTGTGATAACGTTAATCGGATTACTGATTAAACATAGCTGCTAGTTGCAATGATTTTAATATACCTAATTGATTTGTTTCGAGATTACGCAAGTTGTGGCGACTTCTTTCGTGTCATATAGAAAAATGTAAACATCAAAGAAAACATTTACTGTTAGCTTATCAAAAGTCCACTACCGAGCATAGGCTTCTCCCATAGATTTCCTCATAGGAAGGGATCATAGTTGTCACGATGGGCAGGAGGGTTGGCAACCACAGTTGTTTGTTTTTGGTTGTTATTAAGAAGAGGGTGACGCCCATCTCCCGGTTTGTTCCCCTCTGTCGCCTCTTACAACACCCATATACCGATATGGGGTAGTGGATATTCTAACATCGCCACTAAATGGTGCGGTGTAAGAATACTTGTACCATTTCATCATCATCATCTTCATTACAGCCCTTCACAAGTCCACTGCTGAACATCCGCCTCACCCAAGGCTTCCCGTAGATTGCGGTATAACAAATTCATTTACCCCAGAATTAAAATACCCGAAGACAAGGAGCAGTCTGAAAAGTGTGTCATTGCGAAAGCAAATTCTCTCTACAACGGTATAGGCCTCTGTTCACAAGTGGGCATTTATGGATTGACAAATTAGAATATTTTTTACGTGATTAGTTATTTTACATATATAAACATACGAGATAACTTAACAGGCATCTATCGGAGGTTCGTAGGCCATGATGTTTTTCTATTCAGAAGTTATGACAGTCGTCATATCAGTGTGTTGTGTATTGTGTCCACAGAACACTAATACCCTTAGGATTGTGTCTACGGTACGGTTTCTTTGGTTTCTTTACTCATGTGGTATCAGTTTGTGGCAAAGACTGTTGCTATGATTTCCAGCTTTTTTAATAATATGCTTTATTACGAGACGAGTGATCATAGATTTAGATTGAGTCAGGCAGAAGCTGTCACTATCAGCACAGATTAAAAATACAGTTGACAAACACAAGTAATAAGTAAAACTGTAAACGAGAATCGATTTTAAGATTTATATTTATTATGTTAATATTTTATTTTTTAAACTGTTGATAGGTACTATGTTAATTGTAATATATCTATTTACTTTGATATAATCAATCATCTGGTTAAAGGTTAAACGTAGTGATTATATTCTCTTTGCATCTGGTGTAAGTTCTTTTTATGTTTAATTGTTAAAACTTACTCACATTAATCGATTAAAGTAATCGATTTCCTATTCCTATCCTATTCGTGACAAACTTATTTTTAAGATTTCTCGTCTTCCAGATTGTGAATTGGGCTATTTTTTAATGAAATAGAAAAATATAAAGCTTTTTTTAAATCATATTTCAACTGATTACAAATTGGGCCTAAAAATCCCCGTCATGGGTCCAACCGTTTAAGAGTAGTTCACATAGATTAATGATAAGTCATCGCGCGCTCTGGCGATGACTTATCATTAATCTATGAGTAGTTCAGTTATCTACACACGGACAGAAGAACTATTTATATAATTATACATATTAAACCTTCGTCTTGAATCATTTTATCTATTGATAAAAACCGCATCAACATCTGTTGCGTAATTTAACTATGTAGAGATTTTTCGATATCGTATATTTTTGCGAAAACTACCTACACATTGAATAAAACAAATTTTTCGGATTTTATAACGTTTAATTTTAACTTACATATTTGTAATACCCGGCGTTAGTTTCGAGACTTTATTAATTGACTCACGCTTTAGCGTATAGTAGATTTGCCAATATTTTTAGGAATTATAGTACTCTAATCGAACCCCTTGTACAGTAAAATTTTAGATTATATAGAAGGATTGCCATTTCTACCTGTTGTGAACAGATGCGTTCTATAGAAAATCTGCTGGAACAAAAGGGTGACCCCAAAATGATTCATAAGTATTCCATTTTGCTTAATTTCACAACACAAAAAAGAAGAAATAAACATTAAATACACTTCTTAATGCGATCATCCGTATAAATAGCAAGTTTAAAAGATGATCCTCGATAACAGATGGACCGCGTCACTTCGGAACAGGCAAAAAACACAGCAAACAGGTATCAATGACAAGGGACTAAAAGGACGCCCTAAGCCAAAACGCTGGCCACTACAATAGAGTAATCCGACAGTAGCTGAGCCATACACAGAATCTTTTGTATTCCTAAATTCTTTGGCCTCAGATATAGCAATTGATCAATGACCTTTTTACGTTATATTTTTTTTATATTTTATTTTTATTTTAGAAATAAATTTAATTGAAATTGAAGCGACTCTTTTTTTCAGCCAGGCAAAATTGATTTTGAGTTTCTTTTTAAAAACTAATTACTAGCAATGCTATTAACACTACTAAATATAATGTGTATCGTCAAAAAGGAAAATCAATCCTTTAGTGTTTGAAAAAAAAAACACTATACCTACCAGTAGATTATAAGTTGCTAAAAATAAATTAATTTAGCCATTATCTCTTACAACACAAGTCAAAGTCTTTTTTCTGAAGAATAGGTATAACCCACTACAGCCATAGTTGAACTAAGCTGTTTTGACTGCTCATCATGATGGACATGGGTTTGAATCCCAGGTTGGGCCGGTTTTACTGATAAGAAATTCTAAGTAACAGTACGAAGTCAGGAATTTGGTGGTGTTTCACCCCCGTGCCTCGGAAAGCACGTAAAGCTGTTGGTGCTGGGCCTGATCTCTCTCAGGTCGTTTTCCGTCGTCATAGGACTATGAGAATGAAGAAATGTAGAGTGCACCTGTGCTTGCGCACACACTTGTGCATCTAGTCCTTCGTTCACTAGCCTCTGTTGAGCCGCCGCCTTGACCGAAATTCGATGTGAAGAACATTTTAGCTATTAGTGTTCGTGTTAGGAGTGGCCCACGTAGAGATGCATAATGGGTGTGAACTACGAAACAACAATTACCTACGAATAACAATTATGCTATTGTTGCCTAAAGCTTTAACCAGCGCAGAGCGGTTCGAATCGTCGACCACCGAGTTTTTTCCAATCGGTTTGATACACTGGCACTCTATATATGATCAATTAAGAACCAAGGTTATTTAAGCATGACTATACATTAAGTATTTGCATGCTAATCATTGTATTATATATATTTTTATCTTATTCACTATATAGATACGAAATCTACCATTCATTGTTAATTTTCTGTTTTTTTTTTTTTAATCTTTATATCACCAATAGTTTAGAGGCCAGCGCGGAGCGGTTCGAATCGTTGACGACCGAGTTCGTTCCGATCGGCTTGACTCACTGGCACTGCGTAGAGATGTTGCATCTGTTTGCGTATTTTATCGAATCTATCACGGGGAGTGCTCTAAGGAATTGTTCGGACTAATTCCAGCCGTTCAATTTCAACATCGCACATCCATACCATCTGGATGATTGGCGGACCACCACTGTGCGATTTAGAAGAAGTTTTCTTCCTCGCACAACTTCCTTGTGGAATCGATTACCACCAGCGATTTTTCCGGACGGATACAACTTAGAGACCTTTAAGAAAAGAGCCTACTCCTTTTTAAAAGACCGGCAACGCATCTGCAATTCCCCAGGTGTTGCAGTTGTTCATGGGCGGCGGTAGTCACTTACCATCAGGTGATCCGCATGCTCGTTTGCCCCCTTCTCCTATAAAAAAATATTTGAAGCGAGACGTTTGTAAATGGGGGCGGAGACGGGAGTCCAATAATGAATTATCGACCTGTAAATCGGGTAGTCTATATCGGGAAAATAGAGGAAAGTCGATGGATGCAAGTGGCCGGAGTGGACCATGTATTGTAGCATTTTTTGAGGGTTAGCAGCGGATTTGTGATGAGGATGTAATTATAATGATGATGATAGTGATGAGTTGGCACAACCTGATCAACAAAGAAATTGTTCAGTTTGTCAGTTTCATAATCTCTGTCTGTAGGTACTCTATATCTGTCTGTTGTTTTTCGACGTAATTAATCAAAATTTCTCATGTGAAGCCCCGTTTTTACATCAACAATAAAAGCTGACAACAAACTAACCTAATAGTTAGCAATACGAACAGTCAAACTATAAGATCTTTTAAGGTTAATTGTTGTGGTTAAATGTGGATGTTAGTGGTGTGAAAAGCGATACTAGGTATTCTCTATTTGTAAAAAAAATAATATTACTTTTAATCTAAAGTACTTATCTATTATTTGATAACGTGATTATAATTTATTGCCTATCTCAGATAGCTACCGTGCCTAAGGTTAATCTAAACCGCAGACTCAAAATTATGTTACGCTAATAACGGACGATGTAGATTGTAGAACTTGAAACAAATGAACTACCTAATTTTTTATTCGTTCATGCATAACCTATAAAAGTTCACTGCTAAACATAGGCCTTCCCAAAGATTGCTTAATAGGGAGGACTTTGCTATAGTTGCCACGTTTGTCAGGCGGGTTAGCAAACGTAATTTTTATTTCTTAAGTTGTTATCAGGAAGATACTGCTGCCCATCTACTATTCTAGTTTCCCTCTGTCGCCTTTAACGACACGCGCGGGACGACTTGGGGTAGTGGATATTCTTACACCGCCCCTGCATAGTAAATAATTACCTAATTATTGAGTTGGTATTATTGCTATGAATATTTTGTAAGGCGCATCTTTCGTAAGGTTGTATTATTTTCTTTTTTTTTTAAATATCTAAGCGACCGAGCTTTGTTAATCGCTAGAACAGAAAAATAATTATCTCTAAGATTATATTTATCTAGATAAATTTTTGGTTAAAAAATCTTTGGGTTGCCGTGTAGTGACCGCGTAAAAAATCCACTAACACAATATCATCTCGGGGGTGTCGTAATATACGACAAAAGGAAATTAAGGTGGAAGCGCCAGGGTAGCCCGCGAAATTCAAATTTTCTTACGTTTTTGCAATTTTCAGGTCATTGTACGGTTGTATGTTTGACAAACTATGATTCGCGACCGTATCGAGTATGTATTTACAGAATTATAATCATTACAATCATCAATACAACCGTCTATGTTCGTATAATTCCAACGTATGGCTATTGCCAGAAAAACTCATTCAAAGGGATTATATGAACTTAGAGGGTTGTATTAGTGATTTTAATAATAATAATTCTGTAAACACATACTCGTTACGGTTGCGAATCATATTTTATTAAACATTCAACCTGACCCTGACCTGCAAATTCCAAAAAACGCAAGAAAATTAGAATTTCGCTGGCCATCCAGGGTGGCCAGCGAAATTCTAATTTTCTTGCTTTCACCTTAAACAGGCAATTTACAGTAGCATCTTTCTGACAACAACTGAATTTAATATAAAAAACTGTGGTTGCCTACCCGTTCCATTTAACTTTTTTCTTTAACTTTTCTTTAACTTTAACTCTTTTTGAGAAACTATATTAGATGCGACGCTTGAAAGGCAATAAGGCAAAGGCGACATATTGGCAACTTTATACTAGAGCATTTTAAAGTTTTTTTTTTAAATATATTGTAAAAGAATCGCCTATTAGTCATAACTATTTGTTTCCAACGGATTTTAGATACAAATTAAAGGCTTAGTAAACTCGCATTTAAAGATTATGAATATCTCAATATTTTATGAAATAGTGGCGGGTAATAATAATTTCATCAATATCACATTTTTAACAGTGGTAGAGCCACGCGGCAGCTTTTGCTGTCGCACGGATGGGCCGGCTCGAACCGGGGTAGTACCACGACCTCACAGAAAACCAGCGTGAAGTAGAGGTTTACCTCTGCGTTTCGATTGGTAAGTGCAGGTGGACGGAGGCCCTTTTTACTGGAAATGAGGCATTCCATCTTAGTCCTCACGGGTGACAACGCATCTACATTTTGATTTGTAACAGAGAATAGATGTAGATGTCTATGGGCCGCAGCAACCACTTACTATCAGGTGGACTGTGTGCTCGTTTGTCACCCTCATCCTATAAAAAAAAACAAACATGTAAATGTTACTTACCGACATCAAAATTTTATTATGAATCAAATAAAATTAAGTATACCTCATTATTTTATAGTTGTATATGAAGAAAAATGACGCATCCAGAAGTAACGCATATTTGACATAGGTAAAATGATCTAAATAGAAATAAAAAACTTTTCTGACGGCCAATTTTAATAATGCAAATTAAATATGGTTAGTGTTGGATTGTTTTGAACAAGTTTCAATGAATTAAGGTTTCACTACACAAAATCAAGGACTTTCGGGCAAAGCATTTTGACGGACATCGTCATCATCATTATCATTACAGCTTTTGTAGGTAGTAATCTACAATCACCCACTACTGAGTAATTAAAGCATTATCCACTACGCTGGTCTAGTGCGGGTTGACGGAGGTTTTAGACCAGTGACTAACCCTTTGTTAATGACGACTATATTATGTATCTGTAACATACGAATATTGCAGACAAATCCCTCCCTCCCTCAAAGTGAATATTTAAGATATCTTAAATCAACTGTTTGTAAAAATAAACTAACATAATTACTATTATACCAATACTATAACTAAAATAAGTAATTTTTAAATTAGTATACGTAGGTAAAACACAATTTTAACTAAGAAGAAAATAGCTGTCGAGTATTTAAAATATTCTAAAATTACAAAAACCTTTCACAATCCACACAACATGTGTGAAAATATTTTGGTGAACTATCAATTAAACAACACAATTTAAGATCAAGTCTTATACATTTAGAGCATTAGTAATTACTCATGAGATATATAGGTACCTAAGGCATATTAATTTTTTTATTCGACAGTTCGGTGAAGATTATTCCATATTTTATTACCAACAGCCACTCAAAATCTGCTTTGCAGTGCGTATAAGCGACAAAACAAAATATATGCAACAGGGGTAAGCCCATTTTTATACAAATTTCATATCAGAAATAGTTATCTAAGTAACAAAAACAGTAAAAAAAAACGGCAGGTAAAATATTACCAAATGACAAAATATATACTTTTTAAGCGGGAAACATACTACTATATTACGTCTTTAAGTCCAGTTCATTTAGGAAAAAATACTTAATGAAAACGAGTAGGTACATAATTAAGGTGTGTTAAAAAGTCTTAAAGTACAAGAGAAAAAAAATTTAATCTAGTAAAATTTCTTAAGTGATGCTTATACCCTAGATGCCGTAAGGAAAAAACAACACTTTATGTTTAATCGCATTAATTTGAGTCAAGGCAAAAATTACTAAGTGTATAAACCTACCAAACAAAAATTATTTATAAATTAGTGAAATTTTAATCGCTTGGTCGCTGAAAACTGAAAAAAGGACAACAAAACATCCTAACGGTACGAGAGTGACATTGCAGAATACGAGTATTTTGCTGGTTTCAATGATGTATATAACTCAATATCGCCCAAAATCTCGCTTGGTAATTATTGCCTTTCAAGCGTCAATATATGTAGGTACTTATATGTCGTAGGATAATAGGATCGAATCTTTAAGAAAATCCTAGGACGATCTTATACAAATTAAATGTAAAACAACCCAATGTTGGGACTTCAACTAAACTTCAAACTCGATGGGATAGAGATATAATACCCAAAAAACAGCGTTGTTTAATGTTGTTTGTCGGAGTCTATAGGCTGCTGTAGTTATTCAGTCGTTTCACCTACAAGGCCTTGTGGGTCTCAGACAGCATCCACGTTTCTAAATAGTGTACAAATAATGTATTAACCCTCCACTACATGGGAAAGAAAACAGTAAAACTCAACGTGGTATTTTGTGTCCATTTATTTCCATTACAAAATGAAATACTTATATATTTAAAAGTTACAAAAGTTTAAAAATAGATAAAAACAATCATATTGACGCTTGACAATATGATAATTTTTTCAACAGTTTAAAAATAACGTTCGAGAATTGCGTAAATATCGTTATGTACAACTTTTGATGCGTGTCTTCTATATTCAAGAAATGTTTACTTTTCAATAACCTTTCATTTTATTAGATATAGATACTTACATAAGAAATTTAGATAATAATAGAACTATCTACATATAATATTCCATAATATATATTGATAGCTGTATAATTTCTAGATTTAAAATTCTGTTGATCGCATCGTCTCAATGTTTTATTTAAAAATATTTTTAAAAAACATTTACTCGCGGCTCCGTTCTAGTTTAATAAAAAACCGACAATTTGTTATTGAGCCACTGATTAAAAATACTGTGAATTGGAACAGACTTTTAGTTCGCGTAGTGTATATTTTCTTTGCTTTTAGCCTGTCTGACTTTTTAGTCTTTTTTATGCAAATAATATAGCTTAAGTCCAATTCTCGTTTGCCATGACTGTGCCACATTAAAAACATCAAAACAAACTTTCACAATTGTAATATTAGTAGTACTCGCGCTTAGTTATACTGTGGCGGACTGGTGTATAATGTAACAACTCTACGCAGCAGTAGTACGCGCCCGTCTTCCCGTTCGTATCGTGGAGATTTTTGCAACGGAAAAGGGAGCGCTAAAAGCCTATAACATCCGGAATATCTTGCATTAAGTCTTCGTAAGTTGCCTACTGAATGGTTGCACAAAGCATCGTAAAGTTTTGTTGAAACTATGTCCCTGTAAACGTTTTACGAGCAGATGTAGTCGGGATATTTTATAAGTTTAAATTAAAAAGTAATATATTCTAAATGTTGTGATATATGAGTATTATTGCAGTTTCTAATAAAATAGAAACAATTATTAAATAGTTAATTAATTAATTCATTTATTTGAAATGTATTATATTAATATTTTCTATAAATAAGATATAAAAGACGTGGCGTACTTGGCATTTTTGCTTCCTTGATACTTGCTATTAAATAAACATGGTAGACTTTTCAAAATTCCTTTGGGATTAAGAGATTTTAAAAACTATACAATAAAACTAAAGCTTTGGGATGGGATTTCTTTTTAATTTTAAACGCGCATCTCATTTGCGAGTTCGAGTCGATTCGAGACGATTCGAGTGAATGTTAGGTACCTATTATGAAAATTGAATGTAAATGACAGAAGCTTTTCGTTAACCTGTACTGCAGAAACAACAGCTTATACTGGAATTGTAAATAATTATTGTGTCTATAACTGATTATTGTATTGGTTCTGAGATATTTAAATTGAAATTTTGCTTTACAATTTTGGCGGAACTAAAGGTAACATTATTGTGTCTGCTTAGGGACTCTAGGACTCGTTATAATCTTTCATGTGACATTTAAATACTTCTACTCCGTAAGGATTTAACATAGAGAATTCAGTTTCATAACATGAATTCTAGTGTTTGTTTGTTTGATGAAGCATTTTAGTATCTACAAGTAGCATTTTGTAATTTAAGGTAATTAAAACCTATTGAGGTGAAAGACCGTTACATTTACCTAATCAAATAAGGCAAGTGTGACAGTAAACTTCTTTTTGTAGTTACTTTTTTATTATCTGTAGTTTTCGACAAAATTCAAGAGATGATACTAATCGATCTATAAACGATTAGAACGTCCATTTTTGTGTAACAATGAGTTTTTCCCCACATGGGGCAAGTATTCAGAGTAGTTTAAAAACATGACGTCTGTCGATAAAATAGTTGAAGCTATGTACTTAACTGTCGGTATAGTCAATAGCTTAAAAGTTCAAAAAGTTCAAGGAAATTGACAAAAAATGTGATTACGTCGCATAATTTGCATTTGTTATATTTGCCTCACTGTCATACTTACCTCGGATGAATATATATTTAAAAAAAGTTTGATTCTGTTTTGGTGCCTACCAAAGGTTCTTTATCCAAATAAAATAAATGAGAAAAAGTGTCACAGTCGTAAACCATAGACAAAAATTATATTTTTTTTGCAAGTTTTAATGCGATGACATCCTGGCTACATGTATAAAATAATGGCGCAGTTTTTGACTAGACTATTGGCAGTATCTTAATGGTTGTCTCGGTTATTCCTTGCGACTCCTGCTTTGAAGCCCAGTTTGTCGTCTGCAGTGTAGTGAAAAGTGCGCTGTCTACCATCGGCGTCCGTGAAGCTGTAGAAGCCACGTACTGAGTCACCATTTCGGGTCTCGTGAGGTGATTTTAAGTCTCCAGAAAACTTGTTCTGAAATTTAACAAAAATAATAATTTTAGTTATCACCATTGTAATTGTGTTATTTTTTTTAAAGAATAAGAGTGACAAACGAGCACACAGCCAATCTGATGGTAAGTGGATGCTGTGGCCCATAGACATCTACATTTATCCTCAGTTAAGTATCAAAATGCAGATGTTTTGTCTACCCAGAGGACTAAGATAGAATACCTCGTTTCCAGTAAAAACCCTTCGTAATTCGGTTCGCTACACTCTCCATACGACATACAGCATTAGGCTGCTATTTTGCGCTGCTATTTTCTGTGAGAGCGTAGTCCTTCCCCGGTCAAGCCAACGCATTCATACTACAACCACAATAAAGCTGCAGCGTGACTCTACCATGTGTAAAAATAAAATAAGCCACACTACAGCTATATTATGGTTGTAGAACGAATGGATCAGCTCGACCGGGGTATTACCACGCTCTCACAGAATACCAGCGTAAAATGGCAGCTTGACACTGCTGTGTTTCGTATGGTGAGTGTAGAGAACCGGAGACCCATTTTACTGGAAAAGAGGCATTCCATCTTAGTCATTACGGGTGACGACGCGTCTGCATTTTGATTCTTTATTGAGGATGAATGTAGATGTCTATGGGTCACAGCAACCACTTACCATCAGGTGGACTGTGTGCTCGTTTGTCACCCTATCCTATAAAAAATATTTTATTCAAAAGTTTTCTAAGCCACTGCACGGTAATATCTTTTCGTTTTTTGATAAAAATTCAATGTATGTAAATATGCAAATTAATGTATCGTTTCAAGCAATATATAGGAAACCAGTATATATTTTAGAAAGTAATTAAATAATGTATTCTTGTCTTATGAATGTTATGTGTATTTATTAGGTAAATGAGCACTTCCACCTATACAGAATGAAAAATTGAATGTGATTTATGGGCAACAACTACGCGTGCGCACGCTCCTCTGTGTGCGATTCAATTCTCAACGTTTTTGCCTACCGAGCGACCCTTACAAATGTGTGCGTGCTTGGTAAAATAGTAGACAATCAGTTAAAATAATGCATAACCACGCATTTTAAAGTAAAAAAATAACAGAACGTTTGTGATTTTTTAAATTAATTTTTCTTCGCCATTTGTCTTTATTTCTTATTCCGAACCTTCTCTAAAAATTTCACTTGATATTGCAAAAAAAAAAGTAATAAAAAGCATTCTTTAATAAAAGGGGCTTAGGGTAAGTCCGCATATGTCCTAGAAATTTTTATATCCTAAGACATGCAGGTCTCCACGTGGTGAATCAACACTTAAAACTGCCTATTTAACAATATCATTGGCGACGACGGGGATTTAATTCGGCTTGCTAACTTACTATGAAATTTACAGCGCGCCCTTTTATTTCCGAAGTACGTTACACAAGACAGAAATTTAATTCATTAAATATTACATACATAGTCATTTTAATTATTTAATTCAACCACAGGTCATGCTCGATTTAAAACAAATAATCAAGAATGTGCTCTGTAAATAATGTTAATGAAAACAAAACAAAACACGGAGCGATTGTGCTTGAACGTTGTGAACACAGATAAATGATATGATAACCAAATTGACACTTAATATTTGAATCTGTTTAATTTTTTACTAGCTGTAATTTATTTGAATTGGATTTCATGGGTTTTAATTTATGCGCGGAACCCTAATTCTTTTACTAAAATAAAAGTAACCTAAGTTACTTCTTATAACATCACCTATCTGTCAGTGTCCGGTCAATATCGGTTCAGCAAATTCGGACATTAGCTAGAACAAACAGACAGACAAAAATTTTACAAATCGTGTTTTTGTTGTAAGTACCGTATATACTTTCATATGAATATAGTAAAAAGCTGTTGTTTTATTTCGACATTACAAACAGACACTTCAATTTTATTTATTTGTATAGATTGGAAGAATTTGGCATTTTGCAATTTAACATTAAACTATATTAAATTATGTAAATAATACTTTCATTTTCAATGTTGTGGACAAAAGCTAGCTACATAATTTAATTTGTTTGTCTCGTAGTCACACTATGCGTAGAGTTTGACGTTTTTGTTGTGAGAGAAACGAACATTAATATATTTAGTTATTTATAATCTAGGTTAGGCATTTTTATATCTTTTTCTTGCCTATGTTCAGCAGTGATCTTGTGATGATCTGTAATAATGATGAATGTGGGTTAGGAAAGCTTAATCAAGTATTAAGAGCCGTGGGAGCTATGGGGCTCAGTGCTTCGGATTGCAAATAACAATTTCATTGGTGTCAACTGGTTCGATACCAGCCGGCTCCAATGAAATTGTTGATTGCTGGTTCACCACGTGCTTGGCGGTAAAGGAAATTATCGTTAGGAAACGGTGGACGGCAGTATTTCATACATTCATACATTATGACCTATCAAAGGTACAATGATTTATATAGGCCTTTGGCAGATTATCTTTAAGACGAACTAGGCACATGCCTAGGGTTACAAAGGGGCGCTATCGGTTCGGCTATCGGTATATGGACCAAGGCTACTTTCGAAAACTGACCGAATAATTCAGAGGATCCAAAATGCTTGTGCCAGGTATATACACCACATTCCCCCACGAACTCACGTCAGTCCCTTTTTAAATAAATCGAAGTTATTAAGAATGCCCCAATTAAGAGCACTACATTTAGCAACACTAATGTTCGGTGTCTTTCAAAACAAAAAGCCCGAGTATCTATTAGAAAAACTAAAATGGCGCAAGGATGGTAATTTTAAGGACATTCGTACAAAATCAAATGTCCTTTCAGTACCAAAACACACAACGGCAGCATTCCGCGGTAGTTTCCGATATGCAGCTACTAAATGCTGGAACAACTTGCCCCCACCTATCCGCCAACTAAATACCATCAGCCTTTTCAAGATAAAAGTAAAAGAATATTTTTGTCACTTTAACATTTAGGGCGGATAAAATAGCTGCATTATATTTTCATAGTATTATATAAATATCTATATTGTTTTATTGTATATACTCATTATATTATTTATTATTATATTTTATATATAATATATACCTACTGCATAAATAAAGTGCCCATCCTTTTTTCTTTCCATTATTTTATTTTATTATTTTGATAACATCTTTCTCGAAAATAGAAATAAAGTGAACATACTCGTACTATCCTCGCGGGCGAGTCCAACCTCAATGGGCATTGCTGAAAACCAACGCTACCGCAATCCTGCGATAGCATTACGTTGCGTCAGTGCCCTTTTCAGCACCACATCACTCATGCAATCGGATTATTTTATGACGGTTTTTTGTTATTTACTTTTGTCTTTGATGTTTTTATGTATTATTTTATTTTCTGTATCAAAACTGTGAGTGTATGTTGCTTAATAAATGCATGTCTATGTCTGTCTATGTCTATCAGTGCTAAACTAAAAAAAGAATTAAGTAAGTACCTATGTAGTTGCATAAAATTGACTTTCTCTAGATATGTAGAACTTCTACATCGCCCTCATTCTCTCACGTTTTTCATTCATGTTCAGCCCACCTGTGACGTGTCCTAATTATTTTGCAATTAAACTATTTTATAAATTAAAATTATAGCCATATTTTTCTAATATATATAATATTATTATAATACTAGTAATAATAAATACTAGTAATATAGTTTGTTTGCAAGCTAGCGATCCGCCCCGGCTTCGCACGGTCAATTTCTGGATCTCGACTACAACGCCACTTACCGTGTCTAATTGTGAATCTAAACCATTCTATAATCAACTTAATCACACACACAAAATTTCATCAAAATCGGTTCAGCCGTTTAGGAGGAGTTTAGGAGGAGTTCAGTCACATACACACGAATAGAAAGTTATAAAATATATAATATACATATACTATACAACATATAAACTTTTCTCTTAAACTATTTTGTCTGTTGATGAAAATTGTATTAAAATTCGTTGCATAGCATAAAAGATCTAAGCGTACAGACAGCGAGCAGCAACTTTGTTTTACACTATATGTAGAGAAATGTAGTTATAACTAGCTGTACCCCGCGACTTCGCCCGTGTGTAATTTGGTTTTAATTTTTTTGATCGGAACCTTAAATCTTTTTCTAAACTAATAGCAGCCTAAGTTACTCCTTATATTATTAGCTATCTACCAGTGAAAATCCTGTCAAAATCGGTCCAGCCGTTTCGGAGATTGGCTGTAAGAAACAGACAAACAGACAAAAATTTTAAAAATTGTGTTTTTGTTATAAGTACTGTATATACTTTCATACGCATTTATTAAAAAGCTGTTATTTTGACATTACAAACAGACACTTCAATTTTAATTATTTATATAGATTTATAAAATGTGGTTTTAAATCCGCCTCTATTAATGAAAATACTAGCAATGTTATTTGTTGTTTTTTTTTTTGTATAAAGTAAGTATCAAAGAGATATGTTACATAATTAGACCAACCATAGATATTTACTGGTACGACGCATTCCATCTTGCTATTCAGGGGTACGATGCATCTGCATCTATATTCTTAATCGAGGATAAACGTAGTTATGGACCGCAGCATTCACTAACTATATGCTCGTTGGTCATACTTACTTCTATGTAGAAATAAATAAAAAGAAAACTGTCTTCCAGACTGGTGAACGGAATTCGACGTCCAGACTGGACTTCCGTCATGGCGGTCATATTATAACGGAGCGGAATCATCAGCGCAGGGCAGGATTATAGTGCACGAGTGTATGCGCAAGCATGAGTGCACTCTATATTCCCTCACTCTCATAGTCATGCGACGGTAATCCGATACGGCCGGAGAGATCGCAGGATCGCACATCGAGGCAGTGGTGGATATTCTTACACCGCCATTACACGGCTAGGTTGGACGGACAGACGGACCTGATTACAAAGTCAAAATTAATATGTAGAGTAAATCGTTCTCTAGAACCGCGGTACCTCAGAGGGTTATTGCTCGCAGTAAATTTTACTGTTAACTGTGTTTTCAGTTTACAGGAAAACGGAGCCTCCTAGCTCAATTCTGACAAATCCCCCCCCCCTCCCCCCCGTCACCCCCCCTCACCCCCTCACCACTATCCAGTAGCTGGATAGTCTTCGGTCCCCACCGCATCATTTTTCACTACTCTCAACCCCCTACCCCTAAGTTGACATTTGGACATAGTTTCTGAGGGATGAAAAAATAAAAAATTGCAATAACAAAATAAATATCGAACCGAATTGAGTGGGGTTTTTTGTAAAAAAAAAGCAATAATTATAGAGCTAACAGATTAGACATAGACTGACTCTATATAGAGCACTGCAAAGGTTTTATTTTTTGTTAGTGAACCACTGCCATCTTGCTAACGTCGAGCTGTTACTAGGAACATCGCAATAACTGATTTTGACCCCACCCGGGATTCGAAACTGGGAGTACATAATCAGCAGACGGCACCCGTTAAGCAGACCTCTGCATCAACGGGGCAGTTAAAATAAGAAAACATACAACCGCACACCGCATTGTTGTGCTGTGTTGCGTAAGTTGAGATCGCGAGACGTGACAAAAGGAGGCCGCTTGCGTCGTTTTGCGTGAACGCATGCCTTAAAGTAATTCGGACTTCGCAGCTAACTTTCTGACGTACACTAAACGAAAATGTTGCTCGAAATTGATCGGAGTTAGTAAACGCTTGTCTGGTCTCCCTACACAATACAGCATAATGCATAGCGAAAGATATATAATATATAAACATAAAATATACCTATCTATTATATACTATACACTATATTCTTTAATTCTAATAGGTAGTTATATAGTATATAATACTATACATTATATACCTATACTACCTATTAGAATATGGTAGAGCCATCCTGCAGCTATATTAATAGTATAGTTGTAGCACGAATGGGTCGGCTCTAACGGAGAAGGATCACGCTCCACAGAATACCAGCGTAAAATATTAGCTTAACACTGCTGTGTTTCGTATGGTGAGTTTAGAGAACAGGAGACCAGTTTCATTGGAAACGAGGCGTTCTGTGTTAGTCCTCACGGCAGACAACGCATCTGTATTTTAATTCGCAAACGAATATAGATGTAGCTGTCTCTGGGACCACAACCACTTACCATTAGGTGGACTGTGTGCTCATTTGTATCCCTTATTCTATAAAAAAAATTAAAGAGGAAACAAGAAGAAATTGGTTTGATGAAAAAAATAAGGAAAATGTTTTTATATAGAAGCCGATATTTATTTAAAAGGAATATTTTTGCTGCTTCGAATAGAAAATCCATTCTACGATATTTTAACAGGTACTTAATAGTTTTAAAATTATATAACATGCCAACTTTTACTTTAAAAAAATTGGCAAATTTAAAGTTAGTTAAGAAGCCTATACGTTCCACTGATTTTCTTATTTCTGAGAGGGTATTAATCAGCTAATCTGATAGGTTATACTGAAATGTAGATAAATTTTAATCTGCATTTAAGTATATCCTAATTACGGTACTAACATGCATTTTAAAAACAATTTACGGGAAGAATACTTAAGAATAACTATCCCAATTACTATAAACAATCTATGTGCTTGGAACAACATAACATGGAGTTGACCGATTTTTTTAAGTTTTTGTCTAATTAGGGTTTCAAGTGTTTAGTGTGCGCTTTTAATTTGTTTACGTAACACGTGACCACACCTTAATGCATACACTTCCTAACTTGGCCATGAATTCATTCAACGGAACAAATGCTCTAGATAAATATTTTGCAAATGTTAAGTATTGTAGGCAGAAAACATAATGTATAATCCTAATGAGGGCTAATAATTTTCTGCTCACCAGATGTCGCTAGTTGACACTGAGGTAAAGTTTTTTGTTACACAATGTAATTTAATTGAGAAGTTGTTTTTAATAAAAGTTTATCAGTTTCTAGAGTATTATATTAATACACAAAACAATGTGTCAATGGTTTGTGTAGCTCATTTAATTGTCTATCTAATGTGCCAGTAGCATCCAACCGTACTGGACATTTTTTTTTATATGAAAGGGGCAAACGAGCATTTGGTTCATCTGATGGTAAGTGACTACCCATGAACAACTGCAACACCTGGAGAATTACAGATACGTTGCCGGCCTTTAAAAAAGAGTAGGTTCTTTTCTTAAAGGTATCGGCCCGAAAAAATCGCTGGTTTTTGTGTATTTCTAAATTAATTTCTTTGTATAATTTACAGAACTTTTCTTTAAATGTTCTAGTTTTTGAAGTGCTCTAGATCACAAGAGAATTTAAAAGGCCTGTCAAGGCCTACTAATAATATAATACAGTCCACAGTCAACAGAACGAAACACTCGTGTTTTGTACAAATATCTTCTAACTTTGGAATTCGAACCCAGAACGAATAACTTAGGTACACTAACAACTAAACCATATAGACTAACTGTATAACAACAATACAGTCAGCGACGCGGTGCGGTGGGGCCACTTTCACGTAGCGACGGCTACGCGTTGAATATGATATGCTTAATAACTTTCTCTTAACTTGAGGTAAAGAGTTGGGGCGTTCGTCTCTGCCGGACATGAGTTTTAATGCCTTTATTAAAAACCTTCGCGGGCGCTTACACAACAACTTACCAAAGTGTTATCGTAATCAGATAAACGGTGTAGAAACTCAAAGAAGTGGGAGAAACAAACGAAACATTCATTTTTTCTACCGACCTCAAAAAGGAAGAGCTACTCGATAATTCGATTGTATTTGTATGTTTTTGTTTTATGTGTTACCTCATAACTTTTTTCTGGGTGAACCGATTTCGATGATTCTTTTCTTATTTGAAAGCTGGTGCTTCTCATGTGGTCTCATGTAAATCTAATCAAGGTTCGAATAATAGGTTTTGAGTTATTCTTAATAATTTATATTGAAGTCGGTTGCACAAAATGTTTAATTTTAAATTATTGCCGGAAAACTTCGAGGGAGTGAACACAGCTCACCAGTTTAATTGTAATCGGATAAAAGGTAAAAGGACGCATATTATTAGAAGACGAACAAAAAAAATAATTCATTTTTAACCAACTTCAAAAAATGGAAGGGTTTCTCATTTCATTTTCAGTTGTTTGTATATGTTTACATGACATTCTCTTGCCATATACATTCACAGAAATGAGAGAAGGCCTGTGTTCAGTAGGTAGTCCGTCTGTGTTAAGACACTCTTTTTTGCCGACTTCACAAAGGAGACGATACTCAATTCGACTGTATGTGTTTTTTTATGTGTTACCTCATAACTTTTTACTGGGTGAACTGATTTCGATGATTCTTTTTTTATTTGAAAGCTGGTACTTCAAATGTGGTCTCATATAAATTTGATCAAGGTCAGACCAAAAGTTTTTGAGTTATACTTAATAATTTATATTGAAGTCTGCTGTACAAAATTTTAATTTTAAATTATACAACATCTGCTTATTCATCCGCCTTTAAAAGTTCAGCGGTTTGCCTTGGATCTGTGTCCTATAGGCATCTACATTGATCCTCGATTAAGATTCAAAATGCAGATGCGTTGTCACCCCTGAGGACTAAGATGGAATGCCTTGTTTCCAAAGCCATCTAAGTCCCTTTTGCACAGTGATGTAATATAAATTTGTTTATTTTCTACCGATTTCAAAAAGGAGACGGTAATCAATTCGACTGTATGTTTTTTTTATGTGTGTTATCTCATAACTTTTTTCTGGATGAACCGATTTCAATGAAACTTATTTTATTTGAAAGCTTCTCATGTGGTCTCATATAAATTTGATCAAGGTCCGACCAATAGTTTTGGAGTTATTCATAATAATTTATACGTGGTAGAGCCATGTTGCAGCTATATTAGTAGTATAGTTGTAGCACGAATGGGTCGGCGAGACCAGGGAAGGACCACGCTCTCACAGAATACCAGCGTAAAATAGCAGCTTGACACTGTTGTGTTTCGTATGGTGAGTGTAGAGAACCAGAGATCCATTTTACTGGAAAAGGGGTATTCCATCTTAGTCCTCACGGGTGACGACGCATCTGCATTTTGATTCTTTATTGAGGACTAGCTGTTCCCTGCGACTTCGCCCGCGTATAATTTAGGGTTCAAATTTTGTTGCGCGGAAGCCTAATTATTTTTTTTTTCAAATATAAGTAGCCTAAGTTACTCCTTATAACATCAGCCATCTGCCAGTGAAAGTCCCGTCAAAATCAGTCGAGCCGTTTCGGAGATTAGCCGAAACAAACAGCCAGACAGACAGACAGACAGACAAAAATTTTGAAAATTGTGTTTTCGTTATAGGTACCGTATATATTTTTATATGCACTTAGTAAAAAGCTATTATTTTGACATTACAAACAGACACTTCAATTTTATTTATTTGTATAGATAGGTATAGATGTCTATGGGTCACAGCAACCACTTACCATCAGGTAGACTGTGTGCTAGTTTGCCACCCTATCCAATAAAAACAAAAATTGAAATCGGTTGTACAAAATTGTTAATTTTATAATTTTTGCATGTTACTATACTTTCAATACGCTCATTAAAATATTTGTATTTGTTCTTGGAAAAATATAATATATTGAACTCATGGAATAATATTTTTGTCTCGTTTGAAAACCTCTTTTAAGCTGTTATCAGCAAGATGCTTCTGCTTATATCCTATTTCAGTGATGATAATCATTGTATTGTACCATATAGCGGCGGTGTAAGAATATCCACTACCTCATATCACCCCACGGATACGGTATGAGACGAAAGATTGAAAGTAAACCTAGAGATAGGAAGCAAGCATTATTCTGATAACAATTAAATAATTTAAAAAATGCGATTGCCAACCCGCCTACCTCGGGGAGATTACTAGCACAGTTGCCATAACTGCTAGTAATCTCCCCGAGGTAGCCTATTGGAGAGGTCTATGTTCCACAGTGGATATTTAATATCCTATTAATAATAATATAAAATAATGAATGAATAAATGGTTACAAAATAATCATTCTATACGTGGTAGAGCCACGTTGCAGCTATATTATATTTGTAGCACGAATGGGTCGGCTTGACCGGGGTTGTACCACGCTCTTACAGAATTAGTATGGTGAGTGTAGAGAACCGGAGACCCTTTTCCCTGGAAACGAGGCATTCCAACTTAGTTCTCAGGGGTGAGAACGCATCTACGTTTTGTACTTTAATCGAGGATAGATGTAGATGACTATGGACTACAGGATCCATTTACCATCAGGTGCTCGTTTACTACCCTTATTTTGTAAAAACAATATTCAAATTGCTTCAATAGAGGCCATAAGTATGTATCTCGATTATCATTTTCAGTTGCTGGTTTTATATAACTATTCTGACATACACGAATTAAGTAATCATAATAATATATCGTTGTATATTTATTTCATACTAGCGATCCGCCCCGGCTTTGCTCGGTCAATTTCTGAAGCTCGACAATACCGTCACCTACCGAGTCCATTTGTGAATCTAAACCATTCTATAATCAAGTTAATCACACACACAAAACTTCATCAAAATCGGTCCAACCATTTAATAGGAGTTCAGTCACATACACACATAATATTATACATATAAACCATTCTCTTGAATTATTAAGTGGCGAAGCTTGCGAAGTCACTTATTGATTTCACGATGTCTGTCCGTCTGTCCGTCTGTCTCACGATTATCTCGAGAACGGTTTTGAATTTTCAAATTCTGTTTTCAGCAATCGATTACTGATCACCCAGGCATCTGAACCTCCTATTTTGAAACTGATTGCTCAACGGCAACCGTTAGAAACCGCCACAAAGCTGATTGCTTCGCCACTTTGCTATGCTGTTAGCTTGCTAGGTTTATTCTGTCTACTGATGAAAACCGCATCAAATTTTAATGTGTATTTTAAAAGGCTTAAGCGTACAGACGGTTTGAATATTTTTTGTTTTATACTATGTAAAGACGTCAATGTGCAATCGAACTCAGTTGTTAATTACTAATTACGTAAGATCCGGGAAGAGCGTCAAAAGTGCAACCACAATTGCACCGGCTGATCGAGTAGAACACTAGGGTCACGTGCCACGCTCTGGTAAGCGTGGCCAGTGGTCCGGTGGAGCGTATACGTGGAATGTTCCTCAATAATTTAATAGAAAGCGGCAATTAGAAATGTTATTTCTTTTTATTACCGTGTGGTAATAAGAGATTCATCAAGCGACCATGGGAAATGCCAAAAGTCTTCTTAATGCTTTCTATAGATGAGAACACAACAGAGAACTTTCAAAGTTTTTTATGGTGTGACGGTATCCCGGGTTTACTATGATTTCAGGGTGTCAAACACCTCAGTTCTTCGTAGCTTCGTTGCTGTAAAGCACCCGAAACAGGAATTAAAAATAATTCAAATTAAACCCGCGATAAAGTCCATAAAGTTGGTTTTATACAATGTTTCTTTATATCAAGTTTTGTTTTTGCCATTGCATATCTTTTTTTTATAGGATAGGGTGTAAAACGAGCACACAGTCCACCTGATAGTAAGTGGTGGCTATGACCCATAGACATCTACATCTATCCTCAATAAAGAATCAAAATGCAGATGCGTTGTCACCCGTGAGGACTAAGAAGGAATGCCTCTTTTCCAGTAAAAAGGTTCTCTGGTTCTCTACACTCACCATACGAAACACAGCAGTGTTAAGCTGCTATTTTACGCTGGTATTCTGTGATACCTTGTTGATTTGAAGTTACGTCAGTATCAAAAATTATTTAACAGTGTAATACAATAATTGATACATGGAATTAATATAATGCCGAATGGCTCGGTTCACGTTTAACCGATCATGCGGGGAGATCTGTTTATGACTTTGCCTTGGCATATGGTCTGACACAACTGGTTATTTCGCCTACGCGGATTCCAGATGTAGAGGATCATACACCTTCCCTGTTGGACCTTCTGCTGACCTCTCATCCGGACGGATATCAGGTTTCCGTCGATGCCCCTCTCGGCTCTTCGGACCATTGTCTGATCCGGAGTGTGGTGCCACTCACGCTCCCTTCGCGGTTGCGTTCTGCAGGTTGCCGCCGTGTTTGGCATTACAGGTCGGCGAATTGGGACGGAATGCGGTCTTTCTTTGCATCCTACCCATGGGGGTGGGTTTGCTTCTCGCCGGACGATCCCAGCGCTGTTGCTGACTCTGTCACTGATGTGGTGCTACAGGGAATGGAACTATTTATTCCATCATCTGTGGTACCCATCGGAGGCAGATCTCAGCCTTGGTTCGGTCGCTCCTGTAAGACTGCATTACGCAGTAAGCAGGAGTGTTATCAAGCCTGGGCTGCGGCTTTGGCGACTCGGGATGTAAACACCAGCACACTTAAAAAGAAGTATAACTTCGCCTCCAGGTCCTTCAAAAGAGTTATTGCCAAGGCAAAGTCAGAGCACATAGGCAGAATTGGCGAGAAACTAGTTCGCCTTCCTTCGGGAACCCGTGCATTCTGGTCTCTCGTCAAGGCTGTCCAAGGGAATTTCTGTAAGCCATCACTACCATCTCTGCACAGGGAGGACGACTCATTGGCCCAAGATGCAAAAGACAAATCTGACCTTTTAGGCTCCCTTTTTGCGTCCAACTCGACTCTTGATGACGGGGGGAAAACACCGCCGACCATCCCGCGGTGTGAGTGCTCCATGCCGGATGTGCTGTTCTCACAGCGCTCGGTTCGCAAAGCACTTCTCTCCCTGGACATCCAGAAGTCGAGTGGGCCTGACTGTATTGTGCTGAGGACGTGTGCTCCGGAGTTGGCACAGCAGTTTATATATATTTTTAGGTTAAGGTATATATTACTATGGGCCAATGTTCTTAATTTTTAAGTATTGTATTAAAGCTAGAACGAACTAGAGTTCAAGCCAACCTTGACAGTCGCGCGAATATTAATACTTTCGGTTTATATATAGGTACTAAGACCTAAAGCAAACAATTATTGTGAGAGGTTCCAGATAATAGAGCTATAATAGGTTATCATAATATTTTGCATTCCAGAAATATATACATAAACATAATTGTTACAAAGTTAAACGGTAATTATGTCTTTATTGAGTTTTTTCTCTGACATAGTCATAGCCGCATGCCCGTTTGCCCCCACTTCTTCAAAAAAATATATTTTTTTTTATAGGAGAGGGGGCAAACGAGCATGTGGCTCACCTGATGATAAGTGACTACCGCCGCCCATGAACAACGCAACACCAGGGGAATTGCAGATGCGTTGCCGGCCTTTTAAAAAGGAATAGGCTCTTTTCTTGAAGGTCCCTAAGTCATATCGGTCCGGAAAAATCGCTGGTGGTAAACTATTCCACAAGGAAGTTGTGCGAGGAAGAAAACATCTTCTAAATCGCACAGTGGTGGACCACCAATCATCCAGATGGTGTGGATGGTATCGGGAGTTCTGCCGCGATGTGCGTTCGTGAAATTTGGCGGCTGGGATTAATCCGAACAATTCCTCTGAGCACTCCCCGTGGTAAATGCGAAAGAAAATGCAAAGAGATGCAACATCTCTTCGCAGTGCCAATGAATCGAGCCGATCGGAAAGGACTTGGTCGTCGACGATTCGAGCCGTTCTGCGCTGGATGCAGTCAAATGGAAGGAGCTGGCGCTGGGGAGCCCCAGCCTAGCGATGGGAACAGTATTCCATGTGAGGCCGAACCTGTGCCTTGTAAAGTTGCAGGCGTTGTGCCGGCATGAAATACTGTCCCGCTTTGCTGAGCACGCCAAGCTTTTTAGAGGCCCATTTGGCCTTCTCTTCCAAGTGACCACGAAACTGTACGTCACTCGATATGTAGACGCCGAGGATTCGGATACTGGGGGTTCTTTTTAGCGGTAAACGCGCAAACTTGTGTCTTCTGAGGATTAAACTGGACTAGATTTAGTCGCCCCCAATCCGATACTTTGTTCAGCAAAGACTCGACTTCAGACACAAGTTTGTATTATGATTAAGACTTGTTTTTTTTTCGATATTGATTTGTTGTTTTATGGATATAAAACCAGATTTTTAATTAAATAAGATATTTCACTGAATTATAAAAACGTTAAATTTTCTTGTAGAGTAGAATGCACAAAGAAAGAAATTCTAAGCGACAGGTATTCTTCTTATGTAAATCGGTAATTCTCGGTTTTTATCGAAAAAATACTCGATAAAAATCGGATTATCGATTATCGAAAAGTTTCGATAATTACATACCCTACCGCGAACCAAACGTGTGTGCCAAATTTTAGCCCAATATCTTCAGCGGAAGTGGGTGAAATAGTGAAGTTAAATAAAAGATTTTAATTAATAAATAACCGGCCAAGTGAGAGTCGGACTCGCGCATGAAGGGTTCCATACCATCGTAATACACGTTTCTAGTAGGGCAGCCCCTTTTAATTTTAAATTAATTTTAATTTTTATTATTTTTTATTATAGCGGCAACAGAAATACACATTCTGTGAAAATTTCAATTGTCCACCTATAACGGATCATGAGATACAGTAATAGTAAAAGAGTCCCGTTGGTTACCCTTTGGGTACGGAACCCTAAAATTCCCCGCTAGCTTTCTAAATGGTTCTTCCCAGGATATGGTTCTTTTTCCGAACTAGTGTTAAAAGGTTAAAAGCATAAATGATTTAATAAATAGTCTTGTAATCTATATTGAATAGAAATTATTTATTCTGTTCTAGTCACAATAACAACAAAACAACTTTTTACCATTGAGTCATATGTACTACGTACTAGAGAAGCTATTCGAAACAAAAATTGTGCACTACTCTATGTCTTCGCGCATGCGCGGGAGATGAAGACTTTAATTTAATATAAAATAAGATAAGAATATAAAATAAATATAAGAATTTAATATAAAATACTCTTTATTTTAATCTAAACAAACATATTTCTAAATAAAATGTAATAATAATTATCTTACGAAATTCACATATCTTCAATATACGCAATATATAGTTTAGTGTACGGATTGCAGTACAGTTCAGTTGAACATAGTCAATGTTCGGAATGCGAAATCTAGTGCATATATATTGATGCTTTTTATATTTAAATAACCTTTTGAGAATTCTTCTACCTAAGTATGCCATTCTCTCAATCAGACATCATTGTCTGTCGACCTACGCGATAATAGCCATTTAGCGATTTGAAGCGGCCATTTTTGAGCCGGTTACCATCAATCTCTCATCAATCATCTGTAGATCAGCGATCGAGTGACTTACTTGCTACAGTACACATTAGTATAGTTCCTGTGATAACCAGAGGCTCCCTGAATTGAACCGAAGTTAAAATTTTCTACAAAATTATTTTCATCGTATCTTAAACACTTCATCAAGCCTCCAATCGTATCGCATAGCGTTACTTTGTGTTTCCTTAAAATCCACGGCTGGATATTTGTCTTTTCAAGAATGTGTGTTTAACTCGCGACGCAAACAGAGGGGTGTTATATGTTAAACTTGTGTATTTTGTGTGTCTGTTGGCAAAATACTCGAACACTACTCAATTTTAAGATGTCTTTAAGTCTCGTGGTGCCACAGTCACTTTGACTAAAATAAATAAAAACGCTCGAGGAAGTTTTTAAGTCAAATATATAGATATTTAGATGCTAATAACTTATATCGTACGCAATATTTCTTTAAAATAAAAACGTACGGACCTATTTTTTTTGTTATATCTACAACATTTACAAAAATTATGAAAATTGGACTATATTTACGGCAGCGAAAGCGTTATCGCTTTTTGTATGAAAATATACACCTTCACAATCCTCTTAAATTAAGTTATTGATAGTGTTCACTACATTGGCGGGTTGGTGAGACAAAACACTGGTGGTGCCTTCAGTCCCCAGTATATGTTGATTTATGTTCGGTATTTTTAGATGAAATTGTTTTTCAATTCATAAAAATTTATTGGCAGGTTGGGATATAACCCGGGTTGCTTCTATATACGCACCGTGAAAATTACAACGAGCGTCTAGCCACTGATATACCACATGCTCCGTGGTGAAGTAAAATGTCTTGAGGAAACCTGCACGTCTATGGAGTAAAATATTTCGGGAACATGTGAAGTACACCAAAGGTACGTACAAACGGTGGTGTACTTTTACGTACGTACGTAAAAGTACACCACCCTCTCAAAAAGGGGAGGAATCCCATATCCAACAGTGGTAGAGCCACGCGTCAGCTTTTGCTGTCGCACGGATGGGCCGGCTCGAACCAGGGTGGTAGCATGACCTCACAGAAAACCAGCGTGAAGTAGAGGTTTACCTCTGCGTTTCGCTTGGTGAGTGCAGGTGGCCGGAGGCCCTTTTTACTGGAAATGAGGCATTCCATCTTAGTCCTCACGGGTGACAACGCATCTACATTTTGATTTGTAATAGAGGATTGATGTAGATGTCTATGGGCCGCAACCACTTACCATCAGGTGGACTGTGTGCTCGTTTGTCACCCTTATCCTATAAAAAAAATGCTGCAGCTAGGATGTATCACTATTTCAAAGTCCATTGTTGAACATAGGCCCATAGATTTTTTTCAAAAGGGAGTTGCCATACTTGCCGTAGTTGCCACGCTTGACAGGCGGGTTGGCAACCGCAGCTTATTTACAGAAGACGCTGCTGCCAATCTCCTGGTTTGTTTCCCTATGTCGCCCCTTACAGCACCCACAGGACGATATACATACATACATACATACATGCATACATACATACATACATACATACATATAATCACGCCTCTTTCCCGTAGGGGCAGGCAGAGACCACTTCTTTCCACTTGCTACGATCCTTACATATTTGCTTCGCTTCGTCCACTTTCATTATTCCCTTCATACATGCTCTACGGTGTAGAGTACTCTTGACCTGGCCTTTTTTCAAGATATCCCTGATTTGGTCTAGAAACGTCCGCCTAGGTCTACCTCTCGTTCTTCATTCATTCTCTCGACATGGCCAAACCATCTCAGCATACCTTTCTCAATTTTTGTCACTACATCTTCTTTCAGACCACAACGTTTCCTTATCTCACTATTTCTTATCCTGTCACTTAGTTGAACTCCTATCATACATCTTAACGCTCTCATATCAACTGCATTTATTCTGCTTTCATGTTTCTCCTACTATACCCAAATTTCACTTCCGTACATGAGTGTCGAAACCAACACCTCCTCATGTTCATGTAGGACGATTTAGGGTAGTGGATATTCTTACACCGCCACTACATTCATGTAATTTAATATGCAGAGCCTTGAAAGCTTTTAACAATTTTATCTAGCAACAACTTGTAACCCGTTTTAATGTCTCCAGGACATAATAATAGTGCATTGTTTATCCTACTATATAGTATTTTCATTTTTTCATTGTTATAGTTTGTATTGTTACTACAATATAGATCCAATGTCAATTCATTTTTTTTATAGAATAAGGGTTACAAACGAGCACACAGTCCACCTGATGGTAAGTGGTTGCTGTGGCATCTACATCTACCCTCATTTGCAAATCAAAATTCAGATGAGTTGTCAGTCGTGAAAACTAACATGGAATGCCTCTTTTCCAGCAGGATAAAGCTGCTATTTTACGCTGGTATTCTGTGAGAGCGTGGTCCTTCTCCAGTGGAGTTGACCCATTCGTGCTACAACTATACTATTAATATAGCTGCAGCATGGTTCTACCCCGTATAAATTATACTATACGCTGGGATTTCTACCGTCAGTGGTAGACACTGTGATTATATTTTATTCTGGGTATTCATTCGTCCATTCATTAATAACATCCTATCAAATGTCCACTGCTGAACATAGGCCTCCACGAAAACTTGCCTCGTATGGGGTTTTTACCATAGGTGCCATGCTTGGCAGGCGCCTCCTCCATCTATCGCCTTTTACAACACCCACGGGATGAAATAGGGTAGGCAGTGTACTATCTTAAGCTACCAATCCACGACGGATCCAGAAATATTTTAAAAATAGACCTACATTTTTATTCAATTAAAATTATTTTATTTTATTTCTTAAAGTTAAATGTAAATGATTTAAAAAACCAGCCAGTAACTATGCTTTGACTTTGACATATTATTAGATAGATTAAAAAAATAGTACCCGAAAGCACATTATTTTACTTCATTAATACTTCGTAGATGAAAGTAATAAAACATTTTGTTTACAAAGGTAATTTAAGAAGTGAATGTGTCTGCGTATCCGCATACAAAAAGTAAAAATCAATTATTGTGTAAAGCATAACAATAGTAAGTAGATTGGAGAAAGTTAAATAAGGAGCCCAGAATAAATAATAGTACTACGACATAGCTTAAGTTCTCAATTTGAGTTATAATTTTATATAAAGAAACAATAGCGATATGAGAAATAGAAATTGAATTTTCCTTATTCAATGATATAAACCTAAATAATAATTATTGAATTTCATTTTACGTGAATGACCTTGCAAAAAATTTACCTGACTGGGCGATGGTTACACTATTTGCGGATGATACACAAGTTGGTATTAAAGATAAAATAGCATTTCAAGTAGCCAAGAAGACAGATGAAATTTTAAGTGTACTTAGAAAATGGTTTGAAGCAAACGGAATAATTTTGAATGCAGAAAAAAGTACCATAATTAATTATGCAAGCAAAAAAACAAATAAAGTCACGCATCGCAAGTCGCATTTTTAGGGTGTACTCTCGATTCCACTTTAAGTTATGAAACCCATATAGATAATGTTTGTAAAAAGTTATCCAGTGCAAATTAAGCCTTATTTAAGCTTAAATCCATTATTGACAGGAAAACTCTAATATCCGTCTATTTTCACTCAATTATTAGCTACGCGATTACGATATGGGGTAATGCTTCACAAATTGAAAGAGTACTGATTTGTCAAAAAAGGTCGATTAGAATTATACATGGATTGCAAAGATTGACATCAGCAAGAGCTTATTTCCAAAAAGCGAAAATCATGACTGTCGTGTCGTTGTATATTTATAGTTCGCACCAGCAAAAGCAAGTGAACTATCAATGAAGATGCACGTACACAACTACAATTCAAGTAATCGCGAAAGATTAGTTGTTCCTAGAACCAGATTAGTCAAAGCGTCCAAGCAAGGTTTTCCATTAAAAATCAAAATGTACAATAAATTGCCTATAGAAATAACAAGACTTCCATTAAACGCGTTTCGACAAGTGACAAAAACATTCTTTTTGAATCACGCTTTCTATAATATAGAAGAATATATGAAATGTTCATTTTCTGACTTGCGTGACATGTAAAATAATGTAAATGTAAATGTAGATGTATATTAATTTGTGATTTTAATAATTTAGTGTAATCTTATATCATTTACCGACCACGGAGGCTGGCCCGTCAGCAACTCCTGCATCTGCAGCACCTGACTTAGGTGCTCTGATGGTGATGCTGCAGGAACAGGCTCGCCGACAGGAGGAACAGGCCCGCCGACAGGAGGAACAGGCCCGCCGACAGGAGGAACAGGCCCGTCAGTTGGAAGAGCAGCTGCAGCGCGGACAGGAAGAACAGGCCCGCCAACAGGAGTAACAGGGCCGTCGGGTGGAAGAGCAGCTCAAACGCTATAAGGAGGAGCAGATGCTCCTCATGAAGGACCTTTACGCTACCTTCGGGAAAGAGATAAAGGAGGTGAAGGATAGGGTTGCTCAATATGACAACCGCCTGTCGGAAGCTGAAACCCGAATCGACCAACTGTACAATCGGGTTGACAACGTGATGGCTGACATGAATAAAACGCTGGACGACCTCAAACATGGAGATGGAATTACAGCTCCCGTGGTAGCTGCAACACCTTCGCTAGGTGGATTATTTAAAGTGCCGCCGTTCGACGGGACTTCTTCCTGGTCAGCCTATAAAATCCAGTTCGAGGCTGTTATGAAGGCGAACGGCTGGAATAAAAGTCAGGCCATGACTGCTCTCACCCTAGGCCTACGCGACCAGGCCTTAACTGTTCTGGAAGCTTTCGGTAAGGAAGTGACTAACGAGCAGCTCCTTGAGGCATTGGAGGCGAGATATGGCGACACTCATCTCGAACACGTCTTTCGTGCGCAGCTCAAAGATCGCGTGCAACGCAGTAACGAAAACCTGCAGCAGTGAGCCCTTGAGGTGGAGAATCTGGTTTGAAAAGCATAACAGTCTATACCTGCGGTCATTGTAGGGAACCTGGTGCAGACATTCATCGACGGTATCCACGACCTTGAAGTTAGAGCTGCTGTGAGGCTCGGGCACCACGAGAGGCTTAAGGACGCCTTGGCCCATGCACTGGAGGTGGAAGCCGTGCGGCAGGATCATCGTTCCCACCGCGTCAGGGAAGATGCAGCAGCTACAGTTCAGGACCGCAATAAGAGCTACAGCCCTAGGTGCTACGGCTGTGGGGAAAGGGGCCATCTTCGATCCAGCTGCCCTAAGCGAACTGTACAAAGGGAAGGTGATCGATCTCGAGAGGGTAGTGTGGCTAACAGCACCGCCCAGCAGCAGCAGGGAAACTGACGGGTGCTGACTGATGTTGTGGATGGATCGACTGGCGCGTTATTATGGGGCCAATAATGCTCGGGAGGAGCATGTCTTAGGAGGGGGCAGTGTTGCGCGCCACTATTAATGTCTTGTATATGGCAACACTAGTTCCTACTAGCGCCCTCTAGTGTCGAGTAGCAGAACTAGGAGAGTCAGGATCCTTCTAGAAATTTCGGGACCGACTGACCACGACGACCGACCGACTCGAACATTCTAGATGTCGCTAAAGTAGAAGGTTCTGGAAACTATCTGAGGCCCTATATAAGGCCGGTATAAACCACGACCGAGTCGGTATAGAATTGGCGATACAAGAGAACACTTCGAAGTGAAATAACTGCGAACTAAAGTGATTGTGTTTTATTATTAGTGTTGTGTAATTAAAGTGTCAATTTTGGTAATTCAATCGGCAGTTTTTTATTGTCTCGAACCCCAAGCTCGTAACAATATGTTACTTGGTCAGACTAATTAAATTTACGCTAATATAAATTTCAATTTCATTTTTATTTCAAACTAACCGTCCCGGAGTACTTTCAGCTTTTTGAAATTAAAACTTTAACTTTGACATCGTGACCATGAGTGCTGCACAGAACCCTAAACGTCGGATATTAAAAATAAGTCAATTTAAACCCGATAAAATCTATAAAAACAGTTAGTAAGTTTAATAAGTGTGTAGTGTTCGCGTAAATAAAAGAAATCTTTAATTTTCATATTTAGATTTTACACTATCTGCCGGTTTTAATGCGGAATCCGTGGTAGCGATATAGTGTGGTCTTCACACTTTAAACTTTTACTTTTAACAATTGAATTGTGTTGTTAAGATCAAGCAACAACTTGTACAACAACTAGTAACTCGTTTTAATTTCTCCATACATAACACAACGTTCATTGTTTACGGCGCTATTTACATTCTTTATTGTTATAGTTTGCATTGTTACGGACTACAATATGGATTCAATGTCACTCGTGTGTGAAAGAAGCTATGATAATATTTTTAATCTATACACATCTATATAAATAAATAAAATTGAAGCGTCTGTTTGTAATGTTAAAATTACAGCTTTTTACTAAATGCATATAAAAGTATATACGGTGTACTAATAACATAAATACTATAGTGTATACTAATAGTACTAGTTTTTAAATTAAATATTATAAAGAATAATTTCTTATTAATGACAGTGGCAAAAATATAACTTTGCGAGTCCATAAAGAAATTTAAAAAAAACATCCAGCAAAATACTGTCTGTTGATTTTGAAACTACACGATTTTAAAAGATAAATAGCGCCTTAAACCGAAGAGTATTATTGATATAATACTCTTCGGTTTAAGGCGCTATTTATCTTTGAAGCTGTTTTAGCAAATTTAATAAACATGTAAACATTTTAGCCCAGTAGTGATTACTGGGCTAAAATGTTTACATGTTTATTAAATTTACTAAAACAGCGTCCGTAGCAAACAAAATATATCGTAAATGAAAGTAGGTAATAATAAATTTTGTTTACAAAGGTAATTTAAGAAGTGAATGTGTCTGCACTACATACAAAAAATAAAAACAAAAAGCAATTAATATGTACGCATAACGATAGTAAGGCAGATTGGAGAAAGTAATTGTATCAAAGCGTAAGTTCTCAACGTGAGTTATAGTTCAAGCATTCTAGATAGCAATGTATGAAAAAATTGGTAAAATTAATGGAGTATTTTTATCTATCGGCATGTGTACGTTATAGAACGAAGTTAAATGTAATCCCTTCCCGGAGATTCGGCCATTCAGCGAAAAATAATTATTTGTATTTTAGCTAAAAAATCGGCAAAATAAGCAAAGTAAAATTTTATCCCCTCCCCTTACCCCTCCCGGATGAGCGTCACCCCATGTCGCCTCAGAAAGTGTCCCGAAGTGTGGTCTTTTGCCGTTTTAAAGAAAACCGTACACTATAGTTTAGAACGTGAGTACGCTTTACGTTTTTTTCAGAATGAGGGTGACAAACGAGCACACAGTCCACCTGATGGTAAGTGGATGCCGTGACCCATAGGCACCTACATCAATCTTTAATTAAGAATCGAAATGCAGATGCGTTCACCCTTGAAGACTAAGATGAAATGTCTCACTTCCACTAATAAGGGTTTCGGGTACTCTACACTCACCATACGAAGCTATTTTACGCTGTTATTTTGTGAGAGCGTGGTCCTTCCTCGGTCGAGTCGACCTATTCCTGCTACAAGCATAATAGGTGCAGCGTGGCTCTACCACGTACGAAATGGTGATGGATATGGATATTATTTTATACCGCTCACCGCTATTTGGCTACTTTCAACTTAGTACAAAATAGTGTAAATAACAGGTACTTACGTAAATGCCTTTAGATAAGGAATATTGAGGGTTCGCAAAGCGGTCCTGATACTGATTGATATTGGAGATATAAGGATAGTAGTCCGAAATATGGCTTCTCACCGGTCCCGGCAAGCGAACGTTCTCTAACTTATACGTCTGTGGCCTCTCTCTAGGCACAACAGAATTGACGTTGCTTAAAGAGATTCCTCTCAAATTATAAACTCCCAGGGTGGTCCTGGAATTCTGGTACAGCACATGTTTCTCAGGCCAAGTGTATTTCTTCAGCGTAATCGGAGGTATCTGAGGTATTTCTCTGTATCCAGTGTATTCTGCAACACTCTTGGGGTATTCTCGTATCGGCTCTGATGAAATGTATGGTTGGTATTCTTTCGGACTGTTGATTAACCTGTTGAATGCCTTCATTCTCTCACTTTCTGGCAACTTGGTGTCAGGATCATCCATGTAACTGACTAGTGCTTCTTCTAGTGTTTTGTAAGTATTGTATGCGTATTGCGGCGTCTTCGCCCCTGGGCCAGTGTCGTCGTAGTTGTTCTCTATGGCGAGTTTGATCTGGGATTCTGATGCTACCGAATGACTTGGGAACCGTGATCGCTCTTGGACTGTTTTGACGCTGGTAGCCAAGGCCAGGACTAGAGGGACCTGTAAACAATGTGAAGATTATTATAATGTCTTAATAATCAATAAGGTATCTTAAATTATTTCTTATATTTACGCGATTGCTAAAAACGAATACCTAAAACTACTTTACTGATTTTATCACGTTTTATTTTGTTAATTTTTAGAGTTCCGTACCCAAATGGTAACCAACGGGACCCTATTACTAAGCCTCCGTTGTACGTCCGTCTGTCTGTCAGCGGGCTGTATCTCATGATCCGTAATAGGTAGACAGTTGAAATTTTCATAGAATATGTATTTCTTATCCCGTGATGACAACGAATAATAAAAATAAATAAAAAATTAAAGGGGCTTCCCAACTAGAAACGTGTTTTACGATGGTACGGCACCCTTTATGCGCGAGTCCGACTCGCACTTAGCCGGTTATTATTTTTAACCCTCGATGGAAACAGGGGGGTGTTATATGTTTAACGTGTGTATCTGTATGTATGTTTGTGGCAACGTAGCTCCCAAACGGGTAAACCAATTTTGATTTAGATTTTTTTTGAAAGGTGACTTGATTGAAACTGTTCTTAGCTATGATCTATGAAGCTATGATGATATGAAGAAAATCTTTTCAGTCGTTTGAAGATCACCAGTCCTTTTTGTTTCGTGGGTTTTTAAAGTTTTTAATTTAAGCTTTACGTGGTAGAGCCATGCTTCAGCTATATTAGTAGTATAGTTGTAGCACGAATGGGTCGGCTCGACCGGGGAAGGACCACGCTCTCACAGAATACCAGCGTAAAATGGCAGCTTGCCACTGCTATGTTTCGTATAGTGAGTGTAGAGAACCTGAGACCCATTTTACTGGAAAAAAAAGAGGCAATCCATCTTAGTCCTCACGGGTGACAACGCATCTGCATTTTGAGTCTTTATTGAGGATAGATGTAGATGTCTATGGGTCACAGCAACCATTTACCATCAGGTGGGCTGTGCACTCGTTTGTATCCCTATCCTATAAAACGAAAGCACGAATGGGTCGGATCGACCGGGGAAGGACCACGTTCTCACAGAATACCAGCGTAAAATAGCAACTTAATACTGCTGTATTTCGTATGGTGAGTGTAGAGAACCGGAGACCCATTTTACTGGAAAAGAGGCATTCCATCTTAGTCCTCACGGGAGACAACGCATCTGCATTTTGATTCGCAAACGAGGATAGATGTAGATGTCTATGGGCCACAGCAACGACTTACCATCAGGTGGACTGTGTGCTCGTTTGTCACACTATCCTATAAAAAAAGCTATACTTTCATATGTTTAAGATCCTATAATAAA
Source organism: Parnassius mnemosyne (assembly GCA_963668995.1). Taxonomy (NCBI): domain Eukaryota; kingdom Metazoa; phylum Arthropoda; class Insecta; order Lepidoptera; family Papilionidae; genus Parnassius; species Parnassius mnemosyne. Next base: position 51,788,855 of record CAVLGL010000002.1, read on the forward strand.
CTATTGGTAGCTAAAACTAACATAAAAATGTGAATATCAATACATTCTTTCTGAACCATTGTCAACTGCAGCTCAACCGGTGTATCATTTAGTTAGTATAAATTCTACAAGTAATTTAGAAAATTGTTTTGTGTTATTTAGTCAAAAGAAAAAACCACTAAAAAAAGTCCAAACTGAACTGAGGTGTTTGACGTCTCGATGTCATATTTGACCCAGGCTATGCTACCTTTAGCCTTTCATTATTTATTTTAGTTTGATCCACGCATAACGAACTTACTGTATAATGAAGTCATGCAATGGTATGCTTGGGTTTAGATTTTTACGAGCACACCGTCCACCTGATGGTAAATGGATGCTGTAGTCCATAGACATCTACATCTAACCTCTATTAAGACTCAAAATCCAGATGCGTTGTCACACCTGAAAACTAAGATGGAATGCTGCGTTTTCACTAAATAGGATCTCCAGTTCTCTACACTCATCATACACACATCAGCATTGAGATGCTATTTCACGCTAGTATCCTGTGAGAGCGTGGTCCTTCCCCGGTCGAGCCGACCCTTTCTTTCTACGACCAAAATATACTTAGTCGGCTCATAAGTTCTGTCAAAACATTATTATTTAAAAAAAATACTGGCTAGATTAACTTCACCAATTTTAAATCAATCTTCAAAAAAAAATCTTAGCTCTTCAGATGGGTAGGCCCATCTGAAGAGCTAAGATTTTTTTTGAAGCAGAAGCAGAAGCAGAACCACGGTCAAAAGAGTGATCGATGAAGAGCTAAGACTACAAGCTTTTGAACGAGCGTTTGAAAAAAATTAGGCTGGATAGATCCCGCGCTTAGTTACGGCGGTACGCGGGAAAAAATGCCGCGAAATTTTGTATTCTGATGAAAAAAATTTTAACTTCGAAGAAAGTTATAATAAACAAAATGATAAGGTGTCTGCCAACAGCAGTTAAGAAGCCAGCACGCGTATTCCAAGGGTTCAAAGAGAATATCCTTCGTCACTCGTGGTTTGGCTTGGCGTCACATATTCAGCCTTAACTGATGTGTTTTTCTGTGAAAAAGGTGTAAAACCCAGTGCCGAGGTGTACCAAAATATCGTCCTAACAAAGATAGTGGAAGCTCTTTCTCAAACAATGTTCAAAAACAAGCATTGGATATTCCAACAGGACTCTGCACTAGCTCATAGGGTACGAAGCACGCAAAACTGGCTGACCGCCCGTGGAATTGAATTTATCGGACATGAAGACAGGCCCTCTTTACTGGATTACAGGATATGGCAACATTTGGAGGAGAAAGTCTGCGCTAAAACTCATCAGAATTTGGAATCTCTCCGGGCATCTTTGGCTAAAGCAGCGGCAGAAATAGATATAAATGTGGTGCATGCTGCGATTGATGATTGGCTACGTCAATTAAGGGCATGTATTCAAAATAGGGGAGGGCATTTTGAATAATGTAAATGAAATTATATTCTAAACTAAATTACCTTTTATTTCATATATAATTTCTATATAATTATCAAAAAGTGTATCATTAATTTTATAAAAAGTTTTTGACAGAACTTATGACCTGACTAATTATAAAGACAAACAAATGCGGAAACGCCGGAAAACAGGTAACGCAACATAACGCAACACTGTTTAGCACCGCGTTTCGTAAAACGTGTTACACAGTTAATTATAGCAAGTTTATTAATTGTAATGTTCGGCGTTATTAGCGCGTAAATGTTAGGTTACATAAATCGGCTATATTATATCAAGTTTTAATAAGTCCTGTAGCTGGTGTACAGTAGCACTTTCATGTTTGACACCGAGTTTTTTTTTTAAATGACTAGTCGTAGTAGTCGTCGCGGCCTGACTTCGCCTGGATAAAATCTATGGTGTTATTATAAATAAATCTATTATGATAATCATCAAAGACCATATTTTTTTTAAGTTTTTTGGTTAAAATATAGCTAAGATCACTCCTTTCATTGCTCTCTATATGATCGTGAAGATTAAGTTACAATCGCATTAGCACGGTAGTTCCCACGGCGCAATTTGAAGATTCGCATAGATCTCGACGAGATACGCCGAAAAGTAATAATAAAATTTTTCGATATCTCGCTTAGTTTCCGAGATATCGATATCTGATCGAGATCTGCAACAGCTTCAGCGCTGCGGCAAGTGCAGCTCCTTCGATCTCTTTTCGGCCTACAGCTTTACAAAAACACTAGGAGTAGGCCAGACAAGACTACGTGGAATCGGGGCGTGCTTATTCGATTTTAGTATTCGATTTTTGAGTATCGATATCTCGTATAGTCTAAGCGAGATTCGAAAAAATTATCCTTACTTTTCAGCGTATCTCGTCGAGATCTATGCGAATCCGCCTTCAAATCGTGGCGCCGTGGGAACCGCAGAAGATTCTTTAGCACGCAAAATACCCACTCAGCTCAATATAAAGCAGTTGATTAGATGTTACAGACAGATGTGGATGAACCGATTGTGATGGAGCTTTACGAACAGATTGAAAGCAATGCCAGGGGGGTTATCGGAAAAGCATGATTTTTTTTGAAAAAAAAGATAAGTTGATGAAATAAATGGTCTTGGATTATATTAAGTCTAACTAACGCCACGAACTAAGTCCCTACCCAAGCGAAACCGGGGCGGGTAACTAGTTAAAAATTAATTTACATTTGTCTGCTTTTGTAAAACAAAGAAACACGTTTTGGTCAGTAATTGTGGAAAGTTGTTTAAATACGTCATATCGCTCTTATTACTCTAGACGTGTTACGTGATTCGGCAGGACAGATTTTCCAAATTGTATCTTTATGCTAATAATTATGAATGTTGCTTTACCGTTACAGAGTGTTAAAGTGTACTGCTCATAGGCCCCACGCTTCAAGCGCGTTGACAATCGTAGTTTTTTTAATTTTAATCGTTATTAGGAATACGCCGGTGCACATCTCATGATTTTTTTATAGGATAGTGTGACAAACTAGCACACAGTCCACCTGATGGTAAAGTATATCCTCTATCCTCAATAAAGTATCAAAATGCAGATATGCGTCACCCGTGAGGTCTAAGATGGAATGCCTCTTTTCCAGTAAAAAGGGTCTCCGGTCCTCTACACTTGCCATACGAAATACAGCAGTGTTAAGCTGCTATTTTACGCTGGTATTCTGTGAGAGCGTGGTCCTTCTCCGGTCGAGCCGCATGGCTCTACCACGTAATAAAATTTGTTTTCCTCTGTCACATCTTACGACATCCAGGACTATATGGGTGTAATGGATATTCTCAAACCACAACCACACGGAGATTAGACCCACTCGATTAGACTATATTAATAAACACTACAAATAAGATTAAGTTTCTGATGAAAAAAAAATAGTAAATAATAAATATTTTCTTCTAGCCTGTAATTTTTTTAAAAATTCAGCTTCGCCCCTATGTAGCGTTTGCAACGTATTGTATTTTCATGTTGGTATTTCAATAACAATGTTGCTTTATATTATGCGTTCGTAATTCCTTCCTTCCTTATTAGGTTGTTATTAAAATAATTTAATATACAGCGTATTTTTTTCCTTTCTTACACTATCATTTGATTTTGAACTACGCTATATATATTTCAAGTGTCTGGCTCATCGGGGAGTTAGTTTACGATAGGGTTAAAAAAATCTCTATGGAAAATGCTGAATCCAAAAAGCCTGATTTCTATAAAAATGAAGAAAAAAACTCTGAAAATGAAATAAATGAACACATTTGTAGCGATTTTTCAAACAACAACTTTCCGGGGGGGGGGGGGGGGGGCACAGCATAGGGTTTTTAAAATTTGAACGGAGAAAAAATTATTTATGGTTTTTTATCTTGCAAAACCGAAGTTTGTATGAAAAGTTTGTATTATAAGAATCACAGTGTAAACAGCTGTACGTAGAAATATAAAATTTGTACCATATTTTCTTTTTATTACGTAGGCATCTAATAGGAAAGCATTTTTGAAAATTCAAACTCAGAGGTTGAAATATGGTGTTATAGTTTGTATGAATTATTTTATGCTACGGAGGGATTGACTCGAAACTTTCTGATAGTACTCTGTAAATAAAATAAATAAACACGTGATTGCTCAGAAGGGCTAGAACCCAGAGCCGTAAAGCCAAATTATAAAAAAAACACGTGATTACGGTTTTAGTATAAAATAATTATTTAAAAAAAACTTGGTTCAAATGCCCTTTAAAATTATAAAATGTCCATTTTTACCCTAAAAATCTTTGAAAACGAGGATGCAAAATTAGTTACGTGTATCTTGAATTCATGGTAAACCAGATGCAAACACTATATGATATGTATAAATAATTAGTAAAAGGGATTGAATCGAATATTATGTGACTTACATAATATTCCAATAAATTTTGTACATTTTTGTAGATTAAAAGTATTACAATTGTTTTAATGTTAATTGTGTTGATTTGATTTAGCTTTATTGTTCCTACAAATAACACAATACAAACTTATTAAATATTTTATTAAGTCACCGAAAATCCCGACATTTGCGAAAAAACCCCGAAATCCTGACAAATGCCTAAAAATCCTGACATGCCAGGACAAATCCTGAAGTCTGGAAACCCTAGTTTACTAAATTCGACCCGAACAATACACGAAAGCAAGTTACTATAAACGTAGTAAAAATAGTTATGTACTCGTATGACTGATATTTGAAAATATGAATTTTAAATAATTTCGTTAAGAGATTCGCAGAGTTAGATTTATATTTGAATGTGTATGAGAATTAGATTTGTATGTCAATGCAAGTTTATGTATTATATGTGGCAGAGCCAATCTGCAGCTGTATTATAGTGCAGCACGAATGAGTCGGCTCGACCGGGGACGGACAGCTGACTTGCTTTTCGAGGCACGGGAGTGTAACACTGCCAGCTTTCTAACTCCGGGCACCTACTGAGAATTGCTTGACAAAAAAACACAATAACTTTACCACTAGTTCGGCTATGAAAGACACCTGCATGTGCCAGGAATAAAATATGACCAGGTCATGTGAAGTCTGCCAAAACGCACTATATAGCAACGCGGCGGAATAAATGCTGCATAACCCTTTCTCAGAACCGTATCGTCGTTTATCGAGTGGTCGTAAACGCGAGCGCAGATGGATCACGAAGTCCTGGATTCGAATTCCTGACCAGGTCAAAATTAGTTTTTTTTTTAATCATATAATAAGAATATAGTAGAATAAGCTGCTTCTGAGTTTCGTCTGGTGAGTGCAGGTGGCCGAAGGCCCAATCCCCCCCCCCCCCATCAACATGGTAGCGGAATTACACGAAAGACTACCCCAGGAGGGTAGTAGGTAGGTATACCAGTACCCCTGGAGAATCCCTCGCTGAGCATCCACGACCATGTTATACCAATCCTGAGCGTGGGTGCTCAGCCTGCCCTGCGTATTCGGGAGGGGGTGGGGGGGGGGGGGGGGGGGGATTACGCTCAAAAACGACGATCACCTCCTTGTTCTCCAAAATAATGGAATCCATTATTAACTGCCAGCTCATGCGGTACCTTGAGGTTCACCAGCTGATTAGTGACCGCCAATACGGTTTTCGTCGGGGTCGATCAGCTGGTGATCTTCTGGTCTACCTGAAACATAGATGGGCGGAGGCAGAAGAGTCCAAGGGGGAGGCGTTGGCCGTTAGTTTGGACATTGCGAAGGCCTTCGAAGGGGTTTGGCACAAAGCGCTTCTTTCGAAGCTCCCTTCCTATGGGCTTCCCGAGAAATTGTGCAATTGGATCACCAGCTTCCTTGCAGATCGGAACATCAAGGTCATTGTAGACGGTGCATGCTCCGACTACAAACCTATTAACGCTGGTGTTCCACAAGGCTGTGTGTTATCACCAACGCTGTTTCTTCTGCATATCAATGATATGTTGCTAACTGGTAACATTTATTGCTATGCGGATGACAGCACTGGTGATGCTCTATACACCGGCCGTGCCAATATTTCTCGGGAAAACGTCGCCGAGTACCGGAACAAACTTGTGTCTGAAGTCGAGTCTTTGCTGAACAAAGTCTCGGATTGGGGGCGACTAAATCTAGTCCAGTTTAATCCTCAGAAGACACAAGTTGCGCGTTTACCGCTAAAAAGAACCCCTTTATCGTATCTACTCAGTTTCAAGGCACTCCCCTTCTCGCCTCAGCCAGTATCGGTATCCTCGGAGTCGACATATCGAGTGACGTGCAGTTTCGTGGTCACTTGGAAGAGAAGGCCAAATTGGCCTCTAAAAAGCTTGGCGTGCTCAGCAGAGCGGGACAGTATTTCATGCCGGCACACCGCCTGCAACTTTACAAGGCGCAGGTTCGGCCTTACATGGAATACTGTTCCCATCTCTAGGCAGGGTCTTCCCAGTGCCAGCTCCTTCCACTTGACCGCATCCAGCGCAGAGCGGCTCGAATTGTCGACGACCGAGTCCTTTCCGATCGGCTCGATTCATTGGCACTGCGAAGAGATGTTGCATCTCTTTGCATATTCTTTCGCATCTACCATGGGGATTGCACTGAGGAATTGTTCGGATTAATCCCAGCCGCCAAATTTCACGAACGCACATCGCGGCAGAACTCCCGATACCATCCACACCATCTGGATGATTGGCGGTCCACCACTGTGCGATTTAGAAGATGTTTCTTCCTCGCACGACTTCCTTGTGGAATCGATTACCATCAGCGATTTTTCCGGACCGATACGTTTTAGGGACCTTCAAGAAAAGAGCGTACTCCTTTTTAAAAGGCCGGCAACGCATCTGCAATTCCCTCCTTGGTGTTGCAGTTTTTCGTGGGCGGCGGTAGTCACTAACCATCAGGTGAGCCGCATGCTCGTTTGCCCCCTGTCCTATAAAAAAAAGAGCGACAAACGATCACACAGTCCACCTGATGGTATGTAGATGCTGTGAACCATAGACATCCACATCTATCCTCGATCACGAATCAAAATTTATATGCGTTGTCACCCCTGAGGACTAAGATGGAATACCTCGTTACCAGTAAAAAGGATCTCCTGTTCTTTATAACGAACATACGAATACTACCGCGGGTAATTCACTAGACGAACATGCCCGCGGGCATGTCGCCGCAATACACTACACAGACTCATCAGTTTGTTTTATGTCTGTGCCCGCGCAGACAAAATGGGATCGCGCGGACGTTCAACAGGCAAGTCTGCCACACCGACTGTGACGGTCCTACACTATCAAACTTTGCACAGACCCATAGTAGCGAAGTCCAGCAGGCATGTCTACATACATGCCCGCGAGCATGTCCGTCAAGTGAATTCCTCGCTTACGGCATTGAGCTGCTATTTTACGCTAGTCGTACTCCGCCGAGCCGAGTCATTCGTGCTACAGCTATATAGATATAGTAGCAGCGTGGCTCTACCACGTATAAACTAGATTGATGAAGATGTTTAAAAAATTTTACTTCAAGTGGGGTTTTTTTTAATTCTTTTTAGCTCTTTGAAGGCGGGTTTACAATTAATACCTTGTAATGAAGTTAATGAAGTATTTTGTAGAAGTTATAGCTCACCCCACCACCAGTCTTCAATGGGAGTTTCGTAAGAATCGACTAAGGGAAGTAATAATTTAGTTTTGTACGTGCTAGAGCCATGCTTCAGTTTATTATAGCTGCAACATGAATGGCTCGGCTCGACTGGTAATGAACATGCTCGTACAGAATACCAGCAGCATTACACTGCTATTTCATTTATGTGGTAGAGCCATGCTGCAGATATATTAGTAGTAGGTAGGTATAGTTGTAGCACGATTGGGTCGGCTCGACCGGGGAAGGACCACGCTTTAACAGAATACCAGTGTAAAATAGCAGCTTAACGCTGCTGTGTTTCGTATGGTGAGTGTAGAGAACCGGAGACCTTTTTTACTGGAAACGAGGCATTACATCTTAGTCCTCACGGGTGACAACGCATCTGCATTTTGGTTCGTAATCGAGAATAGATGTAGATGTCTATGGACCGCAGCAACCACTTACCATCAGGTGGACTGTGTGCTCGTTTGTCACACTTTTTGTATAAAAATGTAATGCTAATTATTATTAAATTATTTAAACACAGCTGCATTATCGATTAATGTTGCTGTGTTTATTTTACGTTTGGTGAGTGTAGAAACCCAGAAATCCTTTTTACTGGCACACATTTGCAATTCGATTCTCCATCGGGGATAAATGTCGAAGTTTATGTACCACAGTATCCACTTACCATGAGGTGGATTGTGTGCTCATTTATCACCCTAATTCTACAAAAAGAATATGCTGTGTTTCATATTGTAAATATAAGGAACCGGAAATCCCTTTAAATGGTTTCGAGACATTCCATTTTAGTCCTTAGTGGTAACAAAATATCTGCATTTTGATTCTTAATCGAAGATAAATGTCGATTTCTATGGACCACAGCCCGCAGCGTCCATTTTCCATCAGGTGGACTGGACTATGTACACACTTGTCACCCTTAGAATTCTTCGGGATTTCGTGTGCTGATGTAAAAGATATCATTACCTTAAGAATGGAAAGGAAAATAATATTATTTTGGACAGTTACTCAGAAGTTTTACCTAGATTCAAAAATGTTATGAAATGTGGAAGGAATACCTTAACAAGAGGTCACTAGAAAAAGAAATATGGTACAAAACAATACAGTGTCAGCCTCTTCATGTACCCTGGTTCATGTATATTAGTTTAAGTAGGAAATAAGTTACTATACTGCTCATAGACTCAGATCTGGACACGTTTCACTTGACAAATTTGTCTACTTGATGAGAAAAGCAACTTCGCCCAATTGTGAAGACTGGGTGTTATAGAAGACCTACGCAATTTATTGATGGAATGTGTTCGATTTGAGTCTGTTAGAAGTAATTTAATAAGGGTCTTGAATTTGAACAGAACTGACGTAGGCACATATCATGATATTATATCCCAACCAAATGGTGATCATGCAAAAGTTCTGTTCGAATCCATGGCCCACGTGGTATAGTAATTAATATTATATGAGTTAGTGATGTATGTTAGGGTATGATGGGACTCACATACTCTAAGCGGTAAATATCCCTTAAATGCTTGTAGAATAAAAAAAAGATATCACTACCCTATTTAGTCCTGTGGGCGAAGTCCAGAACAGAAAGACCTTACTCAGCCTTACGAAAGTAAATTAGCCAGCATCTCAAGTGCAATAGATTACATCTGGTACTGAGATCGCCAATCCGGTACACCCTATTCCTCGTACAAGGAAAAGGGTTTTCTTTTTTATAGCATGAGGGTGACAAACAAGCATACAGTCCACTTGATGGTAAGTGGATGCTGTGGTCCATAGGCATCTACATTTATCCTCAATGAAGAATAAAATACAGATGCGTTATCACCTCTGAGGACTAAGATGGAATATCTCGTGACCAGTTTAAAATGTATCCTTACTCTTCCTTAATCAGTTGAAGATACGAGTATCTTGTTTGTTTGTTGTTTTCATCAAGGCGATTACAGATCAAGTGGTTTCGGGGTTAAATCCCTGGTCGGGCCAAAATCAGTTATTTAGTTATTTCTGTCAAGAAATACTCAGCAGAAGCCAGAATAAGAAAATTGGAGTTATTACGCTCGGAAAGCACTTGCGATATTTAAAAAAAAATAATAATGTCCTCCAGACCGAATTTCGGTCACAGCGGCCGGTCGGAACGGAGACTGGCCATCACAGGATTGGATTATAGTGCTAGAGTGTATGCGCATGCACAAGTGCACTCTCTATTCCCTCACTCTCATAGTCTGATAGGACGGTAATTCCGAGATTCGAACCCGGGACCTCATGATTAGCAGCCGCGTGTGCGACCACTAGACTTATAAGGCATTCCAAAAACTATATTCATTTTTTTATTGTATAGGGTGACAAACGAGCATACATTCCACCTGATGGTAAGTGGCTGCTGTGGCCCATAGACATCTACATTTCTCCTCGTTTGCGAATCAAAATGCAGATACATTGCCACCCGTGAGGACTAAGATGGAATGCCTCGTTTCCAGTAAAAAGGGTCTCCGGTTCTCTACACTCAGCATACAAAACACAGCAGTGTTAAGCTGCTATTTGACGCTGGTATTCTGTGAGCGCGTGGTCCTTCCCCGGTCGAGCGGACCCATTCGTGCTACAACTATACTACTAATGTAGCTCTGCAGCATGGCTCTACCACGTATAACATTATTTAATAGTAAAAAAACAATATAAGAAATATCAAAAAGAAAACAACAATAAAATAACAAATATTTTCAAAATAATTAAGAACAGATTTTTCAATCGTCCGGTAAAAGTTAGTTATGGAATAAACTACAATATAAACAAATTAAAAATGATAATTTTGTAATAATATAATAACACAATTGCTTCACTTTTATAATCATTCAGGTTATAATTTATTTAAATTTTATAAAATAAATTGACCATAATACTCACAATAAATCGTTGCATTTTGTTTGAAAATAGCCACACTGCAATAACGGTATCGATGTATAACACGACAGAACTGTCAAATAGAATTCGCGACACTGCAGCTTCGAGGCGCGCTCCACCAGCGAATGACGCGATTCAACTGGTGCGCATCCACGGTCCACGCCACCACGAGCTAAGTCACGGTCGGAAGTTGTTTATGATAATTCAAGTTTATAGTTTCGTAACAGCGAAAAAAGTAGAGTGGAAAACGATGTTAAATTTATGGTAACAATTTAAACAATGATCTTGGTGGTTGCCGCGCAAGATCATTCACTACAATAGATCATTCGATGGGTTTCGTAGGGACAGAGGAAAACATAATAGGATATAGGCAGCACAGTATCTTCCTGATTACAACTCAACAGAAAACTGCGGTGACAAATCTGCCTGTGCCATGCGTGACGTATTGACAACCTATGGCGAGGCCTGTGGACTAAGATGTAACTGTTGTTATTTTAGTTTTTTAAATGTAATTATCTACCCAGAAGGACTATTAGGCAGAAAAGTTGTCCTACCACCAGGGTTGCCACCTTTTTTTTGAACAAATATACTATTTTCCCAAATACAATGCACAAATATAGTTATAAGTATAGTTAATTTATTCTTAATATTTATGTATTTTTCCATATATATTATTTGTTATTGCTCTTCGCTTTGGCCATCAATGATCTACATTTAAAATAATTATAAGAATCTGAGCAATTTAGATTCATATTAAAATAAATTCATTTTTAATTCAATTAATACATGCTCTATTTCTTTCTTCTTTCCATTTTACATTTACTTCCGTAAAACTTACTTGTTCCAGACTTCCAACCACAGTCAATTTTCTTTAATATATAGTACAATTGACTAAAATATAGTACGACAATTTATATATTATACTACTAACCACCTGCATTTAATGCATTCTATACATCGTCTACGAAGTAAAATAGTTTTACATTGTTTTTATTCACTTATAGATCATAAGTAAGGGGGAAATGGCAATGGACCGGCCATATAGCTTGAAGAACCGACAACCGATGGGGAAAAATGGTTGTGCAAGCATTCGATGGATGCAGAGGGTTCAGGGCCATACCTTGTGGCGATCTATGAGGGATGTAGTTATAGTGTTAGTAATAATAATAAATAATCTCATAATAAGAATTTAGATATTATTAAAAAAATAAATATCAATGGACATGTTGTCGTTTCAGCTTAGATTAATGATAAGTCATCGCGCGGTCAGAGCGCGCGATGACTTATCATTAATCTAATGGTGGCCACTCACGGTCAGTTAAACTGAACAGTTTAACTGATGTACATCCAAAAACTGACCGTGAATGCGAAATCTTAAGTTGAAATTTTTAACTGAAGGCAACACACGGATTTTTTCGGGCGCGCTGTCAGTTAAACTGCTCAGTCGAACTGAAGTACATCCAAAAACTGATCGTGAATGTGAAATCTTAAGTTAAAATTTTTAACTGACGGCAACCCACGTATTTTTCCGGGCGCACCGTAATCCGCTGGCTTCAGTTCGTTTCCATTATTGGTAAGTACATACTTTCTTAGCAGCTACTTACATTATTTGTATGCTGTTTAGATTTTATATTATTTTACATATTTAGAGAAGTTGTTTTGACGGAGAATGGAGACCAAGGTGATTGTAATGATGTCGCCTTTCTTATGGTGGACTCAGAAGATGGGTAAAGGATCTCAGTGATGCTACTACGTAGAACTATCGTGTTTGGACTCATTTTCAAATAGGTAAACGGAGACCTAGATGATTGTGATGATATCACCTTTATGTTGGTGCAATCCGAAGGTGGTATAGGATCTCAGTGATGACACTAGATAGAATGATCGCGTTTGAACTCATTTGAATGGGCTCATAAAGACCTAGGTGACTTTTATAACCTCACCTCTCTGATGGTGCAATCCGAAGGTGGGTATAGGATCTCAGTGACGGCACTAGATGAACGATCGTGTTTGAACACATTTGAAAGGGCTTATAAAGACCTAGGTGACTTTTATAACCTCACCTCTTTGATGGTGCAATCCGAAGGTGGACGGCACTAAGTAGAATGATCGTGTTTGAACTCATTTGAAAAGGGTTTATAAAGACCTAGTTCAATGTGATTCTAATACCTTCATGATGGTGAACTAAGAAGGTGGGGCAAAAGATAAAAATAAATAATACATTTATTAAAAAAATAAAATTTACCATAATGAATAAAATTATCATAATATCAGACCCATTTCTTAAAAGTGTCTTAATACTGACCTTATCATGAATAAAAATATCTTTTGAAGTGTTAATATATATATATATATATATATATATATATATATATATATATATATATATATATATATATATATATATATATATATATATATATATATATATATATATATATATATACGGAACGGATTTCATTTCTCGATCGACGGGGCCGCTGCCGTGCGCGTTTAGTTGGCGTGACTCCTATAAATTAAAAATATCATTTCCTATCTATTAACTAGCTGTTTCCCGCAACTTCGCCCGCGTGTAATTTATTACGATTGGATTTCATGGGTTTTAATGTTTTTGCGCGGAACCCTAATTCTTTTTCTAAATTAAAAGTAGCCTAAGTTCCTCCTTATAATATCAGCTATCTGCCACTGAACGTCTCGTCAAAATTGGTTCAGCCGATTCGGAGATTAGCCGGGATATATAGACAGACAGACAGAAAGACAGACAAAAATTTTAAAAATTGTGTTTTTGTTATAAGTACCGTATGTACTTTCATATGTATTTAGTAAAAACTGTTATTTTGACAATACAAATGATTTAAAATAAGATTTAGATATTATTAAATATCATTTAATTTATCTATATATATGATATTTTATAGGAGTCACACAAACCAAACGCCCACGGCCACGCCCCACGTTTGAACTAGGGCTGTTGACAAAATATCGATATATCGAAAAATCTATTTTATTATTTAGAAAAATCGATATTTATTTCTAATATTTTTGGATGACATATATTGTAATATAACTTTGATATTGAAATATACATATAAGACAGTCGATATATTTTTTCAAATATTTTAATATTTTATTTTTTCACGTAAATAATTTAATCTACAACACCATCGTAAACTTAAATCCTAATCCTTGATGGACCCAATCTACTATACTTTATTTACACTATATTATGTTTTTCATTTTTCCCCAGTTTTTTATTTGCTTATTATCTTAAAAAGAAATGTAATCTTGTATAGTATATCTCTGTGATATTAAAATCACTATAATTTATTAAACTTAGTACTACTTTACTTACTGTGAGTTTTGGCAGGAGCTTGATCATCGACGGATAGTTGCTCCTGTATTATCGTTTAAATAATCGTTTGAAGTGGATTTTTATCAAAGTGATGCGATTATGTGTATTAAGTGTCTGCGCATGTAAGCTATTAGAGAAAACGACGAAATAAGTACTTCGATGTTGGTATAAGCCTCAAGTTATTTTAATCGCTTAGGCGCCTTATGATTTACTTCCGTGCTATCAGAAATAGCTGTTAAATATTTTATTTCTTCAGCTGCATCCGTAGCATCTGAATGAATTATTTCTATAATCAATCTTTTAGTGCCTAATAATCGCAGTATTGAAACAGCTGAACATATAAAACAACGATTATTTTTGAAAACTCTTACTGAAAAATATTGGTAAACATAATTGTCTTATTTAAATTAAACAATAATTACTAAGAACTAGTTACTAAGAACTTTGAGCCGTGTAACTCAGATGGCGCCCGCTGTAAATTTGACAGTACGTGAGCAACCCGAGTTCGATCCTCGCCGGAACCAATGAATTGCAATTTTAAGTGCTGATTTACCGCGTACTCAGGGGTGAAGAAAAACATCGTGAGGAAACCTGCATAGCTGAGAAATAAGAAAAAAATATTTCGAAGACATGTGAAGGTCGCCAACACGCATCGGGGTAGCGCGGTGGATACTTCCTTGCCCTAAAACCCTCTTAGAAATGAGGGGAGGCCTGTGCCCAGCAGTGGGTCTTATGTAGGCTGTAACTTTAACTAAGAACTATAATCTAACATTTTAATATAGTTATAATTTAATTTGCTTAATAAATATAATAAACGAACTAAAGTAAATTACTTACGATTGGATTTTTTTTTAAATAAAGTCGATATGTCGATATTTTTTTCGATATATTGGAAATCCGATATTTTAAAAATATAAACAGCCCTAGTTTGAACTGATCAGTTGGAATGATCAGTTGAACTGATCGTGTGTGTCGAAATTATTTTGGATTAAATCCGTTTGAAGTCATCAGTTGAACTGATGTCAGTTTAACTGACCGTGAGTGGGGACCATAAGCGTTTCAGGTTAAAGTATAAGACGCCCTAAACCAAAACTATATCTGTTATAAATTTCGATTTTTTTATGTTATGATAATATTATTTTCATATTTTTTTTTAAAAATGAAACTTTGGAATATTTTTATAAAATTGAAGTTTTGGAACTGATTTACAGTCGATATGATAGTTGCTGTAGTCCATAGACTTCTGTAGCCATCTTCAAGCATAAAGGCTACAGTTGCGTTGTGACCTCTGAGGACTAAGATGGAATACCCCACGGCCTGTTATTATAGTGGCTGATTATACAGGTTCAGACCGGAACACAGCAGTAGAAGCTGCTATTTAGTGCCAGAAACAGGTCGGAGAGTGGTTCCTACCCCGACGGACCCTTGGGCACAAAAGGAGTTCTACCTCCAGTATATATTTTAAAAGAGACAAGCCAATCTAAGCCGTGATAGCTCAAAGGGTTGGCGCTCGCGGTAAATTTACATTTTCACAGTACGCGAGCAACCCGGGTTCGATCCCCGCCGGCACCAATAAAATTGTTAATTGAAATTATAAGTGCTGATTTACCACGTGCTTGGCGGTGAAGGAAAACATCTTGAGGAAACCTACATGTCTGAGAAATAAGAAAAAAAATTTTTTCGAAGACATGTGAAGTTCGCCAACACGCATTGGGGCAGCGCGGCGGACACTTCCTAACCCTAAAACCCTCTCAGAAATGAAAGGAGGCCTGTGCCCAGCAGTGGGACGTATGTAGGCTGTAACTTTAACTTTAACTTAAAAGCCAATCTGAACAGATAATGATATATGATTACAGAATCATAGGCATAAAACATAGGCATAAAATAATACCTAGATTAATTTCAATAGAATTATTGAAATGAATTTAGGTAGTGCAGTGGCTAGTTACGTCTGACTACGACGCTTCATCCTGCAGGGAATAATTATAAAGATCTACAAATAATGTATAATAAGACCTACAAATAATGGTCTGGACGCCAAAGTCTAATGTATGTATGTCAAACTCTTTCACGATACAGGAGACATTTCTAATGTGGGATAATAATAATAATAATTCTTTATTTCAGACCTTGATCCATAATTTGTTAGTAATACATTTTTACACTTTAAATACTAATGTTAGTTTCTTAAATAGTATTTACTTGAAAAACAATACAAGTTTTGACTAAAGAAAAATAGCGTTACAGCCTACTAGGTCCCACTCCTGGGCCTCAGGCCTCCTCTCATTTCTGAGAAGGTGCTAGGGCTGGTATAAGTCCGCCGCGCTACCCCAATACGTGTTGGTGGACTTCACATGTCTTCGAAATATTTTGTTATTTAATTTCTAAGACATACAGTTTTCCACGCGATGTTTTTCTTCACCGTAGACCGCGTAGTAAATCAGGAATTAAAATTGTATTTAACAATTTCATTGATGCCGGCGGGGTTCGAACCCAGGTTGCTCGCGTACAGTGATAAATACCGCTAACACGGCTACTTTTGACTAGCCTGATTTATAAATTTTTAAACGCGAGTACTTCGGAAAAACCACGTTATGAAGGTTCATATAACTCAGTACCAATATAAAAAATTTCACATTCCACAAACCTCGAGCATCGTGAAAGCAAAACAGAATTAAGCAATAAATCAATTCGACAATTGTTTCCTATCGGACGAGCAAGACGAATGGGCAATACAAAAATTACCGGCACTTGTATAATATTACGCTTTGGGAATTTATAATGTTAATTTTGGTTTAGATTTCGGTTTGTCGCCTGCAACGGACTTACGTAATAGTTGAAGAATTGTTACAGAAACTAATCAATAAACAAAACGTGTTTTCGATGATCTTAATTTAAAAAAAAGACTAGGTCATCTGTGTCAACGTATTCCGGGTTCTTCCAATGTTTGACAAAAATATTCGCTAATTTTGCTTAAGTAGAATAGAATAGAATAATTTTTATTCAATATAGATTTCAGTAAATTATACTTTTTTAGTAATTTTTTACTTTTACCACTGGTTGGCAGAAAAACCGCTGTCCTGGGCAGTACCAGCAGGAAACCCAGCGGCACTTCTTTTTAAAAAAAAAGCACAATTTACAATATAATATTTATACAATTGTTATGAAAACATTTATAAACAGCATGGTATTGATCACCTCATTCCCAGGGGTTATCAGTCATGTACTCTTTAGTAGTATAATAACCCTTACTAGACAATTTTTGCTTATTAAATAATTTAAACCTTTTGATAGAAAAGGTCTGCATATTTTCTGGGACTTTGTTGTAAAAGCGTATAAATTGTCCCATGAAGGAATTACTGACTCTTTACTACTTCTCTTCTTTTTCCTTTCCCTACCCACTTATAAAAAAGGGTTGTAAAAAGGTCAGTGGAGAAATATTTTAAACGTACCACGAGCCGTGCAGCTATATAGCTTCTTTAAGTTATAGACATTGTGCAATTTCTTTCGAAGAACTCCACACGTAGCATGAAACCTCATACAGTTAGTTATTTGTAGTTATAGTTTAATAGGCTAGCTATTTAGCATACCCATAATATTATTGTCAATATATCTATACGTTGCATCTATACGAGAGTGTAAACAAAATTGTTTCCTTGTCTTTTGTATTATTGTTTTTGTATAAAATATTTTCTCTATACCACTGGCGTATTGTAAACATTATACCAGAGGTTGTGGACTTCTTACATGTAACGTTACTGCCACGGCCTATTCAAAAGTGCATTGCTGAACATAGCAACAGTGGCAAAATTTTTATTTCGAAATTTCATCTTGTTTGTTAATCATGCCATTTGCTCATTTAAAATTTTTACGTGGTAAAGCCATGCTGCAGCTATATTCATCATCATCATCATCATCATTACAGCCCTTCACAAGTCCACTGCTGAACATGGCCCTCACCCAAGGAATGCCACAAAGCACGGTCCCGAGCCACCAGCATTTTTTTTTTATAGAAGAGGGGGCAAACGAGCATGCGGCTCACCTGATGGTAAGTGACTACCGCCGCCCATGAACAACCGCAACACCAGGGGAATTGCAGATGCGTTGCCGGCCTTTTAGAAAGGTGTAAGCTCTTTTCTTGTAGATTCCTAAGCCGTATCGGTCCGGAAAATTCGCTGGTGGTAATTGATTCCACAAGGAAGTTGTGCAAGGGAGAAAACTTCTTCTAAATCGCACAGTGGTGAACCGCCAATCATCCAGATGGTATGGATGGTAACGCGAGTTTTGTCGCGATGTGCGATGGTCATAATTGAGCGGCTTCCATTGACTTCCACTCGAGAACCTTTCTTCCCCATCGGTTGTCGGTTCTTCGAGCTATATTGCTTCTTCAGCATACTAACTCTTACTCTGGTTACTCTGGTTATACTACGGATATACTCGTTTTTAAGTCTATCACGCAGAGAAACGTCAAGCATAGCCCTCTCCATAGCTCGCTGAGTGACTTTGAGCTTCCTCATACGGCCAGCAGTCAAGGACCACGTTTCAGATCCATAGGTCATCACTGGCAACACGCAATGGTTGACCAATCTAGTTTTGAGGTTTTGAGGTATGTCTGACGAAAATTTCCTGAACGCTGCCCAGCCGAGTTACATCCGTCGATTGACCTATCGGTCAAAAAAGTCCCGCTGGGTTTCTTGCTGGTTCTTCCCAACACAGAGGATTTTTTCGAACCAGTAGTAATGTAAAATAATTACTTTAAATAAGAAGTACTTGTAATCAATATTGAATAAAAATTATTCTATTCTATTCTATTATTCAATACGAGCAGTATTAAAGTTGCGTAAATCAAGTCAATCAAATCTACTGAAGACTGCAGCTCAGCTTCATTTCCCGTCTAACAGCCATGAGATTAAGAGTGTGATCGGAGAGTTTTTGTGTTCTTCTGCGGCGGGTCTTGCAGAACTTAGCTCCGACCGCATGGACAGTTTCCACGATCTTGACATATATATCGTCCACTGCATTGCAATCTTCTAGGAACTTAAAATTATTTTGTAACTCGAGCTGAAAGGTTTTGGCACTTTGGAATAGAGCACGAGGGGGACGGAGCGTTGATTTCATTAGACGACACCTCTCCAACTTAACGTTTAGGTTCAGTGTGCCTCTAACCATTCGGTGAACGCTACCAGTTTTCACCCTCGATATCACGGAGACATCACTGAACAGTTATCGTCTGGTCGTCATAATGAAGTCAATCTCCTTTTTTGTCGAACCGTCGGGCCTCGAACAGGTCCACTTCCTGGAACAGGTCCGCTTCTGGAAGAAAGAGTTCATCATAAAGAGTCCCTCTTTCTCAATGATTCGGCCAGCTGCTGAGCCCTTGGGTTCCGTTGCCCTATTCCGAATTTCCTACTATCAGCTCACCGTTCTCTTTTGTGCCTAGTTTTGCGTTGAAGTCTCCCATTAACACCGTGTAGTGGGTTTTGGAGGAATGCATGGCTCTAGAGGTATCCTCATACATTTCCTCCACCTCCTCATCGGGATGTGCCGAGGTTGATGTGTAAACATGTATGACCTTCAGCGAATACCGTTTGGTGATTCTGAGTATTAGGTACGCAACCCTCGTTGACACACTCTCAATTTTTACAACGTTGTTAACCAGAGACTTGTGGACGATAAATCCAACACCTCCTTGGGACAGAACCGGTGATAGAAGAAGTTACCGGATTCGAAGATTACCGTGTCCTCCCCCTCTCTTGGGACTTCGGATAATCTTATAATATTCCAGCGCAACTTGTCTATCTCTTGTTCCAACTCCAGGATCTTTTCGTCAGTCCTGAGGGTGCGTGCGTTATAAGTTGCCAGTTCGAGTCGTCTTAGGTGCCAACCGAACCTCCAACGTAGATTCTTAGCACCCCCGGCTCCACCGTTACCATGGTCGACACCGTAGTCAGGAATAGCGGGGACGCCGGGGACTGGGGGCCCTTTATTAGTGTCATTGCTCATGGGGGGTATATTGCCATAGTTGTCACGCTTGGTGAGCGGGTTAGCAAGCACAATATTTTATTGCTTTTTGCTGTTATCAGAAAGATGCTGCTGCCTATGATCTGCTTCAATTTCCCTCTGTCGGCTCTTACGACACCTACGGGAAAATATGGGGTGGTGGATATTCTTACCCGCCACAACACGAGGAGCAGCTATATTATGGTTATAAAAAGAACCACGCTCTCACAGAATACCAGCGTCAAATAGTAGCTTAACGCTGCTGTGTCTCGTATAGTGAGGGTATTGAACCGGAGATCCTTTTTACTGGAAACGAGGCGTTCCATCTTAGTCCTCACGGGTTGACAATGCATCTGAATTTTGAATCTTTATTGAGGATAGATGTAGATGTCTATGGGCCACAGCAACCACTTACCATCAGGTGGACTGTGTGCTCGTTTGTCACTCTTATTTTATAAAAAAAATCCCACTTTATTTCGCCATAGTTGCCACACTTGACAGGTGAATCGGCAACCGCAGTTTTTATTATTTTCGGTTGTTATCTGGAAGATACCCACGCCCATCTTCTGATTCAGTTTCCTTCTATCGCCTCTTACGAGAACACCACGTGCCCACGAGAATATGGGCTAGTGGCACATGAGCGCACGCTTATATACCTTTACATATTCCACCTGATCGTAAGTGTATGCTGTAACCCAGCTGTTACCTTAGTATTGTTCTGAACTGTATTGTATTAAGAAGTAATCTTAAATGTATCTATCGTATTTGTTTATTGCTGTAAGTTAATATCCCCCAAAACTATAGACATGAAATAATATTAGCGAAGACATTTTAGCGAACAAAATAATGTTCAGTGTCTTACAATCTTAAAAGGTTGTAGATGGATCTAAGAGTGGAATCTTTTCCAGTGAAAATTATTGATTTATAAGTATGTATATAGTATAAGCACAAGTGCATTCTCTATTCCCTCCCGATAGGACGGTAATCCGACACGACCTCACGGCTGCACGTGCAAGGTATGGGTTGAAACACCGCCAAATCCTCGCTGCTACTGGTAATTTCTTGACAGAAAAACCCAATAACTGAATTTGGCCCAACCAGGAATTCGAACTCATGGTCAGCAACCGCGTTTACGACCACTACACCAACATGGCAGTGAACAAGATAAATAATACATAATTAAAAATTATGTACAACCGACTTCAATATAAATTATTAAGAATAACTCAAAAATTATTAGTTAGACCTTGATCAAATTTATATGGGACCACATGGGAAGCACCAGCTTTCAAATAAAAAAAGAATGATCGAAATCGATTCACCCAGTAAGAAGTTATGAGGTAACAGGCATAAAAAAGACATACAGTCGAACTGAGTACCGGCTCCTTTTTGAAGTCGGTAGAAAGTCGAAATTATTTAAATCCTAAAAATGTTTCTTTTTATCACGAAATACGAGTCTCGAATGCAGCGAGAAGGTTTCATAATTTATAAGTAAAATTTGTACTATTTTGTTAAGTATTAATTCTATCTGTTATATATGCAGTGCATGTAATTCAATGAGGCGTATTTATTATCACAGTGTATTTGAACATGCAGTAGATCAACTTAAATAATTACTAACTACTCCTTCTACACACTATCTAGCTCATTATTGTTATCAGTTTCTTCTAGAATCGTTTGCCATCGACAATTGTTTCGGAATATACAACTTAGAGACCTTCAAAATAATTTAAAATTAAAAATTTTGTATAACCGACTTCAATATAAATTATTAAAAATAAATAAAACTATTGGTCAGACCTTGATCAAATTTATATGGGACCACATGAGAAGCACCAGATTTCAAATAAAAAAATGAGAAGTGATTAAATGTTAAACCGTAGTAAAATTTGGTTAGCCACAAAAACAGCATTTAAATAATTTGGTTAGCATTCAAAGATTCTGTTTGCAATATAAAAAAAAAACATTCATGGGCGTCGGTAGTCACTTACCATCGGGTGAGTCGCATGCGCATTTGTTCCCTACCCACTTATAAAAAAGGGTTGTAAAAAGGTCACTGGAGAAATATTTTAAACGTGGTAGAGCCGTGCAGCTATATAGTTGTATCACGAATGTCTCGGCTCGACCGGGAAATGTCTAAGACTGTGTGCTCGCTTGTCACCTTTTTTCTATAAAAGAAAAAAAGATACGAATAACATTTAATCATATGTAATAATAAAAAAAAAAACTAAAACTAAAAACTTAAATTATCATACCGACCTCTCCGCGGTATAGCGCCATGATTTATATTATCTTAACAATATTTATTGTTAGCCAATGAAAATGTTAGTAAGTTAAAAAGGCATCTGTCTCTCTCTATAGCCATTTAGTAAAAAAAGAGAGAGCATCTTTAAGCATTTCTTTAATTGACGCCGACTTAGAGTAATTATTTTTAAAACAGTCGTACTGTCCGTTTTGCTATGGCAATTCTTTTCGCTACGTTTTCCGTGGCTGTAATTAGAGAACTGCTACAAGATATTATGTTTGCGTGTTATTACGCAGGGTTACACTTAGCTGCTCGTTTGTAGGATAATAAGAGGTCTCGAGTGCAATTAAAATATCAAGAGTAGAAATCTAATACATTTATGTAACCGAGTAAAACAAGCGTTGTGTGGAACTCGGAACCTGAGTAAATACCTACACAGAAAAATTATGTAGCAAATTAATTCGATGGTAGGATTTTGCTAGATGGTAGGATTTGTTTCTGCTTAGGAATATATCTGGTTAGGTACCACCCACTTAACTATTTCTATCGTCCAGCGTCATAAATGTTACTGTGTTCCGATGTGAAGAAAAAACCACTATATAATTAAAGACTTCATACGTGGTAGAGCCATGCTGCAGCTATATTAGTAGTATAGTTGTAGCACGAATGGGTCGGCTCGACCGAGGAAATACCACGCTCTAGAATACCTCACAGAATACCAGCGTAAAATAGCAACTTAACACTGCTGTGTTTGGTATGGTGATTGTAGAGAACCGGATACCCTTTTTACTAGAAAAGAGGCATTCCATCTTAGTCCTCACGGCTGACAACGCATCTGCATGTTGATTCGCAAACGAGGATAAATGTAGATGTCTATGGGTCACAGCAACCACTTATCATCAGGTGGACTGTGTGCTCGTTTGTCATCCTATCCTATAAAAAAAAGACTATACGGTATTTCATCTACTAAGATGGAATAATTCACAGTTAGTAATTTGGGGGCTTCCCCTGAGTCACCTCTGAGGTAGAAACCAGCTCTACCACAAATCACCTCTGAGTGAGAAGGTTGTCGAACCAACACATTTCTAGCCTTCTTGTTTAAAGTTAGCTGCAGATAATCATAGTGTTCATAGCTGCGGTAACCAGTGAGGGCTAGTAATTTTCTGCTCACCAGATGTCGCTAATTGACACTGAGGTAAAGTTTTTTGTTACACAATATCATTTAATTGGTTTATGGTTTGTAATAAAAGTTTATCAGTTTCTAGAGTATTATATTAATGCAAAAAACAATGCGTCAGTGGTTTGCTGTTTAATTTTTTTTTCTACTTTTATGAATATCTGTGGTTTGGTTTATTTATTTTTAATCTTATTAATATAAAATATAGCTATACAGAAAGAAACAATAACCTTTACATTTTCCGAACTAACTTCCCCGCTATGAAATCTGTCAAATATTATACGTCACTTAAACTTCACTTTCTAGTGGCGCCGCCCTGGTGGCAAAAAAAGTCGTGGATTCCGCCCTCATTACTATCACTTGGACTGTTAGCTCGTTTGTCACTTCAATTATATATTTAAAATGAATTATTATTAAATGTATTATTAAAGAGTTTAATTATTTGGTTATTTGTCCTGTAGTAACTGTGTTAGAGAATCCATCACCATAATATTTCGTCTCCTATGTGTCTTAAGAGGTGACTTTGGGAAACAACAGAATACCATAATGAAATAACAGCTTAATGCTTATGTGTTTCGTTAGGAGTGACGACGCATCTTCATTTTGATTCTTAACCGAAGGTGGGTGTCTATGGCCTATAGAATCCAATTACCATCAGATGGATTGTGTTCGTTTGTCATGTTTATTCTATAAAAAAAAACAACAAAAATATTTTAAGAATTTAAATAGATGTCAGTAAACATGATGGTTAATGTTTACACCAGTTGTAAAATTGCCAGACCGGTGACGGGCAGCAGTGTCAATGTTGCGAGGTGTCAATAGAAGTAAATTGTATTTAATGCCCATATAATATTTATTTACATTTAGTTTTAATTTATGTTTTTGAAGTTTATATTTAGAACATAATTTATTTTGAATACTGGTAACTTACATCATATGTTACCAGTTTTCAAACTGTCTTTAGGTTTCCGTAGCTTAACAACAAGGAACCGTTATAGTTTGGCCATGTCCGTACGTCCGTCTGTCCGCGGCGGTTTTACTCAGAGACCCTTGGTGCTACAAAGCAGTAATTTGGTATGTATTAATCACGCCTACAAAATTGTGATATAAGATCTTGAAAAATCTTTTTTATTTTTTATTTTTTTTTATTTTGTCTATATGGCCTTTGGTATTGTGGTTATGTCACAATAATTCTGCCAATGTCCGGTCTTTGGTCTGTCGCACCTTGTCTTGTGGCTTTTCGGTGGAAAAGGAGTTAGCGGTTATTAGGTGAAAATGTGGATAAAAACAAAGCAACTAAATACATAAATTATGGACCACACAATATAGAGCAAACATCTAGTTATAGGAGGGGATTAGCCTGGGCAGGGAATAGAGAATTAGGTTAAGCTAAATTTAGTACACGATAATTAGAGTTTAATATTATACATTTGAATATATTTTGAGATCATATTGACATATATGGAATTGAGGATAGTTAAGAGGGAATTGATATTCACTGGTCGAGGGATTGTGTTGGGAAGAATGTCATATAAAGAAATTGGGTGATTTTGGCAATTAAAGAAAATGTGGTCTGGGGTACCTTCATCCAGACCACATTCACAGAGGGAATGATCTTTGATTCTAATTTTAGCTAGAAATACAGGAGTGCAGGCATGCCCAAGCCTTAAACGGCAGATTGTAGATGTGATTTGTTTGTTCAAAAAGCTAAATTTAAAAAACCAAGGTTTTGGAGGAATTTGGGGTTGTTTTTTATTTTGACTACCTCCCATATAGGTGAGTTTTTTACCCGTCAATTTCATCGCGTGGGAAGTCGTTAGATAACTATTTAAAACATATTGTGGGTGTGGAACAATATTTTTACGTTTCAGGGGTCCATTCGCGAAATATTTAGCTTTAAAATGGTATTTTTTTTATTAGAGGCATGTGTCTCCCTCTCTATCAACTAAACCGCTGTTTTTAGAATGTAAAAAGTACGTGCGGTAGTACTTTACATAATGACGTTGAAAAGAAAACTATCACAGTTAAATAGGCTTAATAAGTTAACGAGTAATAGTCGACCAACTAATAAAATTTACTTACATTAGTAAAAATATCGTTACAATTTCATAGAAAACACTTAATACTAGCTGCATTATAACATTGTAATGTTATTTTAAACTGTAATAAATAAATCTTTATATATAAAAATTACGTGTCATGTTGTTTGTCCGTGATGAACTCCTAAACTACTGAACTGAAAAATTATGCACACTCTGTGCAGTTTCGTCCAGCTTGAGAGATAGGATAGTTTTTATCCTGATAAGTGACACTCAATATTTTTTTATTACGAATTTAAGAATTTTTTATATGAAGGGTCGTCGAAAAGGCCAGAACGTCTGCCTGGCCACCTAGTATTTTATAAGAATACGACTAATGCATTACTACTATAGCTTTACTTTCTCTTTTACGGGGTAGGCAGAGAGAATCGATCATATCCTCCATACTGACATAACACTTATCTTATTTTTTAACTAGGTAGTAGTTATTGTAGGCCTACATTTTCTTTCGTGGTATTCTTGGTTTACGCGAGCGACCCTCAGGATTGTTTAGGGCAGTTGTGAGTTACGTTTATGTCTATCTTAGGGTTGCACTGCCGCGAACTTAGATGGATAACGTCTTTGACCATTTTTGTTCAGACTTGGCATGTGAATAATTTGATGTAGAATGCATTATTTTCATAATCGATTTTTTTTAACCTTTTTTTAAAAACCTCTGCCTATAATTCCGCTTGGAAAATAAGTCCTTCAGTTACCATCGTCGTATTTAGGCCCATTTTTGGTCGTTATAGCTGTGAAACTGCGAAATGACTTATTAATATGCACATAGTATCAAGAAGGCCCCTTCTAAATTAATGTATTGTGGCGGGAAACTACGGAACCCTACCTCTACATTGTGCGTGGCCCGACACGCACTTGGCCGGTTGTTTTTGCTTTTGATATCGAAATGTTTGCGACAGGTTTTAAGAGAAAGGTAAATAGTATAATGAAAGGTACATGTCATGTAAATGGAATTTGTAATTTATTTGAATTTACCGGAATCTCTTAAGGCTTGATGTTCCTGTTTGTGTCCGTTTTAAAATTGGTTTTTGATAGGCAAATTATTAGATTTAGAATCTGAAAAAAAGTGTTTTACATACATACCTTCTCCTTACAATATACCCGGTCAATACACGATAAAATATAATTTTCTTGATAGAAAATAATACAGTTTTTTACAAGCCATGTTTTATTTTAAATAAGTACCTACTAATACTCCTTTTTTCTATAAATATATTTTTTTTTGTATAATAATATTATTTATAGGTAATTCATTTTGAAATAGATTATATAAAATGTTTTTTTCATTACATTTATTAAAAAATTATCGATTTTTCAAGTGATTTTTGAATTACGCGTCGGTCGTTTGCCAGTGTCCCGCGGGACGTTGTCGAGGTAAAATCTGTGCCAATTATTTGCGCGAATCGCGAAAGAAATATGGTAATTTATAAATAGCGGCACGAAATTCTAGCGGTGACCGTTATTGCACATACTTCACGCTGATTGGCTTATTACATATAAGTCGCGCTGATTAGATCGTGCGTATCGTCCGCACGCGCTGATTGGCTCTCCAGTCGCATTTGTGCAATTTAATTTGAGCGCGTCCCCTCCACGTTTCAATCAGCGCTAGACTTACGTGCCGCAACTTTTACCTATATTTATTTTTCGGCACCGCGCCGGTGATGGCCGCACGTAAATACCTATTACGCTTGGAACATCTGGCCTTAAGCGATCTTCCAAAAATTTCATGGTACATTTTTAATTGAAATTTTAACTGATAGATGATGTTTTACAAAGTGATTGGCTGTGAAGGGAAACTGCTTTATATCTGCTGAAGGGGTTATTTATATACTATTAAAACATGAATAACCTTGAAATTTTTTTGTCTGTCTGTCTGTGTTTCTGTCTGTCTGTCCGGGCTAATTTTCGGGTTGACTGAACCGATTGTAATTAAACTTCACTAAAAGGTAGACAGGAATGCTGGTGATCTAGGCTATAAGGTTGAAGATTTTCTTATCGATTTTTTTATATAAATGTTCTTTGATTATCTTAAATTTAAATAAGGTCACATTAATACATCATACCCAGGCGAAGACAGCGCCAGTCGATAGTATAAATATAAGGCGTGTTCCTTATTCATAAGTAAAAACCATATAAACGTGAATATATTATTATCGTTCATTTACTTATGAAAAGTTCGAGGTCAAAAGCAAAAAAAAAACAATACTTTTTTAAAAGCGCAAGTCAATATTTCAAGCCATTTTATACTTTACCACACAAAAAATAAGAAGTTGATTTGTTTATAACCACAAAATAAAAGGTTATTTAAGGCACAAGAATTGTGATACTAGTAATAAGACTATCGCTTTAGTATAATAACTATGTATGTTGAGCTACAATTATACGCATTGGAATTTCAATTGTTTTTAAAGGATAAGTAGGCAGTTCCTTGTTCACCTTTAAGTCTTTTGTTTGGTAGCAAAACTCTCCTTGACCCACTTTTACAAACAATTGCACACGCCTCTACACCTTGATAATAGTTTTATTTGCTACAAAGAAAACAATATTTAACCCTAACACGCCATATTATTTATACAATATTCATATTACGTGGTAGAGCTATACTGCCGCTATAATACAGTTGTAGACCGGGGCAGGACCACGCTCTCACAGATTAGCAGCGTAAAATAGCTGCGCTGTGACTGAAGACAACCGGAGACCCTTTTCTTTGGAAATGAGGCATTCCATCTTAGTCCTCAGGGGTGACAACGCGTCTGCGTTTTGATTCATAAGATGTCATAGATGTAGATGTCTATGGGCCACAGCATCCACGTACCTTCAGGTGGAATTACTTGAAGTCATAAAATTACTGGTTTAATGATCTATTTACCCTAAATAATTAACTGATGTTTATCGACCGAATTGGCAATATATTGAAGATGGGCCTAATTAAGAGTCGCGCATGTATGATATATGAATGTGAAGGAGTTAATAGAGGTGTTAGCAGCGTACGAATGGAAGCATCCTATGCCTACTCTTCTACGTGACAGGCTTGAAAGTTTTTGCTTTATGCATTATATAATTAGTCGCCGCGAAACATAATACTAGAGGCTCACACTCAGCCTTTGGCGTGTCGAGCCATGGCCACTGTTTTTAGCAGCGGAGATGGGCAACAGCGTCTTCCGTCTATCAAGCTTAGCAACTATTGCAATATCATTTCGTCCGTGGGTGACGTAAGGGATGACAAAGGAAAATAAACCAAGAGACCAATAACAACTAGACAATAAAAGCTGCGACCGCCAACTCACCTGCCAAGCGAGGCAACTATGGCTGATTTCCCCCATTTAAAGGTAAACTATGGCGAGGCTAAAATTCAGCAGTAGACTTTTGATAGGATGTAACAATAACGGTCTTCCAGGTGAATTTTGGCCATGGTGACAACTTGGCTTAAGTAATCGAGTGGTGCAACCCAGAGAAACTACTTGTCCTTACCTATTACGACTGTGATTACGAAAGTAAGGGTTGAATTGTTGGAAACATAAAGAGAAACAGCACAACCTAACCCAAAACCCAAGAATTTTTGTTTTTACTATCTGATCTGTCTGTCTGTTTGATAACCAACGTAACGGTAAGCGGTTTTTAGGACGGCCTTTCCTAATATGAAGTGACTACCTGGTAAGAGATTTTTTTTGTATAAGAGTGAGAAATGAGCACACATTCCCCCTGAACGTAAATCGATTCTGTGGCCCATAGATATCTATCGTCGATTAAGAATCAAAATGTAGATGCGTTGTCTTCCCTAAGGAATAAGATGGAATGTTTCGTTACAAATAAAAAGGGTCTCCGGTTCTCTACACTCACCATACGAAACACAGCAGAATTAAGCTGCTATTTTACGCTGGTATTCTGTGAGAGCGTGGTCCTACCCCGGTCGAGCCGACGCAATCCTGCTAAGAGAATTTAATGAATGCAGCACGGCTAGCATGGGCTGGGGACAAAAACTTTATCCCCGATTATATCCACTGACAGGAGATAAAATTACCTTGTCCCTATACCAAAGCACGGCAACGGAGTGAAGTATATCCCCGTTTGACATAACGACTTAGATACATATCCCCGTCCGTAGCATAGAGCCTAATGAAAGATAAAAAATTGTTTTATTGAAATTTGAAAAGGACAATTCTATCCTAATTCATTGGATGTGGACTTAAGTTTATATCCATACAAAAAATCTATCTAAGTCTAAGTCTATCTCCAATTTAATCTACTGCGGATATTATATGCATCGGTGTGCCTATGCTCGAAGGTGGATAAAACTAAGCGAAACATTTTCGCCTTTCCCCGGGGATAAAATTGTCTCCTGCCCATGCTAGCTCTGCCGATGGGCTTGGATCGTATTTTATGGCGTTCCTTAGGGGAGGCTCGTGTACTTGTGAGGGTCTGTAGTGATGATGATGATGACACAAATATTAATTGGTTGAGTTGATTTCTTCTCAATCATTTGTCCATCTCAGCTTAATTATCCTTTGGGTTACGGATTTTGTATGTAGTATATACAGTACACCAGCTGTTCCCCGCGACTTTGCCCGCGCGTAATTAAGGGTTTATTTTTTTACGCGGGTCCCTAATTCTTTTTCTAAAATAAAAGTAGTCGAAGTTACTCCTTACGCTATCAGTTATTTGCCAGTGAAAGGCCTGTCAAAATTGGTCCACCCATTTCGGGCATTAGCCGGAACAAACAGTCAGACGGACAGACAGAACAATATTATGAACATTGTGTTTTTGTTATAAGTACCGCATATACATTAATACGCATTTAGTAAAAAGCTGTTATTTTGACATTACAAACAGACACTTCAACTTTATTTATTTGTATTTATAGATATAAGCTAGCTGTTCCCCGCGACTTCGCTCGCGTGTTAGGGTTTTTATGTTTTTGCGTGGAACCCTAATTATTTTTCTAAATTAAAAGTAGCCTAAGTTACTCCTTATGAAATCAGCTATCTGCCAGTGAAAGTCCCGTCAAAATCGTTCCAGCCGTTACGGAGATTAGCCGGAATAAACAGACAGACAGGCAGACAAAAATTTTAAAATTTGTGTTTTTGTTATAAGTACCGTATATACATTCATATGCAATTAGTAAAAAGCTGTAATTTTGACATTACAAACAGACACTTCAATTTTATTTATATGTATAGATGTATAGATGTATAGATGTGTGCACGAAGAGAAATTCAACTTCATAGCTGGCAGTGAAAGACCAGATAAATTCTACTTACAGATAATTGTAAAGTATTGGAATTGCAATCGATTAGTTGAAATTTTATGAGCTATCGAGTTGCGCAAGGCCGAAATAATTATTTCGCATTTATTATATATTATATATTAACTACTTTGTAGTTAGCAAAATGTGGACTTACGCTCGTAGTTTGTTTCATACAGCCTACTAATATTATTTTGAATCCCGGCTTTTCTGCCGACTTCCAAAAAGGAGACGGTACTCAATTGGACTGTATATTTTTTTATGTGTGTTACCTCATAATTTTTTACAACTGATTTCGATGATTCTTTTTTTTTATTTGAAAGCTGATACTTCTCGTGTGGTCCCATATGAATTTGATCAAGGTCAGACCAATAGTTTTTAAGTTATTCTTAATAACTTATATTGAAGTCGGCTGTACAAAATTTCTAATTTTTAATTATTTACTATTATCCATTCCTATTATCTTTTTAAAGATTGTGGTTTATTGTGTATAATATTAGAGTTTTTACGTGACAAACCGCTGCATCTATTTTATCGTTGCAGAACGAATGGATCGGCTTGACCGGAAAAGTACCACGCTCTCACAGAATACCAGCGTAAAATAACAGCTTAATGCTGCTGTGTTTCGTATGGTGAGTGTAGAGAACCGGAGACCCTTTTTACTAGAAACGAAGCATTCTATCTCAGTACTCAGGGGTGACAACGCATATACAATTTGATTCTTAACCGAGGATAGATGTAAATGTCTACGGGCCACAGCATCCGCTTACCATCAGGTGGAATGTGTGCTCGTTTGTCTGCCTTATTCTAAAAAAGAGTAGAATGTTAGAATAACAAGCTAGCTAACAGTCCACTTGATAGTGAGAGTCTATTGCAGGCCAATAAATAACACGTTCAACTAATTTTATTCAAAGGAGGTCACAAGTGTGTTGTCACTCTCGTGGACTAAGATGAATTGCAGAAGGTAACTTAGTAACTTAGTGTAACTTAGTGGCATCTTATGATTAACCATAACACTACCAAAGGCAAACTTAGGGATGGACCCCAAAGAGATCTTGTGATCGACCGAACGATGATCTTCGATAGATTGCAATATTCATTAATTAATTTGAATAAAACTAGTTTTTACGGATTTTATCGCGTATATTAACTTATTTTATATTCCGTTTCGAGCACTTTACAGCACCTACAGTCGGGGGGTGTTCGACTTCCCAATGTCATAATAAACCACGCCTAACTTCAGATTAGAATTAGTAATTTTTGGTCCAATCTACGCGGTATGAACTTATAGTATCTTGAAGTCTTGCAGTTGTATGCTTGGGTTAGGATCAGTAGAGTAGCGTGCCTGAGAGGGGTCCTGTATCAAAATTTGTCGGGGGGCCCAGATGAAGGGTAAAGTTTTTTCACAAAAGGAACAAAAACTCTCGCATAGAATTAAAATAATTATATATTGATTATAAGTTATTACTTATAATGAATACTCCTAGGAACTAAGCTAGTCAAACAATTCAAACCAACATCCAGTCCCATAGAAGTCCTTAGAATTTTTGCTTAAATACGTTCGGGGCCTCTGGAGCACGGGGCCCCGTAGGTATCATTCATACGGCTGATACGGCGGTAGCTACGCCCCTGGTTAGGATATAATTTTATAAATTATAGGATCCCAAGCAGATCCTATAGAAGATGGCTGGGTAGCAAACAGCCACCTTCTATATTGAAATTAGGATGTTTTAGATTTCAATCGCCTCGCGAATTATCCTTGGTAGGAATCGGTGTTCTTTAGCGAGGATTTGACGTATATCAAATCTAATGTAGTACTGCAGACTTCCCACAGCGTCGATTCTTCACATCAGCGATGTGTTTTCATTTATTCATTACAGCCTATCAATTGTCCTAAGAGAGAAATTTGCCACAGTAGCCACGTTTTGCAGGCGGGCTGGCAACTGCAGGATTTTCCTATTTTGTGTGATCACTAGGCAAATGCTGCTGCCCATTATCTGCTTTAATACCATTTGTCACCTGTTACGACACTCGTGGAATGATATTGGGTAGCGGATTTTCTAACGCCCGCCACTACACGCTAATTGCAACTACCTTGTAATAAACAATTCCCAAAGCGGTGACGGGTAGTGGCGTTAAATGTGCGAGAGGATCAACCATTACAATTTTATGTAATAACCTCCCTGATTGAGTGACTCTTTACAAATAGATGTGTTATATTTTTTACAGAACGAGGGTGACAAACGAGCACACAGTCAACCTGATGGTAAGTGCTTGCTGTGGCCCATAGACATCTACATCTATCCTCGTTTACGAATTAAAATGCAGATGCGATGTCAGCCGTGAGGACTAAGATAAAATGCCTTTTTTCCAGTAAAAAGGGTCTCCGGTTCTCTACACTCACATACGAAACACAACAGCATTAAGCTGCTATTTTACGCTGGTATTCTGTGAGAGCGTGGTCCTTCCCCGGTCGAGCCGACCCATTTGTGCTACAACTATACTATTAATATTGCTGCAGCATGTCTCTACCAATATAGAGATTAAATAATTAGCAGCAACAAAATTACATTGTTGATTAGATTAGTACGAGTCCTCTATAAATATGAATACTGCGTACATACGGGATAAACATCACCCGGCGGGTGATCTCCTCTGTTCCACCGCCGGCTGGACACTCTTTGTGTATTTGAAGATCGACGCCATCTGTGTTGGAAGTTTTACTGGGTGGTTGAGCTCTCTAACTGTCTAGTACCTTTTTTTTACATGGGGAAAGGCCTACGCATACCCGCCTCGCGGGGGCAAGGACGGGTTAAGTCGGACTCGCACCGACTAAACCCCATGGTGTTTCACCCTCGTCGCATATTGGCAGGGCCATGGGAACGCTTTCGCACACTTCCGCGGCCCCACCTGCGCTGGCCGCCCCGTGGCGGCCCCTCCTCGGGAGAGGACCACTCCTCCCCCATCTCCTTCTCAGGTAAGGCGCACCAGAACACATGGCGCGCCCTCCTCCTTGGCCTCCAATTTCACATACGCAACGGATGCCCCCGTGTCGGATGCGCGAAGGTCATGGGGCCAGGAATGACTAGCACTCAGAACCACCAGCCTTCCTGACCCCAGCGGTGGATCTGGTCTCTGGGTTCCACCGCCAACCAAGTTTCGGCCGCGGAGGGTAGGGAGAGCGGCGCCTCGCAATACCGACTCTCCTCTCCCCCCGCGGCCTCACCACCACCGCATCAACGGTGCGGCCCGTTTTGAGTCGCGGAGGAGAGGGCGAGTGGCGCATCGCTATACCAACACTCCTCTTCCTCCGCGACTCCACCTCGGCTGCAGTGGTAGAGGGAGAGGACACCCCTCTCACCGCAGCCCACCGACACACATCAGAAGTGGGCTCGTCAAGCCCACTCGGAGTGGCCACCTCGGGCCGGCCCTACACCTCGGGCCAGCCAAGGGGTTCCTCTTTGTTCACCGCGGTTGACCAAGCCACGGCTACTAAGCCCCCCCGCCACGACAAGGCGGGAACCCGTTCGGGGGTGAACTGTCTAGTACCTATTGCTGTTTTTCAATATTTTTAGTCGCTTCTTAGGATATTCACAAGAGAATGTGGAGTGATACGAGTACATTTTGAATAACGCCATCTTATGGCATTCACAGATAAAATATTAAGTTCCGTTTATCAGAATATATTAACCGTTTGTTTTATGCTATTTTAAAGGTTATTAACGATTATAGCGTGTTAACTTGTAATTAAAATAAAATATGTTATCAGAAATAATTGAATTCTAAGTGTTAAGACCAAACAAGATTTATTTATTCGATTTAAAACTTTATTGAAGTAACCTTGTGTGGTTACTTCGATAAAGTTTTAAACACAGTGTGTTAATGACAGGTAGCATTCTCTGTCAGTGTCCCGTTTCGTGTAGAAAAAGTGACATGTGCCATAAATGAAATACAAATATATGAAATTGAATTGTCTATTTGTAATTTCAAAATAACAGTTTTTTTTATTCAATTCATATGAAATTATACTTATAAGAAAAAAACAAGTTTTTAAAGTTTTGGTCTGTCTGTTTGTTCCGGCCAATCTCTGAAACGGCTGGACCAATTTTGACACTGGCAGATAGCTAATGTTAATGTAACTTAGGCAAATTTTTTTATAGAAATAGAATTGGGGCCCGCGCAAAAATAATAAATATAATTAAGAAAAACAAATATAACACATTAAAATTTAGGCTTAAAATTACATAAATACATACAAACAAAAACATATTTATCCGTATATACTAATCACCAATATACATAAATGTATATACATTTTTAATGTATAATGATTTTAACTGCCTGAACCAGAGTTTAGAGAACCAGTATAAAATAAAATTCGTTATTTCTGGTTTGATTCCCAATCGATATTTTTTATCAAGTTTCAGGGTTATTCCTGCGTTTCAGATGCCTTTAAATTACATTGCTTATATTTCTCGTCAACGATTAACATTGTATTGTTGTTTGCGAAAAGAAACCATTGATGAACTATAATAATAACCACTCGAATAATTTTTAGAGCCCTTTAGAACCCTTTGCACAACGAGCCATGCATGGAATATGAAATTTTCCACATACATGTTCCACCTGTCTTACACAGGATATGTCGGACTGATATCTGTTAAAACCAAACGGTGTTCATCATTTCACCCTTTGTCAAGGGATCTCTTTCGCAAGCTACCGTAGCCCCGACGGCGGTAGCCCATACAGCAATGACTATGACAGGCTCCTTATCGTTGGAGTGGACGCTCTAGGGGACTGTGCCATCTGAAAAGCTTCTTAAAATTAAAGAAAATACATTAACAGCTTCCTTATTTCCCATTGCTGGGCTAGAACCTCGAAGTTTACCCCACTACGTCATATCCCGCTAGCTGGACTTCATATAACCTCGAAATGTGGTAGTTTCTTAGATGTGCAAGTTTTCTCACGAGATTTTACTTCATCGCCGAGCACGTATCAAAAAATCAGGGCTAGTAAAATTGCTATTAGTATCAGTGGTACCGGGAATCAAACTGGAATTAAATTTAAAGTGAACTATTATAGCCCTTTAGCCACCAAAATAAGTATTCACATTAAATCATTGAATTGAGCTGAACTCGCTTCCTGATTAAATACATATTCGACCATGAAATGTCAAGCTGCGGACATTACACTGACTTATCTAATAATTACGTTTACGGATCTCCAAATTTACTTATGACTTTGTTAGACAAGTCAAAGTAGGAAGCGAAACATAGTTTGGAAAATCCAAAAGTGCACACTTCAAGAGCGTTTCATCTAATTTTGATGAAAAAAATAAATTGTAATCCTGACATTTAAAATATATTATTTTCGTGTGTATTACGCGTAAATTTAGCGCTCTATTATTTTAACAGGTAGTGTAACGCACAGGGAAAAAATTTTTCACCAAAATAAATCGATTACACAAAGTATAAAATCGATATAGGCTGTATGGTACAGTCCTTTGACTATTAAATGCTAAAAAAATATACTTATGTGATAGCGCCTCTAAATTTTTAAAAGCAGTAAAGCTTATAAAAGTTTAAAATCATTTTATTAACAAACTACGCGTACTAGGCTATTGATATGAATTAGGAAACCAGTTGATGTAATGCTGAGGCTAATAAAAAAACTCGGTCTCTATCCGTCAATTTTTTCGGGAGTTATTGTGACCATATACAAAATCAACATCCGGAAGTCCACTTAATGTTTTTTCAAACCGTTTTTTTTCCATAACAGCAATATAAAATGTTTTTTTTAATGTAATATGGATTAATTAGACGGTTTTATTGATATACGGCTACTCATATTATCGCATAAGTACAATATGGTTATTATAGAAGCATTTAAGAACACAAAATTGCTTGACCTAGAAATCTCGAGAGTAGAACACCAATAACGCTTGGCGTTATGAGGCGTGCAATAATAATTATTAATTTTCTTGACTAGTTGTAATCTGTGTCCTCGCGGCTATGGCACCTGCCTCTCATTTTGTCTAATAGATAAACCATGTAACTTTGGTAAGTTGTTGCGCGCAATCGCCAAGAACAACAAAAATAAAAGTTAATAACGAAAAGCCATACGACAAGACGGTTTCATTGTTTTAATTTGTGAAATTATAAATAACATAATATTAATACATTCAGAAAAAAAAAATATTGCTAGAAAATACCAAACACGATATATGTAGGTGTATAATATTGAATAAAACTATTTTTTACGGATTTTATCGCGTTTAATTTACTATTTTAATTCCCGACGTTTCGGGCGCTTTACAGCAACCCATGGTCACGGGGGGGACTGAGATGTTTGACGTCCCGATGTCACAGCCCGGCTACCTTCAGTTTTTAATATTAATTTTTGGTTCGATTTACGCAGAATGAACTTACAGTATCTTGAAGTCTTGCAGTGGTATGCTTGGGTTTGGATTTAATTTTGTCAAATATAGGATCCCAAGCAGATAGCAGCACCCATCCATCTTCTCTATTGAAATTAGGATGTTTTTTAATTTCAATATTCTCGCGTGTCATCCTTGGTAGGAATCGGTGTTCTTTTGCTAGGATTTGTGGTCTATCAAATCTTGAACATGTTCACAGACTGCAGACTTCCCAGAGCGTCGGTGTTTCACGTCAGCTATATGTTCTTTCACGCGGGTTTTAATGGATCTTTTTGTTTATCCTATGTAAGAGAGACCACATTCGCAATCAAGCTTGTACACTCCTACATCTTGTAGATGGATGTAACACGTGACGGATGGTAAAAATTGACTAATCTTCTTCGGCGACTTGAAGTATGTTTTAATAGAAGCTCGCTTCAAAATGTAGCCAACCTTGTCTGTGACTCAGCCTTCACTGTGGCAGGTACAGGTGTGAGTCCAAAGGCTGTCGCTTCTGTTACAGATGTGAACACTGCTATAGTAATACATATAGCAACGCACAAGCTTAAAGCATTATAATTTACAGAATTTAAATGAAACATTCATTAAATACGGCCTACCAAAGTCCACGGCTGAACAACGCCCTTGCTATATATTGCCTCTAAAGAAGGACATTTGCTCTCGTTGCCATGTTTGGCGAACGGGTTTGCAACAGAAGTTTTTATTTTCTATTTGTTATTAAAAAGAGGCTCCACCCACTCCAGGACTGTTATCTTCTGTCGCCTCTTACGCTCTTATTCATACATCGTCACTATACCGTGCATCCACGGTACTTCTTGTAAACTACGTGAAGGTAATATGGTCATCCGGTTAATATGGTAACTTCCTTATAATTTAAAAACTACAACCATGTTAAATATATGTCTCTGTGATACGATAGCTCGTCATCGGTTAATTAAATAATAAAGGGTCAAAAAGGCGCTGCTTTATCGACGCCATTTTGACAGTTAACATTATAGTAAATATTTGTGTCGATTTTAGTATCGTGTAGTGTAGTTTTTTTTTAATTTGATTTTTCGAAGTGTTCCAATTATTTTCGAAGCTTGTTTGTTATTTTTTTCTTAATATATTAATTATAGTATAAGGTTTTGAGTTTAAATCTCTGTCCTCCTACTACTTTTGGTTTAATAGGGCGACAAAGGTTCAATTGACCATCACGTACCTTATAGCACGTGGAAAATAGCTAGAATTGCGACGGGGAGAAGTGAAGAATGGCTACCAAGCGTACCGATTGTGATAGAACCTCTCGACTATGAAAGAGGTCCAACTCATGCAGTTGATGTTTATGAAGTAATGAAGAAAAACAAGAAAAACAAAAATACACATCTCTTAAGTACTAGAAACATGATCATATATTATTATAATACGTCATTGTTAAAATGTTAAGGTGTTGTTCCACTGCGGTGTAACGTTCA
Organism: Parnassius mnemosyne; assembly: GCA_963668995.1. Taxonomy (NCBI): domain Eukaryota; kingdom Metazoa; phylum Arthropoda; class Insecta; order Lepidoptera; family Papilionidae; genus Parnassius; species Parnassius mnemosyne. The sequence continues at coordinate 51,827,328 of CAVLGL010000002.1, forward strand.
ACTTTCGGACAAGTTGGCAGGAACGGATGTAAGTGTTTCAAGGCGTCGAAACTTTGTAGTCAACGATTGATTGATCACTCACAAGTCGGTCTCATGAGAGTCGACTATTTAAGGAGCATTTTTTTTAACCACTTACCAGTGTTAAATTTCGTAGAAGATATTGCTGGTTTGTTTCTTTTTTTATAACCAACCATTTTATGTGTGGTAGAGCGACGCTGCAGCTATGGTTGTAGCGCGAATGGATCAAGCTCTTACAGAATACCAGCGTAAAATAGCAGCTTAATGCTGTGGTGTATGGTATGGACTATGGTGAGTGTAGAGCACCGGATACCCTTTTTACGAGGCATCCCACCTTAGTCCTCAGGAGTGACAACGCTCCTGCATTTTGATTCTTAATTGAGAATATAATTAACACTTACCAGGAGGTGGACTATGTGCTCGTTTGTAACCCTTATTCTATATAAAAAAAATCTTGATTCCTCCTTCTCCATTCCATCATCGGACCACCAGACAAGAATAGAGGGAATAGAGAGTGCACCTATGCTTGCCCACACACTTATACAATTTAAGCCCGTCTTGTGTAGATGGTGGGTCTCCGTTGAGACTGGTTACCGAAAGCCGGTTTGGAGGACAAATTACAATATACTTAAGTGGATGCAGTGGCCCATTGACACCTACCCCTGAGGACTAAGACAGAATGCCTCGTAACCATTCAAAATGGTGTCCGATTCTCTTCACTCACCATACGAAACACAGCAGCATAATGGTGCTATTTCACGATGGTAATGTGCGAGTTTCTTTCTTCCCCGGTAGAGCCGACTCATTTATGCGACAGCCATAAGTTTGCTGCTGCTGTTGCTGCTTAGCGTGTCAAACTTATGGATTTAAATCTATGACTGTGCAGACGTTACGCGCACAACTAAGTCACGAAGCAAGTTCACAGGAAGTAGGTGTAATACGTACTCGCTCTCGGACGGGCTGAGAATCCGAGGATGGAGATATTGGACGTTTACGGGAATATTTGTGCGCAATGCCTGTGCAGAGTGCGGACGGGCGAAAGTACCGTTGAGGATTTCTCTATTAATTATGTTTCGTTTTTAACAAAGATGATATGGGGTGGTGGATATTCTTGCACCGCCAATACATGGGAAACAAATCAGGAGATGGGCAGCAGTCTCTTCCTAATAGCGACTAAAATTTAAATACTGCGGTTGCCAACCTGTTTGCCAAGCGTGGTAACTATGCCAAATGTGAGGTAATCTATAGGATAGGAATCTTTGGGCGAGGCCTATATTCAGCAGTGGATTGTGGTAGAACAGGGGCTAACCGCTTTGCACCTAAGTACTCTATTACGTGATTGGTGAAGAGAAACATCACGAGGAAACCGGATAGTCTTAAAGATAAAAAAATATGTGTGGCGGTGTAGGAATATCCACTACCCCATATCATCCCGTGGGCGTGGTAAGAGGCGATAGAGGGAAACAAAAGGGAAGCAAATTTAAGAGATGGACATCGGCATCTTCCTAATCTATACATCTATACAAATAAATAAAATTGAAGTGTCTGTTTGTAATGTCAAAATAACACCTTCTTACTAAATGCATATGAAAGTATTTACGGTACTTTTACCAAAAAAAAATTAAAAAATGTTGTCTGTCTGTCTGTCTATTTGTTTGTTCCGGCTAATCTCCGAAACGGCTGAACCGATTTTGATGGGGCTTTCACTGGCAGATAGTTGATGTTACAAGGAGTAACATAGGCTACTTTTATTTAAGTAAAAGAATTAGGATTCCGCGCAAAAAAATTAAAACCCATGAAATCCAATAGCAACGCGGGCGAAGTCGCGGGGACCAGCTAGCAACTACTAAATATAAAAAACTGTGGTTACGAACCCGCTGCTAAGTGTGGCAGTTATGGCAAATATGAGACAATCTATGGGGGAGGCCTCTAATAGTCTGTAACTGTAAGTTAGATATTAACGGGCGTACTTATAATCGTTGTTTGTCGCTTTCACTGTATTTGTCTCTCTCTCTATTGTCGTTTAGTAAACAAAGAGAAAGCAACTTTGAGTATTTCTTTAATTGACGTTGACTTCTATAAGTAATTATTTGAGAAAAAGGCGTACTATCCATAGTTAGCAATGGACTTTAATAGGCTGTAACGGTAACGATAACGGTAGATACTCTATAGCATGTGAAAGTCTATTGCTGTACACAGGCTTCTCCCATTGGAGCGTCAAGATAAAGGCAAATCAGTAAGGGTTTGTTTCAAACATTATTCTTGACAGGCAGAGTAACCATCGTAGAGTTGTACTTGCATCGTATAAAATGATATAATTTGTAAAAGATAAATAATTCCGAGAGCGGTACTTTCACGTGCCTGTGCCGCATAGGCCTCGCTAATGGCATGTGACAGCGGTCGTGATGGATCGGACGAGCCTCCCCCCACCCCTCTCTTTCGCCGACCCACCCCGCAGCCAGTAGCGGAATTAGCGATATTTCCCTTAAAAATAAACCCACGCCCAGAGATTAAGACGTACGGAAAGTTTTGTAAATATGTTTGTTCAACGTATTTGTGTTCTCGTTTTAGCTCGCTCTTGTTTTCTTTATAAAACTGAATTAACATACGAACTTAACCCACCCGATGGTAAGTGGTTACCGCAGTCCATGGATACCTGTTATGAATCATCGTCATCACAAGTCCGCTGCTGAACAGGCCTCCACCAAAGAATGCCGCAAGGCACGATCATGAGCCACCTGCAGGCATCTCTCACCGGGGCCTGCGCCCTACTTCTGGCACTCAAGACCTTTCCTTCCACATCTTTTGTCGGCAGTTAAAATATAGGAAAGAACGAAAGAAACATTTACTTGACCATCACACAACATTGAGAAATATAGAAATTCGTATAAATTTTTATTTATGCAGTTGTGTGATGTCAATAATGTAGTTGATCTACTAAGAATAGTTTATATTTATATTGGAGAGACAGAGGCAGTTTATGGACTGCATAATAGTCAAACCGAGGTCGCATGACGACACCAATGAAATTTTAAGATTTGTGTCAAATGATGGTGGCGTTAAAAGCTTCAATCACCTCATTTTATCCCATGGCAGATTTTATGAGTTCCGGCAGTTAGTGATGCAATCTCGTCTACACTAAACGAAAAATACCCAGAGCATGGTCAAAGGTGCGAGAAGCAAATTTTCGTTACAACGAGAAAGGCCATGTCCTACAGTGGATTCTCTTTTTTTATAAAATACCTATGGTGACAAACGAGCACACAATCCACCTGATCTGTGGCCTATAGACATGAATCTCTATCCTCGAATAAGAATCTAAATGAAGATGCGTTGGCACTCCTGAGGATTAAGATGAAATGACTCGTTTCTAGTAAAGAGGATTCTACACTCATCATATGAAATACAGCAGCACGCTGCTATTTTGTGTTTTGCTGCTATTTTGTGAGAGTGTGGTCCTTCCCCGGTCGAGCCGACACATTCATGCTCCAGCCATAACATAGCTGCAGCGTGGCTCTACCACGTAAATAAGTCTAGGTTTAGTTCCTTGAACTGGGCTTTTACTCTTTTATTAAATGTTAATTTTTTTACTCTTTTAAGTAGCATTTAAACAAAAAACATTTAGCTGTATTGTAAGTTTCCCCCTTTTTTTAAAGTAGGCTAAAACATCTGTACAAATAAATAAAATTGAAGTGTCTGTTTGTAATGTCAAAATAACAGCTTTTAATTAATTGCATATAAAAGTATATACGGTACCTATAACAGAAACACAATTTTTAAAATTTTTGTCTGTCTTTCTGTCTGTCCGTCTGTCTGTCTGTCTGTTTATTCCGTCTAATCTCCGAAACAGCTGGACTGATTTTGACGAGACTTTAACTGGTAGGTAGCTCATGTCATAAGGAGTAACTTAGGCGACTTATATCTTAGTTGTGCGCAATAAAATTAAAACCCTAAATTACACGAGAGCGAAGTCGCGAGGAACAGCTAGTACTACATAAAATTAAAAAAATAAACGTAACAATCGGTATATTTTGCAAGAGACATAGGTTTTTAAATTACTATTTGTCAATCTTCGTCCCACCCTCGTCTATTTTTCTAGTGATCCGTGTAACTTCTCAAATGGGGTAATCTGTGTTCTCAAACCATTGAGCTAGAGTTGTAAAGATTCATCGATAGTTGGTCATCGCTAAAAACCAACGCTATCGCAACCGTGCGACAGCATTATATCGAGTCAGTGCCCTTTTCAGCATCACATCACACATGTAATCAGTTTTTTCTTTTATAGAATAAGGGTGACGAAACGAGCACACAGTCCACCTGATGGTAAGTGGTTGCTGTGGGCCATCTACATCTATCTTCGTTTGCGAATTAAAATGCAGATACGTTGTCAGCCATGAGGACTAAGATGCCTCTTTTCCAATATATTGGGTCTCCGGTTCTCTACACTTACTTTACGAAACACAACAGCATTAAGCTGCTATTTTACGCTGGTATTCTGTGAAAGCGTGGTCCTTCCTCGGTCGAGCCGACCCATTCGTGCTACAACTATACTAATAATATAGCTGCAGCATGGCTCTACCACGTAAACTTGTATGTCAGCGTTCTCTTATTTACTTTTACCTTTGCTGTTTTTATGTAACTACTATTTTATTTTCTGTATTAAAACTGTGTGTCAGTTGCTGAATAAATGCATGTCTATTGTATATATCCGCAATACTCAATTTTTTTTACATTGGAGAATTTTTTACATATTGCAGAGCCACGTTGCCGCTATATTATGGTTATTACACGATTGTTTCGGCTAGACCGGGGTAGGACTACACTCTCGCGAAATACCCACGTAAAATAGCAGCTTAATGCTGCTGTGTTTCCGTATGGTGAGTGTAGTTCCAGAACCATTTTACTATAAACGAGGCATTCTATCTTAATTCTAAATTGAGGATAATATATAGTGATATATATAGTGTATGGACTGCAGTATCCGCTTGTCATCAGATGGACTGTGTGCTCGTTTGTACCCTTAATTTAAATGTAAAAAAAAAATTTGGTAAACATTTTATTAGTTGGTTTAAACATTTTTGTAATTCTCCCGTCAACATATTATTATTGTTAAAAATACCGCTAACTTCAGATTTTACATTAATAAAATCGAATAGCTAGACTTGTAAGCCGTACAAATTGTTTATTTCTAATGGGAGTTCAACCCGTGGCCTGCAGGGTCGTTAGTCAATTACTATCAAGTAAGAACTGAGGCATGGATTCTAAGTCTTAAAATAAAGATGGAAATGATACATCTCACATCCTGTAATTATATTAGGCCTTTGTTTCCTTTAAACCTTACATAGCAGTGAATGCACAGTGCACTGTAGCTCGGAGGTAGAAATAGACAAAAGTGTGGTGCCAACTGAGAGGATTCCTAGACATTAAAGGAACCCCACCACACAATAAACCGTTCTTTGTCTTAGTAAAGTTTATATCGGTATATAAACTAATATATATAAACTAATATAAATATATCTTCCTCGCACGACTTCCTTGTGGAATGGATTACCATCAGCGATTTTTCCGGGCCGATACGACTTCGGGACCTTCAAGAAAAGAGCGTACTCCTTTTTAAAAGACCGGCAACGCATCCGCGATTCTCTCCCTTGTGTTACAGCTGTTCATGGGCGGCGGTAGTCACTTACCATCAGGTGAGCCGCATGCTCGTTTGCCTCCTCTCCTATATTAAATTTTTTCTATTGTATCGATATTTAAAATGAACATCCCTATCAGACCTCCACTCAGTGGAATTATACCGCACCCTTCACACAAATCGTCGGTTTAAACGTGTTTTAAAGTCATTGAGGGGTGCCATTCAGTTCATAGCTTTCAACCAATCGGCCGCCAATAGTGTTTTTTGATTTAATTATGTTATTAAAGGCAGCGGTACTCAACCTTTTTAGATTGATATTATGTTTATTAAAAAAAAATTGTTGGCACTTCTTGATTGAGAGTTCAATGCTCTAAGTTGTTGTCCCACTGCTGTGAGACATATTTCTCGTAATTGCCACGTTTGGCAGACGGATTGGATCGCAGTATCGCAGATTTCTCGCACCTTCAACTTTGCTACTATTTAATATATAATATATAAAAACTCCATACTTGCAACTAACTGTATTATGACTTCTTTAAAAAAAACGTTACCCTCACTCTATGATTTTCTCCTGTATCGTGGAGGCAGTCTACATACATAAATTGCACAAGGACAAACATCCAGACCCGGAACAATTAGTTGTAGGCAATACGAATACTTGTTCCGTGAGGGATTTGAACCCACGGTTCTCTCTATGCGCCGTAACTCATTGCTAAGTCACTGCGCAACGGAGCCAACCACATCTCCCAACAAAGACACTAAGCAAGAGGTGGTTATCACTAATCACTAACAAGCGGATCACGGCTCGGTTTCAGAGGAGTTAAGAGGTACAGGTAATAAGTGATCCGTGTAACAATTACAAAAAAAAATGCAACCGTATTTTTTTAATGATAATGAAAGCTCATCGCATATCCTAAGGACCCACTCATCATAGCCACTGTCCACTGAATATTGGCCTTCCCCATAAATTAACTCAAAGGGAATATTTGCCATAGTTGCCACGCTTGGCGGTCGGGTTGGCAACCGCAGCTATTTATTATTTTTAGTTATTATTAGGAGGATGCTGCAGCAGAATGTTCGCCCGAACCTGAGACATTTATTTTTGTTATCTATACCCTAATCTATTAGACTTCTGCAAAGATTATATAGTAGTAACTCTTGTTATAATTCACAGAAAGGCATATTTACTTTCACAGTATAATCGCGGTCTAAATCGTAGCTGTTATTGGTAAAAATAAGATATTGTGTACAAAAATATTTTAATTCTCCCACACCAATCTCGCACGGCGTTGGTGACACTTTGAAGGGCTGCAAAAAATACTAAGCCACCTATTGGGCTGGCGAAAATGTCAATCTTGAACGTAGGAATAGAAAGAAAAAGGTGTCAATACACTAGAGTAATAGTATTAAATTGTGTCTATTTAATATACTAGAATAGAATAAAAATGTTTTTATTCAATTGTGATTATAAACAATACTTATTGAAAGTCATTCTTATGTTGAATTTACCACTGGTTCGAAAAACACCTCTGTCCTGGGAAGAATCAGGAAGAAACCCAGCGGGACATTAAAAAAAATAATTGACAATCAAATATTATATTACACACTTAACTACACGAAACAAATTAGAATTAGCTTGGTGGCGATTACTTCATACTACTAAAATGATACCGATATATAGTTAGTGATTGGCTCTCCTGTGGGATCTTACAATATAAGAATTGTTATTTCGTAATTCCAGGAAGAAGTCATGGTTTCTAATAGATGGGGGATATCATCTATACAGCCCTTCACAAATTCATTACCGAACATGCTTTGGTCTGCAGCCTTTATCGCTAGCCGTATAGACTAAATGTATGAAGAATTGCGGATAAAACCATCTGTATCACTGTCAGTTTGTCTGCCAAGTGTGACCCTAGGGCCCCAATGCGACGATATACTCGAACTCTATGATTTTTAAGAGTTTGTCTCTCTCCCTCCCTCTCTCTCTCTCTCTGTGTGTATGTGTGTGTGTGCGCGTGTGTGTGTGTGCGTGTGCGTGTGCGTGTGCGTGTGCGTGTTTTTATCTTGAGAAGAAATTATTTTGTCGTTTCGAAACGAGTTACATTCTACCCATAATTTAATTTTAGACTAGTGTCCCGTTTCGGCTTTATCTCCATGCGATCTATTAATGTGGCGTTATTTAGATTTAAGATAATCATCGAAGACCGATTATTTTATGAATTTATCGATTTCTCGAAAGAAATCCAATTTTAATAAATTATAGCCTAGATCACTCCTGGTATCATTCAATCGATTCACCCATTCCGAAGATTAGCCCAAACAGACAAAAAATTTAAAAATGATTACGCATGTTTTAAGAGCATGCATATTACCCCCTCGGCTCAATAAAAGCCAGTTATTTAAATATTACAGACCGACACTTCAATTTTTCAATAATATAAATTTTATTGTTTTCGGTAATCAAATTTATTGGTTACCGTGAAATTCTAATAATAAACTACGTTTGGGCTATTTATATTTAACTAACGCAATATAATATACAACTATGTACAAATATAAACAACAAGTTGTAACAACCTATTTCACCTCTTTATTTATCAAAATCAAAATCCTTCAAAATCCTAGTGTATGTCTTCGTCGAGAAAGGAGTGTTAATGCAAAATGTCAACTCCATTGTGCGTATAGTTTTGGAGATCTCGTAATGATTGGGTGAGTCAATCGTATTTTGCGTATATATATATTATGTACTTTAAATGATTTCCTTTCGCTCGAATGTACAAACACCCTTACATCTCTTTTCCTCCCTACGCGTAATTCGGCGAGAGGTGATCAATCAACGCTGCTGGGACACTGGCGGCGGATTTTTGAGAACAACGCCACACCGCACGTGTAATACCTAATAATAAAAGTAAATTCGTTGCGCGTAAATTCGCTAGCATTTCGAGTTATAATGCATAAGTACAATGTTATTTAGCAGGTAATAATAATAATTACTAATTAGGCTTTTAGTCAGTTCAATTTTTTTTTAGAGTTAGGGTGACAAACGAGCACACAGTTCACACTGTGGCAAGGGGATGCTGCAGCCCGTAGACATCTACATCTATAACCAAAATTTAGATTCGTCGTCAATCGTCACCCTTGAGGATTAAGATGGACAGCTTCATTTGCAGTAACAGGTGTCTCCGATCCTTTTTACTCACCATTCGCCGACGTATTTGTGTTAAAACTATATAGTTTTAACACAAATACGTCGGCTCGACTGGGGACAAACCGAAGTCTCAGAGAGTACCAATGTAAAATAGCAGCTTAATACTTTCGTATGGTATATATATATGGTGTATAATGTAACGCCCTGGCTCTACCACGTGAAAACACAAAGGCACGACACCTTTGATGTTTTTATAAGAACATTTGTGTGATTAATTAATTATTTTATGAGAATAATTGAGGCAAAAGGCAATATTACAAATTACAGACCGGCGATCGTGATAGTGACAATAGGGAGAGGCATTACAAATCATGAAGTCACTTATTAGTGCATTCACATAATTTGTTAAATATCAAACGGTACGGATACGGTTCAATAACTATTGTTTCTTATTACAAAATGACTGATTAACGAAGTTGATTTTCTATGGCTTTTTTTAAACGTGAAACTTAACCTATTCTTATTGTCCGCCCGTCCCCTATAGATAGATCACATGTAATTCTTACTGAAAGTAATTTTTTACTTTACCACTGGTTCGGAAAAAACCTCTGTCCTGGGAATAACCAGCAAGAAACCCAGCGGGACTTTTTTTTAAAGTTAATTTTACAAATTAATGAGTAAATGATGTGCCGATCACCAGACGTGAGTGTCGCTGACCTTTATAACTGCTGGTTGTCCGAGTCTCAGTATTTTACGTCTGGTCTAAACAAGACCTAGGTACACCGCCAGGTATTCGAAGCCATTAGATTTTTCGGACATTTCTTGTAGTTGCATCAGGGGTGATAGTGATGGATGCTAGGTTATCATTCCCCCTAATTATTTAACTCACTTATGTAATAAGCATTTTACTTAACTACTTACTTAATTACCGCCATTATTACTTATTAAGCATGCGATTATATTGATGAAGAAATAAATACAATAAATATACGAATCTTCTTCCTCTTCATTATCAGTCTGAAAAAGTTCCCCGCTGGATGTGGACCTCTCCCGTCGAAGTTAGGAAAATATATTTGTATATAAGTATCTACCTAATAAAGAGCCGTGAGAGCTCGGATGGTTAGCGCTCGCTGTAAGTTTCACAGTACGCGAGCAAACCGGGTGGGAACACCGCCGTTGAAAAAACTATTTTCACGGACTTTATCGCGTTTAATTTTACTTAGGTATTTTTAATTTTCGACGTATCGGGTGCTTTGTAACATCCGTGAACATGGTTGATTGACGTTCCGATGTCAAAGTTCTCTATTGAAATCAGGATGTTGTTTTTTATTTCATTAGCTTTATGTATCATTCTTGGCATCATTCAATCTGTGTTCTTTCGCAAGGCTTTGCGGTCATTTCATATTTATGTTCATATTTATATTTGCTCATATTCATATTTACTGTAATGACAGAAGCCGTCTGGGATATGATCACAGACTACAGACTTCCCGGAGCATTAGTGTTTCAGGTCAGTTTATATGTTCTTTTACGCGGGGTTTATAGATCTTTTTGTTTGCCCTATATAAGAGTTAACAAATTCACACTGAAGCTTGTACACTCCTACATTTTGTAGAGGGATATTACACTTGACGGATAGTAAGAACTGACGTTCTTTGGCGGCTTGTAAATGTTCACGCTGCAAAATGTGGCCAATCTTGTCTGTGACTTCTCTGTCAAATAGCAGTAAGTATAGCAGACACACGCTCGACTGTAGAGATGTAGCATTAGCCTCCTTGCGTCCAAAACGTCGGGAATTAAAAATAAGTAAAATTAAACGCGATAAAATCTGTAAAAACAGTTAATTCAATGTGTAGTGTTCGCGTAAATATAAGAAATCGTTTTGTATGTATACATATACATAAATATATTTTATACTAACACTCCGACCCGGCTTCGCCTGGATACGAACTACTAACTAATGTCAATTTTTTTAACAAAATATTGCCTAGATCCCCTTGGTATTGATCTCTGCATATATTCGTAAAGTTTCATCATGATCGGTTCAGCCATTCCGAGTATTAACCAGGACAGACAGACAGACAGACATATAATAACCGCCTGAGGTTATATCAATATTACAGACAGAAACTTCAATTTTATTTATAATTAGATGAAAGCATAAACGCGTTTTACGTGGTAGAGTCACACTACACTATATTATGGTTGTAGCACGAATGGTTCGTCTCCACCGGGGTAGGACCACGCTGTCACAGAACACCAGCGTAAAATAGCAGCTAAATGCTGCTGTGTTTCGTATCATGAGTGTACAGAACCGGAGACCAGTTTTAATGAAAACGAGGCATTCCATCTTAGACAACGCATCTGTATTTTGATTCTTAACCGGGGATAAAATGTAGATTTCTATGGGCCACAGCACCCACTTACCATCAAGTGGACTGTGTGCTCGTTTGTCATCCTCATTCTATAAAAAAATTACACATATATATTTTATATGAAAGCGTAAACGCATGAGAGTTAAGTTGTACGGTGTTAGTGTCCAAGCCCCACAAGCGATCCATCACGCGGTCCCTCGACGCGGCCGCTTCCCGCACGATGGACGTCCGGACCTCCTGCTTACATTGTATGAAGTTGTATTGTTTGCTTTGGGTTTTTAACGCTTGAACGTGTAAGTATATTTTTGTGATGAAACCATGATATTGTATCTAATGGATTAAGCCACCGGATAGGGGATTGTGATCTCAATGAAATTTATACTTAAACTTTAGTTTTATAACGAGTGTGAGTGAGTGATACTTTCTTTCTTTCTGTTAAAAAGCCAAACAATTTAAGATACGTCGAGGTGGAATGACTTAATCAAAAGAATAGGATGTAATGAAATATATTAAGTACTAGTTGTTCCTCGTGTGTTATTTGGGGTTTTAGTTTTTTTGCGCGGAACCCTAATTCTTTTTCTGAAATAAAAGTAGCCTAAGTTACTCCTTATGGCATCAGTTATCTGGCAGTGAAAGTCCCGTCAAAATCGGTCCAGCCGTTTCAGAGATTAGCCGGAACAAACAGACAGACAGACAGACCGACAGACAGACAGACAGACAAAAATTTCAAAAATTGTGTTTTTGTTATAAGTATCGTATATACTTTCATATGCATTAAGAAAAAAACCGTAATTTTGACATAACAAACAGACACTTCAATTTTATTTATTTGTACCTATAGATGTATAGATTAGCGACCCGCTCTAACGTCGCCTTGGTAGTCTATACGGCGTAATTTAGATTTAAGATAATCTAAGATATGGTTGCCAACCGTCCTGTTTTCCCAGGACATGTCCTGGTTTTAGTAGTGTCCTGGGTTGTCCTGGATAGTTTTTAAGCAGCGTCCTGGGTTTTTAAAGCGCCCTAATAAGGTCATGTATTTTAAAATTCGCGCGCCACTTTTATAATTCTTATGTTACGGGCCGCCTCACGGCGTTTTTATTTTGTTATCTTTTTTTTATAGGATAGGGTGACAAATGAGCACACAGTCCACCTGATGGTAAGTGGTTACGGTTGTCGGTTCGGTTCGGTTCGCAGTTATGATAGACAAGGCCCTTACTGCGTCCTGATTTTAAACTGAATTGTCCTAATTTTTCCAACTTCAAATCCTAGTTTCTTAAATTTGGGGTTGGCAACCCTAATTAATCTAAGACCACTTATTTCGTTAATTTTTCGTTTTTCCAAAAAAGAACACCAAGTGTTTCGGATATAATTTGGGCTAGATCACGAACAATCACGCAATGTTTACTATCTGTTCGTGAAGTTTAATTACAATCGGTTCAGTCATTTCGAAGATAAGCCCGACAGACAGACGGACAGACAGACACACGTAGATATGGTTATTCTTTTCTAAATATCATAAAAATAACCTCCTCAGCTCAATATAATTCAGTTATTTCGAATGTACATAGGTATAGATCTACAAGTAGTTTTGTAGCAATCAAGTTGCTGCTTCTTCGTTTGAACTTTAAATACAAAGCTGATTTTTTTTTATTAATTGAAGTACCAAACAATTTTACAGTTCACCTGATGATAAGAAGATGCTGTAGACATCTACATCTAACCCAGTGGTACCGTATATTGAATGTGAAGTCGATGGAGTTGCCATTTTATAGCTAAAATGGGTATTTGATAAAAAAATATAATTTGAATTTACGTCTCTTTGTAAATAGCTTACGTGTAAGTACTTTTTTATAGGATAAAGGAGACAAACGAGCACACAGTCCACCTCATAGTAAGTGGTTGCTGTGGCCCATAGACATTTTAACAGTGGTACAGCCACGCGGCAGCTTTTGCTATCGCACGGAAGGGCCGGCTCGAACCGGGGTGGCACCACGACCTCATAGAATACCAGCGTGAAGTAGAGGTTTACCTCTGCGTTTCGATTGGTGAGTGCAGGTGGCCGGAGGCCCTTTTTACTGGAGATGAGGGATTCCATCTTAGTCCTCACGGGTGGCAACGCACCTGCATTTTGATTCGCAAACGAGGATAGATGTAGATGTCTATGGGCCGCAGCAACCACTTACCATCAGGTGGACTGTGTGCTCGTTTGTCACCCTTATCTTATAAAAAAAAAAGATCGAACACGAATTGCTCGCGTACTGTGAAATTTACAGCGAGCGCTTAGCTCATGAGTCATGAGTTACCACGGCCCTATCTACATACATACCTATATAATATGTGGGATGTGGGTAGTGGAGAGTGTGTAAGAACCTCCGAAAGAGGCGGAGTTATAGCCGAAATAAGAATTTTAAATTTTTTGGTTTTTGGCCATTTTGACTCCCTAGGAGTGTAATGATAACTTTTTGCCCCTATTCGAACATGACCCCCATGACATCATCTACATGTTACGTTATTAAAACTAACTAGGCATAAAGTTCGAGTCACTCCCCAACTCATTTCTAGTCTTTACTTCCAAATATTATACTGAAAATTATTTTAACAACTTGTTCTTTGCGCCTACTAGTTTTCTTAATAAGAACTATTGATACGTGGTTTACTCTAATAACAATACGCTATTACAAAGACTTTATCAAAGATGGCACTGCTATTAAACATGGGAATTTTCCTACCTAAGTTTAATTAGTTGCAGGAGCGTAGCTACCGCCGAATCAGCCGTATCAATGATACGGGGCCCCCGGGCTACATGAAACACCCCGAGAGTGTATAAGCAAAAATTCTAAGCACTTCTATGTGACAGGAAAGGCTGTCAGACTTGTCGCTATTGTCTATAGAGGCAGAAAATTTAGAAAAACTGAAATCATCTTCAGCTATGAAGTACGAATGATAATAAATAAGTTCGCAGAACAAAAGGCAAGAATAGTTTGGAAAATCCACAAGTGCACGCCTTATGAGATTTTCATTTAATTTTCAAGTAAATTATATTCCTGACTTTTAAAATATATTATTTACGTGTTTTAAATTTAGCGCTCTATTATTTTTACAGGTAGTGTCACAGTGTACAGGGAAAAAAATAACGATGTTTACTAAATTAAGTCGATTACACAAACTCTTTTACGTGGTAGAGCCATGCTGCAGCTATATTAGTAGTATAGTTGTGGCACGAATGGGTCGGCTCGACCGGGGAAGGACCACGCTCTTACAGAATACAGGTGTAAAATTGACACTGCTGTGTTTCGTATGGTGAGTGTAGAGAACCGGAAACCCTTTTTACTGGAAAAGAGGCATTCCATCTTAGTCCTCTTTTTGAGGATAAATGTAGATGTCTATGGGTCACAGCAACCACTTATCATCAGATGGACTGTGTGCTCGTTTGTCACCCTTATTCTATAAAACAAAAAACTATAAAATCGAAATAGGCTGTTTGGTACATGTGTCCTTTGTCTACCAAGGACTAAAAAAAATTAGACCTTTAAAATTTTTAATAGCAATAAAACTTACAAACTTTAAAATCATTTTACTAACAAACGACGCGTTCTAGGCTATTGTTATGAAATAGGGAACCAGTTGATGTAATTCTGAAGCTAATAAAAAAACCCGGTCTCTATACGTCAATTATTTCGAGAGTTATCGTGATCACATACAAAATCAACATCCTGACGTCCACGTAAATTTTTTTTCAAACCGTTTTTTTTTCAGTCGCAATGTAAAATGATTTTGTAATAAATATAAGATGGATTAATTAGAGTGTTTTCTTGTTACGGCTACTCATATTATCGTATACGCATCATTCTGTGGTATAAGTGCAATATGGTTATGATAGACATTTTAAGAACACTAAATCGCTTGACAAAAAGCACTATCTAATAACGCTTTGCGTTATGAGGCGTGCAAAAGTGTATATTTGATTTGAATTGTTTGGCTAGTTTAGTTCCTAGGAGTTTTGCAAGCGTCTTTGTTCCCTTTGGGAAAAATCTTTACTCTTCATTTGGGCCCCCCAATAAATTTTGATACGGGGCCCGTCTAAGGCACGCTACGCCACTGCTTAGTTGAGATTAGTTTTAACTAATCGGTTAAAAATGAATTAGATGCCCTACATCCCCGGTGTTTTTTTTCTTATAGAATAAGGTGACAAACGAGCATACAGTCCACCTGATGGTACGTGGTATTGCTGTGGCCCATAGACATCTACATCTATCTTCGTTTGCGAAATAAAATACAGATGTGTTGTCACCCCTGAGAACCAAGATGGAATGCCTTGTTTCCAGTAAAAAGGGTCTCCGGTTCTCTACACTCACCATACGAAACAGTAGTATTAAGCTGCTATTTTACGTTGGTATTCTGTGAGAGCGTGGTCCTTTCCAGGTTGAGCCGACCCACACGTGCTACAACTATACTATTAATATAGCCATCTCTACCACGAATAAATATTTAGTGATTACATCCACGGTTTACGGGGCATTGGGTTTGATGTCATGATTTCATAAATATAAGATTGTAACCATGAAGCAAATACTTTGTATTTGCTTCATGGTTATAACCTTGGGTGGTTATAATCTAAAGGTAACAGAAGTGTGGGCCGCCGCTAGATGTCACTAGGTGATATCACATTTTCTGCTAACGAGTCCGTCGCTATGAGACATTTCATCTCATTCATAAGAGGTGACGACGCATCTGCAGCTTTCTTTGTTTCAAGTTGGTTCACCTGCAATCATCTTCAATATCTGTTGCCAAGCAGTACAGTAGCAGTATGTGCACTACTGTGTTGCAATCAGAATGGTACAGATAGCCTGTATAATCACAGGCTGTGAGGCATTCTATCTTAGTCCACATAATACTAGCATAAAATAGCAACATAACGCTGCTGTGTTCCGTATGGTGAATGTAGAGAACCGGAGACCCTTTTTTACTGGAAACGAGGCATTTCATCTTAGTCCTCACGGGTGACAACGCATCTGCATTTCATTTCAAGATTCGTAATTGAGGATAGATGTAGATGTCTATGGGCCACTGCAACCACTTACCATCAGGTGCTCGTTTGTCACCCTAATTCTATAAAAAAAAGAGGTGATAACACATCTGCACCCTTCTTTGTTTGTGGTTGGTTACAGGTGCCAATGGACTGCAGTATTTACTTAATATCAGCTAGGCTTTAAGTTCGTTTGTCATTCTGTTTAATATAAAAAAGATGAAACTGGTAGTAGATGCTGGCTTTGCGGCAATTT